>OY821764.1:34770206-35110206 GCA_963682095.1 Potentilla sterilis
TGCCCAGCCCTATCAAATATGA
Organism: Potentilla sterilis; assembly: GCA_963682095.1. Lineage (NCBI taxonomy): Eukaryota > Viridiplantae > Streptophyta > Magnoliopsida > Rosales > Rosaceae > Potentilla > Potentilla sterilis. The sequence goes on from OY821764.1 coordinate 34,770,229, forward strand.
TCACTTTATTATGCATAAAGCATTTGGGCTCTATATATTTTTGTTATCCATCGAATAGTTCCTTAATTATGCTTCAGACCACTACGCCATTAATACACTTAAGCGACGGACAGAAACCGTCTTAAGCGACGTCGCTAAAGTGCCGTCGCTAAAGTGCCGTCGCTTAAGCACTTAAGCGACGCAGATACTAACGTCTGTCGCTTAACCGGTACCTTAAGCGACGACATTAAATATCTGTCGCTTAAAGGCATCACACTTGAGTGACGGACAAATGTCGTCGCTTAACACATTCTTTGCGACGGTTGTTGATGTTTATCCGTCGCTTAAGCTGGAACTTAAGCGAGGAGTTCTGCTCTTTATCCGTCGCTTAAGGTATACTTAAGCGACATACAAATTAGTTAATATGTCGCTTAAGTATCAGCTTAAGCGACGTATTAACTCATGTATCTGTCGCTTAAATTAGTCTGTACTATTCATCAGAGAATACTTAAGCGATGAGCTTTGATTATTATCCGTCGCATAAGGTAAGATTTAAGCGACGAGTTTTGATGTTTATCTGTCGCGTAAGGTAGTACTTAAGGGATAGACAAAGAAGTTAATCCGTCGCTTAAGTGAATATGTACTGTAGCTCTCAAAACCTGACCCTGATGAACCTCACTCTGTGAGCTACAATGTATATTTACTTAAGCGACGGATTAACTTCTTTGTCTGTCGCTTAAGTGGCTATGTATTGTAGCTCACAGAACCTAGTTTTGTCATGCCTGACCTGAAATAAAACCAAAAACACCACAAATTTCAAACCAACACGCACCAATATATTCAAACCAACACATTAGTATACATAAAGTGTTTTGAGTTTACAAAAGATAATATATACAAAATGGGGAGATGATATAATGGAGAACTCATGGAGGAGGAGGAGGAGGAGCTGAACTACTTGCAGACCCAATTTGTTGTGCGGCCAAGATCCTTGCAATTTGTTCCTCCATCTGGCGCATACGCTCTGCGGCCGCTGCTCGTTCCTCCTTGTACTTCGCCCTCAGTTCTTCCTTTATATCACTAACTCGAGCTTGCACGATTGCGTCCACATCTATATGCCGTGCGCCCCCTCTCTTCTTGGGTTCTCGCTGCATGCATCTGCCCACGCCTCGGATGTTCGTCCCTCTCTTTTCACCAACTTGAGAGACTATGACATCGATTTGGTCGGCAATGGGGAGAGGATCTTCAGGTACAATATCTGGGTAGTTCTACCTCCTTTGTTGTAGTCGTTGGGACACACTTTCTTTCATCGCTTCCTACAATAACAGACAACCAATCTTAATAAGCAATTATAGAGATAGTAAAAACTATGTAGAGCTAAACCCTAAAAAACAACGTATGGAGCGCCGAAATCATCTTTAGCATAGGCGGACATCAAAGGCAGCGACGAAAGGGGTTGGATGTCCTTCATTCTCATGCTTCTCCGCCCTGTAACTAAAGGCGGTTGTCCCAGAATGGTGGTCCATCCTTTTCGGCCCCTTTCGGATCTCCTTCATTTTCTCACATAAGGCCTGCAACAACAATCAACACTTTTAAGATTAGAAACAAATTAATTTTTCATCTACATAGAGAGACAGAGATATAGTGATTACCGCATGGTCAGGGTCCTTAAAGTGCACCAGCAACCACTCGCACTAAGCCGGACGGTGGAGAAACTCGTTTGGAACGTCGTCCCCAAATTTCTGCCAATCTCGTCTAACGTCCGATTTCCAATCGTTGAAGCGATCGGCTGCAGTTGTCTGGATGAAATTCCACCAGCAATCATGATCCGGTTGGATCGCATATAGTGGCTACATATACAAAATGGTTAAACATTAGTAACAAAACAGAAGAAAAAAAAAATTAATCTCAATTTAACAAAGCATTTCAAACATTAATCTTACCAGACCCATAATCATTGTGCGGATCTTTTAGAGGAGACACTCCACTCTCATCACCGAAACCATCATCTTTATGCTTCTGATTTGGTCAAGGAGGAGTTCCGGGAAATACTAGCACCTCTGCACAATGGTAAAACACTCTATCTTTCTGGTATAAATTCTTGTGGAGGTTGGTTGTATGGGTTTGTTTATCGCGGTGATCGTGATTCTATTGAGTTGAGGGTTATGAGCGAATACGGGGTGAGTGACTCTTGGACTAAGCTTTTCAACTTAAAAGTTACAAATCAGCTTGAGCCTGGCTTGATAGCTCGGTCTTCATTCTTGGCTACCGAAACTAGTACAGTTGTGAAGTTAAGTGATTCGGAGGACTACTCCGGGACGGAAATTATAAGGATTGGACATGAAGACGAGCCAATTGTTACAGACTAGGTGTGGGGCCCGCGCACGGGGCGCGGGTGGCAGTGGTGAAAAGTATAAAAGCAAGAAAAAAGAAATTGAAAATTACGATTTATGTCAGTTAATAGTGCATTTATGTGATTCTAATGAGGGCAAGCTATAGTTATAAATGTAGACATTTTTAAGCATTCATGAGTACAGATAGCGTACATGTTTCATAGTTAGATTACACATTAGAGGTTTATGCTGTTATAGATTAGGCTCGCGTGTTGCTGCGAGTTGATATCACCATGACTTATTTAAAATTTATTAAAAGAACAGAAACAATTTAAATAGTTTGCTAGTCATGTTAATAGCAATATAAGTACATAAAAAAGACATATAAGTTTTATAGGACATTAGTGAATGTTTTAGTATTTTTGAGGAAACTACCACACGCAAAAAAAGTTAATTTAAAAGCAGGCTAGTTTTTTTGATAAAAAAAAATGACATGATTTGAAGTGAGGACTTGTTGATCAAGCTGATTTATATTAAATAGTAAAATAACATTGATGAAGTAATAGAGTAAATGGAAGATGGTAGCAATTAAAAGTGAAGAGATACACTTTGCCTATGTTGAACTCTTTTTTGAATTTGCTCTTAATTTTTTGATAGCAAAGATGAATACAGATGAGATGTACTACATGATGAAGCTATAGTAAGCATACGCAGAGCAACAAAAGACGACCTAACTAAATCCAATTTTGTATAGGGTGAACATGAATTGCCAAGCAACCTTTCAAACAAAGGCCATTACTGGACATAGGTTCAAAGAAGGACGGGTTGAAAGCTGGAAATCCAAAACAAAAATAATTTTAATGAATTTCCTGAACTAAGATCAAACATATGCGCGTAGTGATCTATATTAAAAAAAAAAAAAGAACAATAGAGGCTAGAAACCTGAGAATCCCCTCACCATCTCCACACATATACATGACGATCTCCATCTCCATATATATATATATATATATATATATATATATGAAACGATGTGTATATAACCCGTTTCACCAAAAACTTAAAAAAAAAGGGATGCATGACTATTTATAGCTTCTTATTGTCATACAATGGTTCACCATATCTATACATGACCAAAATGAAAGTAGTGATGTATGGTTAAAGCATGGTTGAAATAATGCACACCATAATTGAAAGCGCAATCCATGTTGAAGTACCCAGATCAGAAACAAATATCAAACATATAGAGCTAAACAACAATAAACAAAAAATAAATTGAAAATTGATGGGAATCCAAACAAAAGGAGAATAATCAGAGAACGCATTCCATATATACACAAACTACCCATCAGAAAGAAATATAACCAACAACTAAAAAAATTCAAAAAGTATGATTCAATCACAACAGTAAATGCAACACCCTTGAATGAGACCCACCTCTGAATAAGGAAACAGTGAGGCGATTTGATAGAAACCATCCGATCAGTTTTCATCCAAAACGATGTTGGAAGAGTAGTCGGTATTGAGTAATCACTGGTTTCGATTATGAGTCGGGTTGAGGACTTTGATTGAGCTAAGTTGAGTTGGTGAGTTGCTGAGCGATGACTTGATGAGAAGCAAGTCAGTAATGATTAAGCTTTGGCGTTAGATGAGAGGGAGGAAGACATCTAAGAGAATGGGGAGTGAGGCAAAGTTTGCTTGGAGATGAGAGAGCGATCGACCGATTTTGACGTTAGAGAAGAAAAGAGCCCGATTTGAAAAAAAAAAAAAAAATTAAAAAACACATATGCTTCGCACGCGGATGAATAATATCCAATAGAATGAACAGTAAGAGGTTGTAGAACATCACGCAAGGCCAAACAAACTCATTTTTTAGCTTTACTTTGCTTAATATAGAGTTGACCTAATTGTAATGTGTTGTGACTTGTGAGTCATATTAAAACTGGTAAAATGAAGGGAAAACTGGATCATGTCTGGAATGAGGTGAACAAATCTATGAAAAAAAATGATATATTCAAAACTCGTCATCGCGAAAAGTTGTTCTAACAAAAGCTTTAGTCCAACTCAAGATAAGAATATCCTCTATTGTGTAGCGATTAATTATCGACCTTATAATTTCAGAGACGTTTGCGTGATTGAACAATAAAATTTGACCTCTACATTCATAATCTATTTAACAAATCTATCAACTACTACATAGAAGACAGATGTAACCAAGAATGAATGGCTTTTAAAGACATATGCAAACATCAGGCTGCATTTGATTTTGAAAATGAATCTTCTTACCGCAAAAACTACACACACACTACGAACTATTCACAGGACATAATTCATAAAAATAAAAACACAAACTAAAAATCTAAATACCAAACACAACATGCAGTATGCATACGACAAACTAAGAAAGAAATTAGAAATTTCTTAGTACGGGAAATGGAACGCCATCTAGACAAAATTAAACAAAAGGTTTGATTAAGTCATGGTTTAGAGCTAGAGCCAATTAAATCACACCCAGATTGACAGACTCTATCGACGGTTCTGTCGACATGCAGATGAACATTGGACTGATCCGGCGATTAAAGAACCTGTTAAAAAACAATGAATACAGTGCGAGGCATTCAAACAGTACCAGCGCCTACAACAAATATATAACAACCAACTCTAAACCCTCACTCAACTCGATATGCATAGAGAACCACAATGGAAGACACATCGAGTAAGCAAGGCACCAAATAGGCAAATACCAGAATATGAAACTATACCAGCGCAACCAAACCGACCTGTGTATAGACATTAATCCAATAGAAGACATGGTATGCCTTCATGTAGACGCATGAAGCAACCACACTAATCGAAACCAAATTTGTAAAAGGAGACCCAGAGGCAGCAATACACACCCAAATCAAAATCCAAAAATAAAGATTCAAAGAACAAAATTAAAAACCCAAGGAAAATCCAACAGAATGCAAACCCAAATAATCACCAAATGCACCAAATCCATCAACCAGATATTAAGCAAAAGAACCGAAAAGCACGACCATGTAACGGAGATTCATTTTGTCATAGACCACACATAATATTAGATATTATAAATTTAACATACATTGCATTATCATCTACTTAGGCACCAGAAGTTTTAAGATAGCAGTTTTTTCATACAAAATACATCTTATCTTCAGCAAAAGCGAACTTGAATCTCTCTTCAGCCTAACGTTCCTGGGATCCACCTGTGAAGATTGATTCACAAAAATGACCAAATCATTATACCTCATCAATTTGATAAACCTATATGAAATGGAGCAGTTTGTGGAGACAAAAGTATATGGTTGAAACAAAGAACTAATAAGAGTGAAAAAATTTTTTGTTTTAGATTCATTCAAAGAATGGAGCAAGAATTTGACTAAATAAATCAGTAACTATCAACACAAACATGAGCGCTTTTATCGTGGCCAATGAAATGCCGTATTTTGTGATAAGTTAGAATCCACCATACCTGAAATCATGCCGATGAGCTTTGCAAGTTCACCACTGATTTTGGTCATCTGCAGCATAATATTGGCCAGGCCAGCACAGATAACGCTTTTGCTGCCATCTTCTTCTGTTTTAGGTTCCTTTGGAGATTTCAGAATAGGTAGTCCTTGTTCCAGGTGCATCTCCTGCTGTGTTTCTGGTTGTTTGTCATGGATTTCAACTGCTCGCTGCACTTTTTCTTCTTGGATATCTGTTGCTATCTCCGGTCCTTGCTGTGGTGTCTCTTGGGTTTGCTGTTGCAAGTCCGGTTGTCCTTGGTCTATTTCTGCTGAGAGTTGTTGTTGTGGTTTGTCCATGGCTTTTTTGAGTTGCTCTTGTTCCCATATTAGCCTGTATGGAAATGTCATCAGTGATAGGCAAACAAATGAAAAAAAAGAAGTGTTTGATGTCAGAAATAAAACCTTTTTGTAGGATTTCTGGGCTTGTTTTTAGGCCAACCAGATCTGGCTTTCTTTGTCTTCGGTTGACAGCCACCGTGGTCTTCTTCTGAGTCTCTACAAATGAAAAAATGAGGCAAAGTTAATTAGAGACTGGCGACTGTTCACACAGATGGGTAGAAGGAGAGCAAAAGTATTTAGAATAGAAACACATGAATAACAATATATTTTTTTCGATCACATTGTTATCCTGAATTTGGAAGATTGTGTAAGGCATACATTAATCCTGCATATTCTTCAATAAGTAGTAATGTATTGAATCAGTCAGAAAAAACTCATCTTACGGCATGATTTGTTCTGACTTTTGTAGACCACTACATGTTGAAATGTAGATTTCCAAAGGCATATCAGTTTAATTGATATAGGATTGTACTAATGTTGAGTGAGTTGAGACCAATATAAACAAAAATTGAATTGAATATAGAGAAGTTTGATTACGATTTTTTTCATATACGAAAAGAAAATTGGAAAATCAGTTATGCATTAGGAAGAAACAGTTCCTGTGTACTGTAGATGACTGAATTCTTGATATTTGTTCGTTAACTGGTTGGTTGCTTATGTCTTGACAACGAAGACTTAATGTATTTTCTATATGTCTAATTATATGTCCATTAGAGTTGACAACGAATCAGATCATATATTTCATGGAAAAGGACCATAAGATATATATGTGTTACAATATGGTGACATATCAGTTTGCTTTTCCATATATATATATATAAGGCTGGTTTGAAGAAAGAGTTATTGAGGGTCATACCTGAGTTCAGGTTCGAAAGTTTCTGCGGGCTGTTGAGCATTTTTTTTTGGCCGGCCCCTCTTCTTACTTTTCATGACTTCATTGGTAGCAGTTTGTGCCTGCAATTTGCTGTCAATGTATAACATGCAGAACGATTGACTGATTAGTTTTGTACAGGTTTTTTTGTATAGTCATATCGTTTAGTATATAGAAGAATAAGTAGGAAAAGTGAATTGAGTTGGAACCTGAGTTCAGATTCAAAGCTTTGCGCTGGCTCTTCAGTGATCTTTTCTGAACGGCCTCTCGTCTTATATTCTTTCTTTGGATGCTCAGCAGTCTTTCTTTGTAGTGTGCTGACAAAGAAATAATAAATATGTGAATGGAAACCCAAAATATTTGATATATTATTCTGGAATGATTAAAATCAGACCTGTTGGTTGGCTTCTCTGGCTGGACCTTTTTATTCTTCTTGTTTGTAGTCGAAACAGAAGCATCAGACGCTGTTGTAGCTGGAGTTGTCAGCATTGCTAAAGCCGTAGGTTTCTCCATTATATACCTGAAAGAGAGTTAGAAATCAACATCATAATGTGTTGTCCAAATTTATTCAATGGTATGTAAATGGAAACCCAAAATATTTTATATATTATGCTGGGACGGTTAAAATGAGACCTGTTGTTTGGCTTCTCTGGTTGGACCATTTGATTCTTCTTGTTTCCAGTTGAAACAGAAGCATCAGACGCTGTTGTGGCTGGAGCTATCACCATTGCTAAAGCCCTAGCTTTCTCCATTATATACCTGAAAGAGATTCACAAATTGACATCATAATATGTTCTATAAATTTATTCAATGGAAAACACCTCACTGTTGTACCTTTTAGCATCTTCATCCTGATAAAATCCAGAGACAATCTCACCAAGTGCAATAGCAGGATGTATTTTTTCTGCCCTGGTGAATTTCTTCGCCTCCTTCGGTTCAGTCTCGATCATTTTGGTTTCTGGTTTCATGCGTTGACGGCTTGCGCATGCAGCAGCACCAGCATCTTCCAAGCATTCGCTGAGAAAAATAGATTGTGATTGACATTATGATAGATTCCATTGCTTTATTTTATAATTAGCAATTCAGTTTCATACCTTGTTCTATCTTTAAGTGCGTGAATCTGGTGCATGAGGTAATCCAATTCAGCAGAACCTCTCTGTGGATCTTTGCTTGTTTTGGGTGTTGATGTTTCTGCCTGACCACTCATATTTCTGGAGTGACAGATTCAGTGTCAGCAGAAGGTGGTGTAGGCAATTTAAAGGAATACATAACGACAAATGCAGAGAGAAGAATTATAGAACATATGATTAAATAGCAGGACATTAGGAATTGGGGATTTTGTTTTGGCTGCATGGATGATGACGTCATCGAAATGCAAATAAAGCAGATTTTGTTTTTGCAACAAATGCAAAATGGCCTATAATATAGCCAAAACAAATGCAAAATGGCCTATAATTTAAAACATATACAAAATGGCCTATAGTTTATATCAAGAAATGCAAAATGGCCTATAATTTAAATCATATACGATGATGTTAAATCAACAAATGCAAAATCCATCAAAACATATACGATGATGTTATATGGAAGCAGAAGTTTGCAACAAATGCAAGAAATAATGCTTATAAAAGGGCATATTATGTAATTCATATTATTACAGCAATGCATATAAGGCTAGGCTGTGCATTGTAAAATTGAAAAAGAAAACAAATTCATATTTCAAGAATGTATTAAAGCATAAAAGTTGCTAATGACAGGTTAAGCTCATCACTCCCTGATTATAAATTGTTGCTTGCATAATTCTAAGTATTTAATGATTCACTACTATTGTCTTTTGACTTCTAAAAAAAACTTCTGATTTTTAACTATTACGTACACAAATAATTAAACAAATTAAAAATTTGAAGAATGTATAGTGAAGAACTATTGGTGGTGACAATGTAAAGAACACTTATTTGTATAGCATAAAAAGTAGAATATGTGAATTTACGGATTGTACATAGGGCAAATTTTGACGGTCGAAATTTTTTAATTCATTTAGTAAGTTACTTAACATATACTTAGAGTGTGCTTAACTTTCATGATTTTACAATTATAATAATTAAAAAAAGGGTCAGAAAACAAACCCTATTAGAATGGTCAATGCATGATTATTATTTTTGAGATTATGGAGCCCTTGTTTCATACCATAGTATTTTTGATTTACGATAAGGAAAAGCTTAGGTTTATAAGCCCTCTGATTAAAGTGGGCCATGTCTAGTGCCATAGTGGATGATGAGAGTACGATCAGGAGGAGGAGGAAGATTGTAGATACTAATCAACTTAGGCAAGTACTAATCAACTTAGGCAATGTACTACAACTTCTAGCTTGTAGATAGATGACACATTGTCCCTAATCATATCATCATAAGAATGATATTAGTTGCTTGGAGAAACTAAATTTAGCTACATTGACTGTATCTAATGGTTGGTATGTCAGAAACACTAAGGAAATGACTTGTGTGTAGTGACATGAGTTGTTACATTATTGTTATGAGATGGACACTTGATTGAACTATTATGAACACTGAGTTCCTCAACGGTACAATCGAGCATTTCTCTGCACGCAGAAGCCTCTGAACTTTTAAATAATGATGTTCATGTGCTATAGCATTATAAGATACGCATTATAGTTACTTGGAGTCTGAACCAATATTATCTATCGAAGTTGAAGCTAGGCCGCCATGCGTTCATTTTGCATTATAAACCAAGGGAGTAGACATACTCTGCAAGTTGAATGTGCATGACCATGATCGAGGTAGTTTTGTTTTTGAAAAAATTCTATCAACACAAAGATAGAATCATATTAACTCAAAAACCGGTATTAAGCTTTTGGTTAAAATAGAAATCAAATTCAATATATAAAAGCAAAATGTATATTTCAGATATAAAGACTTCAAACACATCATGTGAAGAGTATTACTCAAACTCAACTCTCAGTGGCCACATGCACACAAACAATAAAAGGAAACGAATTATTTTTAACAATGAGCACATTTTGACGAAACTAATCGATCAGATCAATAAGAAGCATGCAAGCAATATATGAAACGGAGAGTTGTGAAAAACTAAAATCTGGTTACTTTGATCAATGAAAGTATGAGAGACAGCAAAACCCAGTATTCAAAATGAACGAATCAGCAAATTCAAATGGAAAAACCCCAAATTTCATCATCATGCATACATGTATTCAAAACGTAATCAGTCTGTTGTTGAATCTCTTATGGTCAGACTGAGATAGATATTGAAACAACAGATTGGAAGAGATGAAGGGATTCACCTGGTTTGAGGAAGACGTTTGAGCGTTTGATCTTCTGTTCCCACGCGGGAACTACTGTGGTCAAATGTCAGAAGTAGAACGGGCGTGCTTTGGTTAGTGAGTTGGTTTAAATGGCGATAGGTGCGTTTATAGGCGGCAGGAAGAGCTATAAATGAATTGAAAATAGTGCTAAAATCGGGCCTTGATATTTGCTATCCAATATTTAGTTTTCTAAGCCACATCCCCAAGATGTTAAGGCCTTGTGTGGCCCAAAAAAGCTGAGGCTGTGTATGACCATTCATATATTAAACGCAGATTATTTAGCCCCTATTGATTTTGTATAATGAAACCATTTTATTGTAGCTCAAAGCATTTCCAATTTTTTGGGTTTCAATCCTCTTTGATTTCATGGTTTTCAGTTTGTTTATTCAATATGTGCTAAAGCAGTAATTGGACTTTAACCTAAAAATTGAATAATTTTTCGCAATTTAGAAAATGTCGTATCTAGGTCATTGCAAACGCTAGACTCTTTGACTGCCGTTGTTGCTCTTAAAGAATTTGCATTTCTTGTGTTAGATGTAATAATTGAGTCAGTTTGAGATGTCACATTCTTAGTTACACAAAAAAAGAAATACAAATGCCAGTTCTTATTTTATTCAAATGGGGCGAGGTATGATGGATTTTTTTTGAAAATATTTAAACTGACATTGTCGTTATGTTGAAGACTCTGGAACTAAGCCATATTGGGATTTCCGAGGTGAAGCGCCTAGTCATAGCCCACTTAAATGACATATTGTGTAATTAGTTGTTAGTTTTGCAAAATTGAAATAAAACTAATACTTTAAATTGGATGATCCAAGTACGTTACAACTATTTATTTTGGCTAAGCCGTATTACATTGAATACTTATTTATCTAACAAATGTATTCAATGAAGAACATAGTTAGGTACGAAATTTGTAGAGCTGGATTTTTATTATACTCATGAGTCAACAATAGTCTAATTTGATAAGTTGATCTTTTGAAACTGAAAAGAAAAAAAAAAGGGGAAAAAAATTGGTGTTAAATATTGATCCAAAATTTGAGGAGTAATAAATTACACAGTTAACTTAAAATTTGAAAAAAGATGTGCAAAAAGTGAAAAAAGGAAATATTATTTTGAAACTTGATGATTGAAATATTGACTTACTCAGTCTGATATTGTTCTGTTTGTTGAATACTGGGATGTAACATGATGCAAGTATGTCTTGTACTTTGTCCCAAAAGTTTATCTACATATATTCATATTAATATTGGAAGTGAATAAAAGAAAATTAATATATTTATTAGAGGTAATTATATGGAACAATATATCATACCATTGAAAACTCAATCTGTAAAGTGGTGAGAACTGCCAAAACTAATGTCTGTAAATTCAGCATATATAGTATATCAATTCTGCCTGCAATGTCTTCCCATAATTTGATTTTCAATTCCCCTGTTGCACGCATAAATAATCTTGTCTCTGATTCAAATTCAGGAGCTAAACAAAGTAAAAGATATTTTTAGACAATTTTATTATCAATATGTTGTGTAAATTTGTAAACAGATTGAAAAAAGAAGGCTAGAAAGGTTAATCATCGCAGATTATAGATGATCATCTCACATGCCTGATATCTATGCACAGTTTCAATGGGTTTGATAAATTTGACACAACTGTAGAAAACTTTAATTTTAATAAAGACAATGTTAGTATATCTTGTAGATTAAGCAGAGTTGTAAATATTCTTTGTAGTTACACAATATAATATGACATAAATAATAAATGGGTTATCAAATAGATAATTAGATTAGTCAAGGAAGAATTACCTGCCTGTGAATGGCTGGTTTGTATTAGGTCTTTGTTGTTGTATTTGTCGGGCAAAATTATAATATTCAAGGAGTCAAAAAGAATGGTGCGGAATCATGGGTAATTGTAGTTGAATTCGAACAAATCCACTAACAGGTTTCAAATATAGCATTGCTTGATAATTGGCGACTGTAGATCGTGTAGAATTTTAGGTTGAAGAAATTGCTGTAATTTGAAAGATTTTGTCTTCTATCATTTGAATATGGATCTGCCGAAATGTTTCTTCATGGAGAATTGCATCGATTGGGCATCTCTATATTTTGCGAGTATAAATTTATAAATAATTAGTAGAGAGTTTAGCGCAATATGTTTACTATATTAATTTTGGTATTTAAAAACTTACACTTTCATCCTCTGGAACATAATGTAATCCACTAATCAGTAACTAAACCTGAATCTAAAAATTGAATCATTTTTCGCAATTGACAAAATGTCATATCTATCTCATTGCAAACGCCAGGCTCTTTGACCGCCGTTGTTGCTCTGAAAGAATTTGTATTTCTTGTGTTAGATGTAGTAATTGAGTCAGCTTGGGATGTCACATTCTTAGTTACACAAAAAAATAAATGCAAATGCCAGTTCCTATTTTATTCAAATGGGGTGAGGTATCATGGATTTGTTTTGAAAATATTTAAATTGACATTGTCGTTATGTTGAACAGTTGGGAACCAAGGCAGATTGGGATTTCCGAGACGAAATGCTTAGTCACGGCCTACCTAAATGACATATTGTGTAATTAGTTGTTAATCTTGCAAAATTTAAATAAAACTAATATCTTAAACTGGATGATCCAAGTATGTTACAATTATATATTTTGGCTAAGCTGAATTACACTGAATACTTATTTATCTAACAAATGTATTCAATGATGAACATAATAAAGCACGAAATTTGTAGAGGTGGATTTTTATTCCACTCATGAGTCGGCAAGAGTATAATTGTACCATTTGATCATTTGAAACTGAGAAGGAAAAAAAAGGGAAAAAAATTTGGGTTAAATGTTGATTCAAAGTTTTTGGATTAATGAATTACACAATGAACTTAAAATTTGAAAAAAGATGCGCAAAAAGTGAAAAGAGGAAGTATTATTTTGAAACTTTATGATTGAAATATTGACTCACTTAGTCTGATATTGTTCTATTTGTGGAATATTGGGATGTAACATAATGCAAGTATGTCTTGTACTTCGTCCCAAAAGTTCATCTACATATATTCATATTAATATTGGAAGTGAATAAAAGAAAATTAATATATTTATTAGATGTAATTATATGGAACAATCAACCATACCATTGAAAACTCAATCTACAAAGCGGTAAGAACTGCCAAAACTGATGTTTGTAAATTCAGCATATCGCAAAGATGAATACAGATGAGATGTATTACATGATGAAGCTATAGTAAGCATACGCAGAGCAACAAAAGACGACCTAACTAAATCCAATTTTGTATAGGGTGAACATGAATTGCCAAGCAACCTTTCAAACAAAGGCCATTACTAGACATAGGTTCAAAGAAGGACGGGTTGAAAGCTGGAAATCCAAAACAAAAATAATTTTAATGAATTTGCGTTATGATATTATTGAATTGTTAATTCTTTATAGGGGTCAGATTTATATTGATTTTTAGACGAATTGAACTATCCTCGAGTGATCAGTGGGTTTAGCCAACTATATGGTCCTAAGTCAACTAATTGCATATGTTGGAAGTGTGCTTTGAAGATATGATTTTAAAACATAATGTCTTCCCATAGTTTTATTTTCAACGCCTTCCTTTTGCGCATAAAAAATTTTCTGTTTGATTCAAATTCAGGATGTAAAGAAAGTAAAAAATATTTTTTGACAATTTTATAATCAATATGTTGTGTGGATTTGTAAACAGATTGAAAAAAAAGCCTAGAAAGGTTAATCACCACAGATTATAGATGATCATCTAACACATTTGATATGTATGCACAGTTTCAATGGGCTTGATAAATTTGACACAACCATAGACAGTTTTAATTTTAATAAAGACAATGTTAGTATATTTTGTAGATTAAGCAGAGTTGTAAATATTCTTTGTAGTTACACATTATAATATGACATAAATAATAAATGGTTTATGAAATAGATAATTATATTAGTCAAGGAAGAATTACTTGCCTGTGAATGGCTGATCTATATTAGGTATTTGTTGTTGTATTTGTCGAGCAAACTTATAATATTCAAGGAGTCGAAAATAATGGTGCGGAATCATTGGTAATTCTAGTTGAATTCGAACAAATTCACTAACAGGTTTCAAATATAGCATTGCTTGATAATTTCTCACTATAGCTCACTTAGAATTTCGTGTTGAAGAAATTTCCGTAATTCAATAAATTCTGTCTTCTATCATTGGAATATGGATTTGGCGAAATTCTTCTTCATGAAGAATTGCATCGATTGGTGATCTCTATATTGTGCGAGTATAAATTAATAAATAATTAATAGAAAGTTTAGTGCAATATGTTTACTATATTAATTTTGGTATTTAAAAACAGACACTTTCATTTTTTGGAACATAATGTAATCCATCAATCAGTAACTGAACCTGAATCTAAAAATTGAATCATTTTTCGCAATTCACAAAATGTCGTATCTATCTCATTGCAAACGCCAGGCTCTTTGACCGCCGTTGTTGCTCTGAAAGAATTTGGATTTCTTGTGTTAGATGTAGTAATTGAGTCAATTTGGGATGTCACATTCTTAGTTACACAAAAAAATAAATGCAAATGCCATTTCTTATTTTATTCAAATGGGGCGAGGTATGATGGATTTGTTTTGAAAAAATTTAAATTGACATTGTCGTTATGTCGAACAGTTCGAAAATAAGCCAGATTGGGATTTCCGAGATGAAGTGCTTAGTCACGGCCTACCTAAATGACATATTGTGTAATTAGTTGTTAATTTTGCAAAATTTAAATAAAACTCATATCTTAAACTGGATGATCCAAGTACGTTACAATTATATATTCTGGCTAAGCCGAATTACATTGAATACTTATTTATCTAACAAATGTATTCAATGATGAACATAATAAAGTACGAAATTTGTAGAGCTGGATTTTTATTCCACTTATGAGTTGGCAACAGTATAATTGTATCATTTGATCTTTTGAAACTGAAAAGAACAAAAAAGGGAAAAAAATTTGTGTTAAATGTTGATTCAAAGTTTTTGGATGAATGAATTACACAATTAACTTAAAATTTGAAAAAAGATGCGCAAAAAGTGAAAAGAGGAAGTATTATTTTGAAACTTTATGATTGAAATATTGACTCACTCAGTCTGATATTGTTCTATTTGTGGAATACTGGGATGTAACATAATGCAAGTATGTCTTGTACTTCGTCCGAAAAGTTCATCTACATATATTCATATTAATATTGGAAGTGAATAAAAGAAAATTAATATATTTATTAGATGTAATTATATGGAACAATCAATCATATCATTGAAAACTCAATCTACAAACTGGTAAGAACTGCCAAAACTGATGTTTGTAAATTCAGCATATCTAGTATATCAATTCTGCCTGGAATGTCTTCCCATAATTTTATTTTTAACGCCTTTCTTTTGCACATAAAAAATCTTGTATTTGATTCAAATTCAGGATCTAAAGAAAGTAAAAGATATTTTTTGACAATTTTATAATCAATATGTTGTGTGGATTTGTAAACAGATTGAAAAAAAAAAAAAGGCTAGAAAGGTTAGTCACCAGAGATTATAGATTATCACACATTTGATATCTATGTATAGTTTCAATGGGCTTGATCAATTTGACACAACTATAGACACCTTTAATTTTAATAAAAACAATGTTAGTATATTTTGTAGATTAAGCAGAGTTGTAAGTATTCTTTGTAGTTACACAATATAAGATGACATAAATAATAAACGGTTTATGAAATAGATAATTATATTAGTCAAGGAAGAATTACTTGCCTGTGAATGGCTGGTCTGTATTAGGTCTTTGTTGTTGTATTTGTTAGGCAAAATTATAATATTCAAGGAGTCGAAAAGAATGGTGTGGAATCATTGGTAATTCTAGTTGTATTTGAACAAATCCACTAACAGGTTTCAAATATAGCATTGCTCGATAATTTCCCACTTTTCTGGAACATAATGTAATCCATCAAACTGACGAATTTGATAAACGGGAGGTCTCCATAGTCTTGTAACGCGAGCAATCATATGAAACTCAGATTCACCTTGTCAAATATCAGTTATAATCTTTCTATTCATGTTTGTGATGTGGAATGATATTTGAACACAAATGGGGAAATGTATAAGCGGTGAATAAAGTATGAGGAACGAAGTAGAGTATGGAGCAAACTTGGTGTGATTCTCTTGACAAAAATTTCGGATTTCAAAACAGTACACTGGCTGAAAGAAGCACTGCTCTTCACAATATTGGACTAAACTCTGTTGGTACATTTTTGATAGGAAGTATACAGATGTAGTTAAAGAAGCACAAATTGATGCAAACTTATATAATGCAATATATTGTACATATGTGATACCACAATGCGGCTTAAATATTGGCAGATAGGAATCCAAAGAGATATGAAATATATGAGGCCAATGGGGAATCTTGTTGATAATAGATATGGTAAATCCATATTTTCCAAATCAGTGTACTTTGGTGTTGGCACATTATGGATCCTATGCTGCTAAGCATCAGCCAAAGTAAGATAAAGCTTGTAAAATCTCTATATAGAATCCATCTAGTCAAACATTTGGCATATTTAAGCACACATAGTTAAAGCCATGACATAGAAATTAAACATAAGATATTTTGTACATAAGTACAGATCACAAATAGAGCAAATTCACTTAGTTTCATCACATCACTAAATACAGAAAAGAGCTAATCCCCAGATCAAGAACAGATTCCTGATCACGACATTAGCTATTTTGACTTTCACTCACGACAGCATAAATGGATATAGGACCATCTACCTAAGTAACTAACCTAACTTACTAAAGACATGCCATACTGTATGTAGTCTATATGCAAAATACATTTGCTTCCAACAAAACACAAGTCTTCATGGTATTTACAGGACTTCTTCAACTAAGCAATCTAAGTAAGCAAAGAAGCTGCCATACTTCATGTAGTTTGTAAGCAAAAGACACTTGTCCCAAACAAAAGGCAACTCTTCACCATATTTATAGGACTATTGGATAAGCCAACCTGTAAGGGGGAAAAAACAATAGTGTTTAACATTGTATAAACAACATATTCAATTATATGTGAAGAGAACCGAAATGCAACAAACAATTCTGAAAAGTTCACACCATTTACTTTTTTTGTGAGATTGTCCAAAATAGCAGAAGAACATGCAAATAAAAATTTACTAAAAAAATTAACTATAATTCCCATAAAACAGATTAAAAAAAAAAGGCTAGAAAACTAAATTTTTAATATGTTTATTGTGGTTAAAACTACATTTCCCATAATTCAATTAATATGTTTAGAATTGTTTGCAAATAAGTTAACAAACAATTCTAAACATATCTCCAAAATGGCAGAAGAACATGCAAATAAAAATTTAGTAATTATAACTTATTGTAATTCCCTCATATTACAATATACGAAATGACTATCTTAATTGAGTTAGGGAAGACATAATTTACCTCATTTAAACTTCTTGTCCAAATCTTCTACATCTTCTTCTGCCATGTTTTTCGACGATGACGATCCAAGACGTCGGTCACTTAATAAAAGATTAGATAAATTTAGACAAAACAAAATTACAATGACTGGAATCCACTAACAGGAAAAAACAGAATAAAATATGATCATACCTTCTGGTTTTTTTAGCTGCAGTGGAGCCAAACAATTGTTTGGCAGAACTTTGGATTTCACGTTTCTTCCCAGATGTGATTTTATCAGGAGTCTCTGTAAATGGCTCCTTCGATTCAACTATCTTTAAAACTTTTTCTGCTCCAGGGGCAGATCCTCCAGTTGTGCCAGCAGAGACTTCACTTTTGCGGCTGCTTCTCACAAAGAGCTCACCACGTTGGCTGATTCGTATCTCAAACATGAACGCTTGGCCAACTTTTGAACTGATTTGGCTATTTAGTTCCGCTGGATGGGCCACCTCGTTCAAGAGTTCTCCACATGTTGCTCCAAAGAATTCATCAGCTGATTTTCCCATTAGTGTCACCCTTGCCTGATCAAAGTCATCTTGAATTACCATATACACCCTGGTGCTGCATAAAATAATAGTAAAGTATAATATTTCAGTTGAGGTAATGTTGAAATTGAGTAAAAGGTATGCAGGAAAATTAGAAATAAAATAGGCTGCCTCACTTCAATTTTGGTTTCAGCTCGCCATGGGCAACACAGATGTAACGATCACCAATTTCCTCTTTCTTGAACATATGCTTATAACATTTGTCCACAGGGCAACATCTGTAAAACCATGCTTTGTCCACAAAAAATCTCCTCACAACGGCGGTACAGTAAACTGACTTGGTCTGAAACACACATTCAATTCAATTCCGCGAGAAATTAATATAGCACAGCTGGACATGTTTGTATATATTTTAAAAAAAATTGAGGCGGCAATTGTCTGCACATTGAATAGTTTCAGTGGTCAATTTCTTCGGCAAATTTGGAATTGTACACCTTTCATATTGGATTGAAAGTGATAAAACAGGAAAAGAAAATTCTGAAGAATTGCAGATCAAAACCTCATACATTTATATGCTTAGTCCGTTACATAAAATGATTTTTATTTCAAAAGATGTTGAAAGGCAAAGGACAGAATGAAATACCGCATGGAGACTTGGATCAAGCACGTTCAATTCAGGCACAATCCTTCTGTCAGCATCATTAACCATTCCTGTTGACATCAAACTGGAGTATGTAGTGGACACATCCAGTTTGTCCCCATTCCTTGAAAATCTGGCATACAATTTATAAACATTAACATAAAACTATGTCATATAAAATCCACATAACTGATTTGATATTAAATTTTTTTTTATTGCAATTATTTAAGCAATTAACTTACTCAACTTCAAATTGTTCTTTCTCTTCAATGTCAGGATTAATGACGAAGCAAGTATGAGGTGTGCTATATGCCGACACACGGCCTGCATAATTTTGAACAGAAAAGAAACTATGAAGATGGCTGAAGAGGCAATGAAAAAAAGGAGAGCATACAGATTGAAACACAATACCTTCATACATAGAGATTCTCATTCCTGTGAAAACTGCAAGCACAGGTGGAGGCAGTTGTGTTATCTCTTGCACAGGAAATAACCTTGCAACATCAGCCCACAGAGAGATCTTCAGTTCCTCTCTCCTGTTAGTTTGATGCACGCTATGAGTACAATATTACTGACAAATGTAACGCATTTATTCGAACAGATGAGAAGAAGATAGATCACGAATACCCTATAAGTTGAATGGAGAGGTCAGTCCTAGTTTCCTTTTCCTTTGGATTATCAACATCAACTACCTGTGGTGCCCTCACAGATTTGATACAACCATAGAGATCTTGCAATTCAAAAAGAATGATCAATATATTTAAACACAGAACATAATTTTATCAATGTAAATTTATAATATGGAAGAGGAAGATCGCTTCACCTGCAAGAAGGGTTTGCTGTTGTGCCTCAGCAGCCAGTTGTCCAAATTGTCGCAGTTTAAAGGAATGTTTTGGAAAGTTGGGCAATTGATCTTCAACTTCTTGAAACTGAGTAAACTCTGAGAAACACAAAATTGCATCATGGTTGGCAACTTTGTGTCTGGCAGTATCCTTCTTTGAGGCAAATTTTGATACATCATATATTTTCCCCACTTGCATCAAGTTTTGCATATGTGAGTAATAACATTCTTCGATCATTGCATGTATCGAAGAACCCTGCAACAAAGATTGACATATGTGAAAAAGACCAAATAATTATAAATGCATTTGACAAATATATATCGAAAATAGCTAAAACATATAAACTAACTAAGATTACAAATTATGGATGATGAACTCATCAAACTAATAAATATGACACCACAAATAGAACCCAATGAATGAATAATGAGGAAATTGAATATAAGTAGAACATTGACAATAGAAGTTGTTTTGGGTAAAAAAATTCACGCACTTGTTCATCTACCAGGAGATAATGGAGTCCATTGTAGTCAGGACTGTCAAACATACGGGGTCTCCATTTTAGTACAGCACGAACTGTGATAGTGATACCAATGGCAGAATAGGGTTTAATCTGACTAATTAACTTTTTCATCTTAAACTGAGCTGTCCAACAACAATAGAAATTATGAGTAACATAGAACAAAGCGAAATACAAATATGTAAGAAAAAATTATGCGACCATAGTTTTGACAACAAAAATGAGAACCTCAAAGGAATACGTTTTTGAAAACAAAACAATATTGTAAAAAGTCATGAATGCCACCTAGAAGAGGAAGACATAGTGCTAATAAGGAGAGGCCTTATTCTAAGATTTGAATTTGATCAATGAATCAAACAAAAAAGATAGACATCAATCAGCAACAGCAATCTGTGAATTGATTTAGTCCACAGCATTGACTTATTTTCCCTGATATCTCAAACATGAATATAGATCATATAAAGGGGAGTTTTTTTAATGCTGAACACATTATTGATGTTGTAATCCTTTGAACAACATGATCAACCAAAAACAGACTAAGAAATAGTGCATAAGAAATAGACAGTGGAGAAAAAGGAACACGTTTTGAGCAATTGCGATTCAGCAGAAAGAATACACAACGTAAAAAAGGAAACCAAATAAATATAGATTCATCCCATGAGTACAATGCAGATACATCATATAAAAAAAAAATCCACGAAAGAAGAGTTGAATAAAAGACCTTGTATAAACTGGGGTGATAGTTTATTTCCTTGGCACCAAAGAAGGAAAGGGCATTCTGCCTTGAATCTTTTTATAGGCTGGTCGATGCCTTGAAGCTGCATCGACGATGACGTCATCGAGGTGATGGAGTGAATGTCACTGGGCTGAATGAGGAGTGAAGAGAGCTGCCACGTTGCCATGTAAATGAACTGATAGTGTGTTCTGTATGACGATTTCAGAAAGTGCACGTCGTTAGACATGACAGAAAATCGATTTGCAGCGGCTTCCAATCAGTAGGAAGAGTGTGATTGGCCCGATTAGGTGAAGAACAATATGGTCATCAGTCTAATACAGGATTGACTTAGTCACGAATAGATTTAGAAGGGAGAAAACCAGCTGAAAAAATGCTAGATTTTGGGGGTGTTGTCTCAATGAAAAGAAGGGAAAATACTGGTTAAGAAAAGAATGGTGATGGAGAGAGGTTAGATGGTGCATAGGCTGGTTACGCTTATAGCCATAACGTTGCACGTGGTAGAAAGAAAATCTGAGATGGGATATGATGGCAAACCTAATCCATCTGACTTATCAAATGTTTTTTTGTTGTAACCTCACATGGGGTACTTAAAAAAGAAATCAGGAAATTGTTAAAAAAAATCTAAGAGAGAAAAAAATTTTCTTTTTCACTTTATATTCTATAGAGAAAAATGATTTCGTATGTGAAAAAAATAATAAATTGGCAAAAACTTTTATTGTCAAAAGTTTGATTATAAATTATTCAAAAATTGACACCAACTAAGATCATTTTGGAAATCACTTATATACAAATGAATTATAAATGCATAAAAATATTGACATCATTTTCTTATTATAGATTGTATTATATACCTTGCAACACATCTTTATACACAATATTTTTGGTAAGGTTATTAGGAATATTACCACCATTATATATAAAAATCTTGAGACCTTTTTTTGACGTAACTCTAGACAATGCAACATATAATTGTCCATGAGTAAACACAGGTTCTGACAAATATATACCTACCTGATTTAGTGATTGGCCCTGACTTTTATTTATTGTCATTGCATAAGATGGTCTAACGGGAAACTGACGTCTTTTAAATGTAAACGGCCATTTAGTTTCTGTTGCATACAATGCAATTCTTGGAATATGAACTTGTTCTCCCATTTTGTTTCCTGTAAGTATTTTTGCCTCAATTAATCTATCAAACATTTTTGTGACAATCAATCTTGTACCATTGCATAAACCACGCATTTGATCTAAATTTCGTAACAACATGATAGGCATACCAATTTTCAATTTAAGTTCATGGGTTGGTAATCCACTAAATTCAAGTTTGTTCAAAAATTCAGTTGGATATAAAATATTTATATTATCACAATTACCCGAATTATAAGAAATTGAATCAGAACTCAAATATATTTTTTCCTCACCAGGTAATAATCTATTTGCATAATTATTTATTTCATGTACAGTCCTATTTTTCGGTGTGACTATAGCGCGCTCTCTCAAATAATCGACATTATTATATTTGCTCAAAAAATCAGGATAAGTTGCTTCGAAAATTGACTCTATAGGATGAATTGTATGATCTGCAAGTAATTCAGATGGTATATCAATCCAACTAACATCTAGATCACCTGTAGGAATTTTTGATTCTATTCGACCCTCTCCTATTTTCAATATCCATTCAGCAAAATTTCTAAGCTCGTCTTTTTCTATATTGCTTAAACCTTCTAGTGACAATCTCATATTTTCAGTAAGCTTAAATATTGTAATAAATGGCCATAAATATGAATTATTAAATGATGCCTGAATGATTTCTTCTTTACCACCACCTTGTATAACAGGTAATGTTTGCCTAAAATCTCCACCAAATATAATTGTTTTTCCTCCAAATGGTTGTTCTTTATTGGATAAAATATCTCGCAATGTTCTATCGACTGATTCAATACACCATTTATTACACATAGGAGCCTCATCCCAAATAATTAATTCAGCCTTTTCTATTAAATAAGAAAGATTTGTTTTTTTTTTATATTACAGCTTGAATTTTGTTCTATCACCGGTTTTATTTTAAAACGCGAGTGAGCTGTTCTACCTATCGGAAGTAATAATGAAGCAATACCTGACGAAGCAACTGCTAAAACAATTTTGCCTACAGATCTTAACCTACAAATTATGGCATTCCACAAAAAAGTTTTTCCAGTGCCTCCACAACCATAAACAAAAAATGATTTTGGATTTTTTTCTTCAACAGCTTGAATGACCTGATCATATATAATTTTTTGTTTGCTATTTAATTTACCTAGCAAGTCAGAGTGTTTTTCTTTGAGCACTTCAGAATCAAAATCTAATTCTTCTCTAATAAGTCTATTTTCTAATTGATCTATGAATTGCATCTTTGGCATTGGTAACTTATGATCTTTCAAACTGGTGGACGACTTATTAAACAATATTTCAAGCTCATATAAAACAGCATTCTTTAACTCTTCATTAGGTATTGTGAGATCTAACATCCTAAAATCTGATCTCATTCTGTTGACTATATCATCGGACATTTTTATCCAAAAAGTATCAAATAAAGTGAGGGGATCTGAGACATCACAATGAAGAATAATTGTGACAAATAAATAACGAATTTGAGAAGAGCTGGCAGTAAAAGAAGATTCCATTAATGCTTCTATCCACTCTTTATCATCACCTAACAATCCTAAAGCTCGACATGCCTCTTGGTATGTAGAATGTACTATACCATCGACTGTTTTTATTGAATTAAAACCGGCACAACCCTTTTGAACATTTAAAAGCATCCTAAGATAATATAGTTCCCCTGCAACTGGCGGCACATATGCTATCCTACCAAGAGTACAATATCGTTTTCTTGGAGTCCATACTTTGTCACGACTGTCCCAAACAAATTTTGTGGGAAATTGAGCATATGTCAACTTTCTTGCCTGCTTGTAAGTCTTATTTGCCTGAAACCAAGCAGTCAACATAGTTATTTGAAGCTGCGGTTTTTGCAACACATTTTCAAGCAAGTTATTTTCCTCAAAACAAATAGTTTGTTCCTGGGGCAAATGAATTTTTAAATACTGAACAGCCGGAAATTTTTTATGAATAGAAAATTCAAATAAACGCCACACAGACTCATGCGGAGTTAAATATCGACAATTTAAATAATTTTGAACCTCATCATTAACATTTTCACCAACTAAGACGCGAGCTCTATCAGGCCCTTTATTTATATACTTAAATAAATATTTTATAAGCATAGATTGGGAACATGATTCAACATTTATATGTGCATTATATTTTAATAACAAAATAGCATTGTAAGGGACAACATAATTGTTACCGATGTGAACTCTTTTTTTAACGACAAAACGTGACTCATCATCACAACGTCTATACTGGGGGGCCTTAATTGTGTGAAAAATTGTATTAGTAACGAATGATTTTGGAAAATGTTTTGTGCATAATTTGTCTCGCATACACGGAGAATTTGGATTAATTTGACCGCAAGGACCATGAATCATGAATTCACTAACTAATTTAAATAATCGCGGATTAACATCTTTATGAGGTAACTCTGCCGATATTATGGAATCCACGTCATCAGATGTATAACATTTGTATTTACTTTTTAGCCAAAATAATATATGAGCATGAGGCAAACCTCGTTTTCGAAATTCGATGGTACATACATGAGCACAAACTTTGCCAAAAGGTTCTCCAGATTTAATATAGTCAATCATACTATCGACTTTTATTTTAAAAATTCGACAAACAATATCAGGACGATCCTCTGGTTTTTTACCAGGTTTTTTTTTAAAGTATCTATAAATTTCCTGCCATTTAACATTGCAAGTAAAAGTAATAAATAAATCAGGAGTACCATATTCTCGACAAATTGCCATCGCATCTTGGTAATTATTTATCATGTCTCTTGGACTACCTGTATAAGAAGCAGGAAGAATTATCTGTTTTCCAACATCAGAACAATCCACAACACCATCAGAAACAAATCCAGATATATTCTTCCATGTTTCACATCTAAGTTTTGATTGATGATGTTTTATATATGCAAGACGATTTTCTTCAACAGTTGCATACACATCGACTAAATATTGTTGAAATAATCTGCCACCTTTCAACAAAGTACTTGATTGATTGTCTTTATCATGAATTTGATAACATACAAATTTACTCATGGTTAACTTACCCCTTTTTCTGTCATCTTTAATTGATTTCAATGTCATATTTATTTTAAACCCATCTTCTCCATATGGAAAAATGAGTGGATATTGTAACGACATTAATTTCGGATGAATTCTAGAGATTCGTTTAAGTAAACCGTCATTAGATCGAACAACTATATCTCTATTTGAATCAAATTCACCTATATCACCCACTATTAATCCACCTATTTCAGAGGCAGAGGGCAATTCGTATTGTTTACCATGAGTTTTTTCACAATCAAGTATAGTCATATTAAAATTTGGCAATGATTGATTCTCAAAACCATCTCTAATCGATCTAAAAGTTTTCGTCAATTCATTTGAATGATCCAGCATTTCTATTAATCCTTTGACAATATCGACATCAATCTTGTTATTCACACCGCCACCAGCAATTGCATTTATACGGTTTGCTACTTCATTCTGTGTATCATAAACATATAGCTGAGCATATTTTGGACATTGTCCGATTGGAGGCAAAATAGAACCCATCTTATGATGCACTTGTCCACATATTTTGAAAACATAAGGACCTCCTCCACTATTCAAGCCATGTTCAATTTTAGCACCCATAGAAGTAAAGGCAAACATAGAATTATAAACTCTAATATTTTCTCGAAATAATATACTCCTTCGTCCATTTGCTGGATTTAACAATTCATCAAGAAAACACAGAGTCGGACATGATAATGGAATATCTACTTTGCCTTTATCACAACAATGACTATATACTAATTGAGTTTTTTTTCTTTTTTTCAGAGCTTCAGATGACCAAAACAATGCAGCACAATAACTACATATATGTGAATCATCACCACAGTCTTGATAATCGTCAACCACACCTGCAATTACAATTATCAAAAATCCAAGTCAGATTTTTGATAATAGATAACGTTGATATGATTGATTAATAATTGAATGATTAATTGATCATAGCATGACATGCACCTTGATGGCTCTTCTGATAGGACGCCTAGCCAAAAAGACCATTTCCAGAATCTGCATTTCATGAACCATTTTCATCAGAATAATCAAAAGAAATGGCAAAATAATAAAATAACTAAATAAATTACTATATATATGCAATACCTGGAACAGGCTCACAAACACCTTCTTCACCACCACTGTCCCCGTCCGATATTTCTTGAGATTCTGGAAAGGAAGAAAACAGACGGCGACTAAATAAGTAAAGCTTGATAGATAAAGTCAACTCTGATAGCTAAAGTCAACCCTGACATCCCAAATGACAGCACTGTTATTATTTGTCTCCCACACTATATCCAAAACATCAATTGAAGCCTAAAAAACATATTCAAAACATTAACAGATTGCTATGAAACAATGACAATCGCTAAATTGAGAGTAAATTTTAAAATGAGATCTCCAAACCATACTTGCAACATATAGAGTTACTTGATTTAGAACCACATAGTTGGCTGAACGCACTAATCATTCAAAGACAGATCAATTCGTTTCCAAAAATCAGGAAAATTTGACCCCTATTAAGAATAAACAATTCAACAATAGCATCAAGTTGATCAAAATTTTGGACAGCAACAAATTCAAAAAACTAATACATTGGCAGACAACAAAGACAAAACCTAGCCATGAACCATGTAGGGAAAAAACTAAATCGGCTGATCAAGAAGCAACCACTGAGCCAAACAAAATAGAAAAAATTATGCAGAATATATACCAGCTGAGATAAGTTGGTGCACGTCTTCATCATCAGCAATATTATCAGGTGTTCTTTCAGTCTTATAGGATGATGAAGATTGTCCAACAACAGCACTCAATAAGCGTTGTCTCTTGCTTCGAGAGCTCTTGTGTGAAGGAATTGCTCCAACAGGCCCACACATTGCTGCTGGCTCTTTTATAGCAGCGCTCTGATTCTTCTCCGACATCATATCTGTAACACCAATTTCAATGTGAAATACAGATTGAAAACATTGATAGGTTGCTCTCGAATAATGACAATCTTTAAATTCAGACAAAGTTTTAAAATCACATCTTCAAAGCACACTTCCAACATATGCAATTAGTTGACTTAGGACCATATAGTTGGCTGAACCCACTGATCACTCGAGGATAGTTCAATTCGTCTAAAAATCAATATAAATCTGACCCCTATAAAGAATTAACAATTCAATAATATCATAACGTTGATCCATATCTTGGACAACAACAAATTCATAAGAGTGATACACTGTCAGACAACAATGACAAAACATAGCCCACAACCACATAAGCAAAAAAATATAATTGCTTCACCAAGAAGTAAAATAATCGGCCAAACAAAACAGCAAATATTAGATCCAACTCAGTCAAGACAAATCTCATAACCATATATAACCAGTATAAATAAGCCACAAAAAGCACATCATTTTAGAGTACTTCTATGTATAAAGGAGCCAAACAATAAGTGGCGTCTCTTGCTCGGAGTTCTCTTGTGGGAAGAGAATGCACTAAGAGGCTGAAAGAGTCATGCTCTTTCTCCTCTAGTATCCACATGTACACCACACAAACAAAACAGAAATATTTATGTTTTAAATATTTCTGGGTACCTCTCTCACCTCTCTAACAGATCGAAACTGTTTCGTTAATTCACCAATTGAAGGATATCATTTTGGTAGGAAAAACTTTTTTGTGGAATGCCATAATTTGTAGGTTAAGATCTGTAGGCAAAATTGTTTTAGCAGCTGCTTCATCAGGTATTGGTTGATTATTACTTCCGATAGGTAGAACAGCTCACTCGCGTTTTAAAATAAAACCGGTGATAGAACAAAATTCAAGCTGGAATATAAATAAAAAAACAAATCTTTCTTATTTAATAGAAAAGGCTGAATTAATTATTTGGGATGAGGCTCCTATGTGTAATAAACGATGTATTAATTTTATCAATGTAAATTTATAATATGGAAGAGGATTATCGCTTCACCTGCAAGAAGAGCCTGCTGCTGTGCCTCAGCAGCCAGTTGTCCAAATTGTCGCAGTTTAAAGGAATGTTTTGGAAAGTTGGGCAATTGATCTTCAACTTCTCGAAACTGAGTAAACTCTGAGAAACACAAAATAATCCTTTGAACGACACGATCAACCAAAAACAGATTAAGAAGTAGTGCATAACAAATGGACAATGGAGAAAAAGGAACACGTTTTGAGGAATTGCGATTCAGTAGAAAGAATACACAACGTAAAAAAGGAAACCAAATAAATATAGATTCATCCCATGAGTACAATGTAGATACATCATATAAAAAGAAAATTCGACACAAATTTCTAAACGCGATCCAAAAATGGATTCGAAACTAATCTTAGTTCAAAAGTAAGATATTTGGAACATATGCTGCTGTTATAAGTCTTGTTATGAAATCCCAGTTCAAAAGCAGAGACTTACAAATATATAAATATGATTCAATCGACAACATGATTAAATCATTTGTTTTAGCAGTACTATAAAATCCAAAGAACACAGAAGACAGCGATACCAATTCGAACAATAAAATATATCCTCAAAAATGAACGTCCAAGTGCGCAATAATAACAAAACTCAAATCTAATTACAACACTGAAAAATGCAAGCAGAAATAAAAAAATCAGGATGATCCCACCTGAAATAAGTTCATCCACATCCGCATCATTTGCGAGACCCATATCAACTGGCATGCCGAGAAGCGGTTTTTTGGTCAAATTCAGATTCTCCCCTGATGTTCCTTGAGGCAGCACATGAAACGGTCTTTTTCTCCTCATACCTGACAAATGAATCCAAATAGATCCATAAAAAATCCCCAACAACAGCAAATTCAAGGCACCAAACTCTCCGCATAATATGTTTACAGATCAACGGCGTTAAAAGAATAACAACCAAATGCCAGGTCATTCAAAACAGATAAAGATAATTTAATATTCTAATATCCATTTTCCACAAATTACGGAAAAAATAAAACCCATAAGATTACACATTGACAAAAAATAGATAAATAAATTGCAAGAAGAGTGGCACACCACATAGAAGTCCTAACAATGAAAACCATTTAATTCTGAAAATGACCGTCTAATCTAACGCCCTCGCCACACGCACCCATGCATAACCCTCAAATGACAACAATATTGCAGACAGGTAACTTCAAAGGCCAAAAAAATCATTCTCTGAAAACAAAAAAGGATCCAAGACCTACATTAGCCAAAAAATTACATGCTCAGGAAGTCTTCAATGCACTGCAATTGATGGGGACAGCTGATCCGACAGGTATTATGAAGACTTGCACAATGCAAATCTCAAAAGACCTGTGGGATCAACTGTCCACACCACCTCGCACACACGTGAGCACTTCTTCATCATAGCACAATCAAACATTATACTGATAATTATAAGAGGCAAAGTTTGTTTGCCTGCTGAAAACAAAAAGAGCTGAAAAGCGGAAATAAAATGGATGCCAGCGACATTCGAAATCAAAGCACGAAAGGAAAAAAAAAAAAAAAAACAAATCAGGGCAAAATGACATTCCCATATAGAAAGCAAACATCACAACTGATATCTTTATTCACATTCTCAACCAATGGAAAACTCTATGCAGACACGTCTATTGCTATGTCAAGGCTTAACAAACACACCAATTCTCAAACAGTCCCATCCTAGACTCCAAAGGTATAGAAAATCCAAAAGCAAAAAAGATCCATTTATGTCACTTTAATCATAGGCCTGTGGTATATTTCTGAACTATAAAAGTAATCTCTATATTTTATTAAGTTTGGTTTAATCTGGAAAATTAGAAAATTTATTAGGGTTACATGCATAGCTGAATAATGTGACCAGCAAAAAATCCTGTGACCATAAGACAAAAACAAAAGTCCCAACATCAGGAACTCTAGCAAACATACGATTAAGATCATTAAGTAACACCACAACAGCATCATATTAGTCATTATTAATAACTCCATTGAAAATAAAACACAAAAATTCATAATATATATCACCTGAAAGAAGCTGGTCCAAATCTGCATCACGTTTGCCATCCACACGATCGTCAATATTGCCCCCTGAGATTGCCTCAGTGGACCCGACAGGCAGCACCAATTTCTTCGGCCGCCCCATAACTACAACACATTTTCAAACATGCGCCTCAGAATCTGCCCAACAATGACAATTTTGTGCCCATAATAGATTTCAATCATAATCACAATAGGAAACGCTGACACAATATTGTAGGTTTTCACGTGTCTTCACACGATATATCTAAACTGTGCATTGCAACAGCCTCTAAAGTTCACATGCATATTGCATACCTAGACGGCCTGATTTCTAAATTTCAATCTTGATTTCACATTTCTAAAATTGCTATCCATAAAGTAATCAATATATATACAGCATTGTCTCAATAGACCACATCTTAAAATAAAGGGGAAAAATAAAAACCAAAAACATAATAACACTGAAAATCTACCTTTCTCTCACAGGAAGACCACAACTATAGATCTACAGCATTAAAAAAAAAAAAACTAAATGCGAGGTCATTCAAAAGAGATAAAGATAATTTCATATCCTAACATCCATTTTCCATAAATTAGCGGAAAAGTAAAACCCATAAGATTACATATTGAGGAAGAATAGATAAATAAATTGCAATAAGAGTGGCAGACCACATAGGAATCCTAAGAATGAAAACCATTCAGTTCTGAAAATTTGCGTGTAATCTAATGCCCTGACCACACTCACCCACGCATAATCCTCAAATGACAACAATATTGCAGACAGGTAACTTGAAAGGCCAAAAAAATAAGTTTCTGAAAACAAAAAACGATCATAGACCTACACTGCCAAAAAAATGACATGCTGAAGAAGTCTTGGATGCGCTGCAATATCAAGATTTGCACCATGCAAATCTCAAAATACCCGTGCGATCAATTGTCCCCACCACCTCGCACACATATGAGAACTCCACTATCGTAGAACAATCAAACACTACACTAATTATTATAAGATGCAAATTTTTTTTCCTGGCCGAAACAAAAAGCGCTCAAAACCCCGACAATGAAAACCACTCAATTCTCACAAATCTCATGTAATCTAACGGCCTAACCACACTCACCCACACATCACCCTCTCAGGACAACAATACTGCACATAGGTCATTTGAAAAGGCCAAAAAACCCTTCCCTGAAAACCAAAAAGTCATGAAAACCTACAATACCCAAAATATGCCATGCTCAGGAAGACTTGAACGAACTGCAATTGATGGAGACAGCTGATCCTACAGGTATTATCAAGATTTGCACGATTCGAGTTTCAAAAGACCCCTGCGATCAACTGTCCCCACCACCTCGTACACACGTGAGAACTCCTTGATCAAAGCACAATCAAACATCACACTAATAATTAAAAGAGGCAAGTTTTTTTTTCCTTCCGAAAACCCAAAAAGCTCAGAATCCTGACAACGAAAAGCGTGCAATTCTCTAAATTATCATGTAATCCAACGCTCTCACCACACTCACCCACACATCACCCTCTTATGACAACAATATTGCATACAGGTCATTTGAAAAGCCAGAGAAAACCTTTGAAAACCAAAAAGTATTGAAAACCCACATGACCCAAAAAATTATATGCTCAGGAAGGCTTGGATGCAGTACAATTGATGGGAACAGCTGATCCAACAGGGATTATGAAGACTCGCACAATGCAAATCTCAAAATACCTGTGGGATCAACTGTCCCCACCACCTCGCACACACGTGAGCACTTCTTCATCATAGCACAATCAAACGTTATACTAATAATTATAAGAGGGAATTTTTGTTTGCCTGCTGAAAACAGAAAGAGGTAGAAAGCGGAAATAGAATGGATGCAGCAACACTCGAAATCAAAGAACGAAAGCAAAAAAAAAAAAAAAAACAAACGAAGCAAAAATTACATTCCCATATAGAAAGCAAACAACAAAACTGATATTTTGATTAACATTCTCAACCAGTGGATAACTCTATACAGACACCTCTATTGCTATATTAAGGCTTAACAAACGCACCAAGTTTCAAACAGTCCCATCCTAGATTCCAAAGCTATAGAAAATCCAAAAGCATAAAAAATCCAATTACGTCACTTTAATCATAAGCCTGTGCTATATTTCTGAACTGTAAAAGTAATCTCTATATTTTAGTAAGTTTGGTTTAATTTGGAAAATTAGAAAATTGATTAGTGTTAGAGGCGCAGCTGAATAATGTGACCAGGAAAAAGTCTGTGACCGTCACACAAAAACAAAAGTCCCAACAGAAGAAACTGTAGCAAACATACGATCAAGATCATCAAGTAACACGACAACAGCATCATATCACTCATTATCAATAACTCCATCAAAAATAAAACACAATAATTCATAATATATATCACCTGAAAGAAGCTGGTCCAAATCTGCATCACGGCTGGTATCCACACGATCGTCAATATTGCCCCCTGATATTGCCCCAGTGGACTCGACAGGCAGCACCAATCTCTTCCTCCGCCCCATAACTACAAAATATTTTCAAATATGCATCTCAAAATCTGCCCAATAATGACAATTTCATGCCCATAATATATTAAAACGATAATCATAATGGCAAACACTGACACAATAATGTAGGTTTTCACATGGCTTGACACCATATATGTAAACTGTGCATCACAACAGGCTCTAAAGTTCACATCCATATTGCATATGTATTCATCTATGGAAAACCCAGAAAATAGAAATTCTAATTAATAAGAATGAAAAACAACCATCTAAAACATGATGAACAGAGTGAGATTAAACAAAATAGAAATAAAAAGCACCATCACTACATAGATATCATCCAACAACCTAAACCAGCAGCAACAAAACAGAGAGATGAATAAGAAAATAAAAAGATGGAGATCTAGAAACCCACCACAACAAAACCCAGAACCAAAGTTCCTCTTGTAGCCCAGAATCAAATATTCGAACCCCACCTTAAAGAAGGTCGTCAGTCCACAAAACAGAAAGACAAAACTGAAGAAAAGACGAAAACCAAATCAGAACCGAAATGCAGACTCAATGATATAGCAAATTAAAAACAGCAAAGAAATAGAAATCCAATCCCCAATTCGAAGCGAAAACAAACAAACACTCATGGTTCAGAACAAAGAGGCTCACACAATTACATGATTATAGATGGCAACAAAATCGAATTAGGGATTTTAGAGTTATCAATATGCGGTAGACTCTTTGTGAACGTTACCCCTATGGACCAAATACTCTGCAACTCTCTCTCTCTCCCGCTGTTTCACTCTCTACCAATCGCAAACTGAGGTCAACTAAACAATCTACATAACTGTATTTGTTTGTAAGAAGACGACTTGAGGTGAGATTGCTATCGAAACTCCAATTACGCAAATTTCTCTCCTTATATTTCAATGAGCAACGAATACCCCAAACTCCATAAAATCAGTAACCAATATTGGTTGCCTAGGCTTTCTACCACCACCATGATCTTGAGAATATCATGAAAAAAATTATATTGCAGAGGCAAATATAAAAAGTATAGTTTTCTGTCGGTAATAGCAACATCCCAAATCTTGATAATATCCATAAAAGCAATTATAAGTTTTCTTATAAAAAAAAAATAGATTGCTATATAGAGTAAATTTGTATGTTATCAAATTCCCACAGCATAAAATTTGCTATATAGGTGTGCTTTATAAACAATATATAGATTGCACTGAAATGCTTTTGATAATGCAACAAAACGCTCATAGAACAGAATAATTCACATGATGTTACAATATATTGTGCATATCAGCTATCATCCTTTCTGTTCGAATACATGTCTGAAATGATATATTGCATAATTCTCTCACACCAACTGTCTAATTATTTTCCTAAGTGAATATTCCCAGTGTTCGCGGGAGATTTAATGATAGCATGCTTACAACGGAGATCCAAGCAACATTAAAAAAAAAAAGGAACAAAATCAATATTTACGATGGTAAATGTGTTTGTTAAAAAAACACCAGAAAATTAATAAAATCTGAACACCCACACATACATTACAGCAAACACACAATTAAAATTTACTGGGTGACAAACAAATTTCATATTGGAATGGAAAAATAAACTCAAAGTATTGATGATTACTTCTTTACCATCCTAAAACTGATCCCGGTAAACTTCCAATCCTCCTTCCCTAAATTTACTGTCACAATTGAAATTGTTTGTTGGCATGCATTTCCTTCAAGGAAAAGACCATCCATGTTGGCTCGTCTCCCTCACTGACTCATGTACATCACAGCACATTCAACCATAGCATAAGATCGTTGATATTATGCTGATCAATTGGGAACAATCTATAACCTTCTCTTATACATATCAAAACACAGAACGCATCATAATCATTCCATTTGGCTGAAGAAGCCGATCTTTTGCAATGACATAAGTCTCCAGCATTCTTTTATTAATTAGCATAAACCTAGCTCTTATTTAAATTTAAATGAAGAGTAAGAAGGTGAATCATCACCTTGAGCACATGTATAAGCCTCTGGCCAGAAATTGCAAAAAAAAAATTATATGATCCTAAAGCTATTTAAATTAATGGAAAATGGTGAAGAGGCAAAAGCCATCTCAATTCTAAAGCTTTACACATACCGACAAAACAGGAATATCTACATATCCAAATACGTGATCTTCTCCTGCAATGTCAAAAATTACGGGTAGATGCTTAACTACTGATCACGTTGTGTTTTTTATATTGTTCTATATTATTCTCTTGCAATATGGTTGATAGTTTATATGTGTACAAAATGAAGACATTAACAGGACTATCCTGTTCTATATTATTCTCTTGCAATATGGTTGATAGTTTATATGTGTACAAAATGAAGACATTAACAGGACCATCCTATATCTGAAGAAAGAAAAATAACTTTACAGATGAACATTAATAAAATACATATACTTTATCTTAACCCAGACAACCCAGAAATACATGTTGTGATCTGAGGACAGCCAGGACAAAGCTCGCTCGGATTCCATGAGGACCCGAAAGACAATACTGAATCATAATTCAAATTAAACAAAGATCATATGCAACCCAAAACCTAAAAGAGTGAAACTTGAGAGCATTAATACCTGGAAATCCGTTCTCAATCCCAGTTAGTTTGCTTCAATGTCTTTGTGTTAGGTATAACACAACTCCTCTGCTTCAATCCCAGTTAGGGTCTCTAAAATTCCCCCTCCCCTCCCCCTCCCACCAACTCACTCATCAGTTTTGATTGCTCCACAAATTAGCACAGCCACTGTCACAGAATAAAACAACATGAAAACAAACGGGGCAAAAAAGTCAAACCCAAAAAATAAATCGAAGCCACCCACCAAAGCTGACCCCACACCTGGTGCCGAGGCCACGGCAGCGACGGCCCTCTTTCTAAAATCCTCTCGATCTGTTTCAACGATGAGAGAGATAGATCACCGTTCAATCCAAATCAGTCCTGCGTCCAACAATAACTGATTACCGAAGAGGAATTGATATGCACAAACGAAAAAAAAACCACAGTCAAAAACCCAAATTGAATTAAAGAACGAAAGAGCAGATAAGGTATTCCCATCACCTCGCGGCGTAGAAGACGAAGGATCGAAGATGCCAGACCGGTTCCGAGATGAAAAGATTCAGAGCAAAAGATCATATTACACTGATCTATCACTGAGCGCCGTAGAAGACCAACGATTGAAAACGGCGGCCTGCTTCGCAAATGGAAATACGGGGATGAAAAGTATTGACCAAATCTGAGAGAGAATCAGATCGGATGATGGCAGCCACAAAACAAATGAGAGCAGGTGAGCAACGCACGACGCAGAAGAAAAGGCGCGAACAGTGTGTCGCACTCTTGGCACGCTTTGAACAATATGAATAGTATGAACAGAAAAAGTGGAAAGACCACAAATGTTATATAGTAAATAGGCTGTATAGGAGGAAAAATATTTGTGGAATGATTATATATGTAGAGAGTCTACTTCAGATTCCTGATTATCATGTGGTGCCTGCAAAGCTGAAATCAAGAGGAATAATTGCTAGGAATAATTGCTAGGTGCCTTGCCCTGTTCAAATACTGGTGT
The DNA here is from genome assembly GCA_963682095.1 of Potentilla sterilis. Taxonomy (NCBI): domain Eukaryota; kingdom Viridiplantae; phylum Streptophyta; class Magnoliopsida; order Rosales; family Rosaceae; genus Potentilla; species Potentilla sterilis. Next base: position 34,806,692 of record OY821764.1, read on the forward strand.
TCCTCAATTTGACTAGAGTCTAAGTCAATACGTAAGTTTTAGGTTGTCACTCAAGTGGTGGGAAATCTGTCCGGTTTTGATATATAACAGAAAAACTGAAGTTTGAGGGTCTTAACGATCACCAAATTGGCTGAAATTTTGCAGAGATGATCTACACAACATGATCTAGATAAGTCTAGAAGGAAGTTTGATGAAATTCGATCGGGAAGTGGAGGAAAAATTAAAAATCCGTACGGAACCTTAAAATGCGGACGTCCGCACCATAAAAGGACTATATATATATATATATATATATATATATATATATATATATATATATTCTGAATTAGAAGAACTCTTGCTAGTTGTTTGGTGAAAAATAAAGGCATTACTACCTTTGATGAGCTGGTACCAAATTGTTTGTGCATCTTTGTTAAAGCTGCGTGAAGATACGTAACACAGGCCATGGTTTCAGTTAAAAGTAAAAACAATACAAATGGAACATAGTAATGCCTTGCCTATGCATGCTGCATAGTGCGTGATCTTTCCTACATGTATATAGTGAGTTGACATGATGCAAGAGAAATGCCGTTGCATTCACTTCTCTGTTATTTCTTTAAACATATGCAAGATCGGACCAAATTTTGAGTAATACGAATGATGTTCAGTAATATCCTCTTCAGGTTAGAAACATTTCATTATCCTCTTCAGGAAACAGTTGGTCATGCTTCAGAATTACTGAACAACTAAATTTTGGTAGATTGATGTGGTTTTCATGGGGCAAAGGGAGCATGCTTCCTATCGTATCATATAAGCTGGATCACCTTGGAAGTTGTGTTTTTTTTTATGAACTTATCACCTAGGAAGTTGAGAGATTTAGATCGGTTTCCTCCATCAATTAGGCCCATTAGGCATTAGCTGGGCAAAGACAGCTATAAATACTTTGTGCTGGTCTTCTCATGATCAAGTTGAGGGAGGTAGTTTTTTATATAGTTTTTGATTCTCGGCAGCCAGATAGAATGCAATCCCATCAACGGTGAATGAAATATGTGAACCAACAACGTATGGAATATTGGCCGAATGAACCTGTCGATTAGAATGTGATCCATCTCCATGAGATCACGATTGCTAATGTAGCTCGTATTTTGCCCAAATTTTTGCATTTGGATATAAATTGGACGAGGAGGAAGAATGAAAAGGACACCCATGATCATTAATTGGTAGAGTACTAGCTAAAGTATATATGTGTAGGTTTCTGACAGAGGTTTAGTTTGGTATTGAGGTGAAAAATATGAGTTTTAAATAAACAACATCATACCTATTTTTTTAAAATCGTAATTTTTTTTTCAACTAAATTTTATAAATAAGCATATTATAAAAAACTTACGAAACACATCCTTGTAATAAATCAACTTTCATTGCCTTCATGTTAGATCAAGGCAGTTAGGCGGATTGGGCAGTGAGTTATCATCAATGAAGTAGGCATCACAAACTAATACAACAGTTCAACACATACTTGATTACTAATAGTCATAAAAGCCTCAAAGTCTAGGAAATTATACATGATGGGTTAAAAAGTTCAACAGAAACAAAGTTAAAGCAAAGGCCGGAAGTGGAGAAAGAGAGCAAAGATTGAAGAACAAGTGGATGTCATTCTCTGCTTTCTTTAGTAAGTTTCTTGCTCTTCCTGCACAAATAACCACAAATTTTTTCAATAAAATAGTTCAAAGCAACAATACAATAATAAACATCAATTTTAAAAGGCGTATACAAGGCATAATTGTAATTTCAAAACAGCAACAACTACATCCAAATATTTTCTCGTTGTAAACTGCAATACGTCTATCAGTGCTCCAAGATATAACCAATTTTTAGACAACTAGGATAAGATTGTGAATCTAAAATTTGAATTTGTTCTTTCAAGATATTATCAAATTGGTAGCAGCAGACGAGTGAAGTGAAATTACAAAATTTTCTAGATCCCACATATTATTTGGTCGTGTTATATTTTGTTTCTTTGTATATGAATATTAATTTTGAAGCAAAGTTACATAATTGCAACCTTTTCAGGCATTTACAACAAGCCTATCAGAATATTGGGCGACTTGAAGAATCGATCCATCAACAACCCTAAATGTAAGTACTTACACAGAGTGGTACACTATACTCGATCGACTTAAACCATTATCGATCAATTGGTTCATTCTGAACATGTACTTATTTTTGAGAAATATTGTAAGAATTCCATTATCGATTGTGAACTCGTAATTTCGTTTGAGAAAAATAGGTATTTGGCTGACGACTAATTGAGAATCACCAAATACTTGCAAGGAGTCAATCCGCATTGCCAACGCTATCTCAACGCTGATAAGTGCTTCATATTCTGCAACATTATTCGAACATTAGGTTTTTTTTTTTAATTAAATGAAAAAGGCCCTCTCAAAGGTCTGTTTTGCGGCTTCAATTCTAGAAAAAATCAGAGTTTTCTTTATAATGCATGTGAGCGCGTAACATGACCTATTAAGATTTTAGTCTGGTTTAGAAATGAAATTAAGAAAATAAAATTTGCATTAGCATGCATAATAAATTATAATTGTATATAATATATCTACACGGCTTATGGTGTTTGATATCATAGTTTGCATAGAAATAAGCTTCTCATAAAAAAAATGTAAACAATGCAAAATCTAGTTAGAAATATTCTAGAGATTTGGACATAAATAACCAAGATCGTAGTGATGAATCTAATTAAAGACCTGCATCACTTCAGCTTGCAGGGACACTGGCAATAGTACTCTTATAGAATCAAAATACAAGTTTTATAGCACGTATGAAATAAGAGACCGACTTAAGGCAATGGAAGGGTATATTCAGCAATTTTCTCCCAAGATTTGAGAGTTGTATCTCTGTACTTGATTTTGTACAATGCTAGTTGAGCTACCGTGAAGCTCAAGCTGGAAATGCTTTCATCTAATATGCTGACTTTTTCTAGAGCTATTTTCCTCTCTTCTTCAGTCAGATTGCCATAAAGAAGACTCAAATATGGTCTACCACCTGCAGAGGAGGATGGACAAATAAAAATTTCATAAAATAGAACAATTAGCATAACATAAAGCTTTGGTGCAGTCCAAAATAATGTATCAATTCTATAAAAAAGTAACTGTTAAACGGTATGTTCTACGATGAAGAGAACTTACCAGGTGCATACCAGTAGAATCCGAAATGTTCATTGGATATGGCAGTTGTGTAATTTAACTGCAAATAAAAGAAAAAAGCTGCATGAAATCTCCAAATCATACTTCTACCTAGAGCAACACTAGAAAGCTCATATGAAGAAAAAAATCAGACAATCAAAACCATAACAAGAAAAACTAAATACCTGACTGCATGAGTCCCCTTTTTCAATGAGTAGAGAAACACACTGGTAATAGAAATTTGTTGTAACTAATAGATTAACTTTTGCTTGGAAGGCATGGCATTTTTCAGAAGGGAGAGATCTGAATTTTTTGAGCACATCTTCAAACGTCATACGAATGGATGCTACAATAGGGATATGTGGTTCAATCTCCGGCCCACCGAACTCGGCTCTGAGACCTTCCATCACCTTCTTGATCCTAAGAGACACATCACCCGGTGGGATGGCCCATATTGAATATGAATGCCATTCCCTGTCCGCTATTGAAGGACTGGATGGAAAATACGGGAGTGGAGACAAGTTTGCCTGCAAAATGGCATAAAACTTCATTAGTCTGCAACTCTGCATATAAGGTATTGCAAACTAATGATACAATCTGTACCTACTTATTTATAATTTATTCAAGCATTCCAATAGAGTGAGAGAAAAATGGCACAGAAACTATACCACACTGGAATTATCTCTGCTCTCGAGATTGTGGGCTGCCAAGACTGTAACTATACTCTTCACATAAACAACAGCTGCTGAACTATCATAATTCGAGAGGATAGCAAAATAAGGCGTGTTTTGAATAAAATTCTCATCAAGTCTTTTGCTACCAAGGTCATACGAGAGTACAAGTTCCATGAAGTCAGCCAACAAAATGTCATTGCCATTCAGAAATGCCAATGGCTTCTCAGTGGGTTCAAGAGTTGTGTGTCTTGTCCAACAAGCACCCTTTGGACCACCAAGTTCATCCAGCACCCATATTACAAAAGAAAGTTTAAGTTCAGTTCTATAGCCTTCAAATTCATCAACCATGGCAAAAACGGCAAGGGATTCGTTCCACACTCGAAGAGTCATACAAGATGTAATGACCCAGGGATTATAAAAACAATCAGGTAACATGATATCACAAAATAGCTCATTCTGAATATCCAATAAAATGATGACCTTCCTAATAATGAGGTCCTCGCTATCCAATATATCCAGTTCCTTGTGTCGCTCATCTCCTAACCAATAAAACATTTCCTTGAATTGAATCTGGAAACTTTCTGGCCAAAAAACAGTTTTTTCTGTTTCTAAAGCATTGGTGTTGATCTTTTTCCAAGAGTCAGTACTCAAAGAGTATATTGCTGCCTTCGGACAATTATGAACATCATATACATCATCCCTCAAATTTTTAGACCTTAGTCCAATGTGAACAACTTTGTATTCGTTTAATTTAGCATCATATCCAAACCCGTGAACATCATGGGAGTAAAACCCGCCACTCCCATCATCATCTGGAATGTATGGAGAGGGAGGAAGAAGCTTAAATTCTTGAATTGCTGGGTTCCAAACAATCACCTGAAAATTTTTAAACAGAAGTAGACAGATGATTCCATTGCAATGTGCCACTATATGACCTGCTCCGCCTCTAGTCTTTAGACTCATACAAAGAGGTATTTTGATGTCCTCTACACTAGAAACAATAATTCTGTCCTCACCATTATCAACATCATCATCATTATTGCATAAATTTAGCATGGAAAATACTAGCTCTTCTTCTTTATCTTCTTGTTCTGTGTCATTAGTAGTGTCCTTAATGTCCTTAAGAACCAAACTTTTCTTCATGACGAGCAGATGCTTGGAATTGGAATTGAAATTGGATAGGTGCTTAGCTACAAACCTGGGATTGTTGATCAGCGAATACCAACCTTTAGAGGCGCATCGGAATCGCATCAGAGTCTTGGGAGGCAGAGTTGACAGGATTTTCTCCACCAGATCTTCACCAACCTCTGTCATTTCTTCCCTGCTCTTTCCTCTTCAACTTCTTCAATTAAAAGTTATAAAAGAGAAAATTCATTACAATAGATCACAACGATAAAACTATTCATAAAAACAATGGTGCATAGAGAATTGTTAAACGATATCGGATCTAACTACATAGAATTATGTACCTTAGTCATATTAAGAACTAGAACAAGAAATGGGGACAGATACAACAAAGCAGCACAATGAGTCATTGACAGTGATGCTCTACAATTCCTGTAACTACATTGCATAACATCATAGTGTGATTCATTGGTCATGATGCAATACCTATAGGCAAGAAAGCACGATCTCGAATATAATTCATACTTTCATAGTACAAGTACATAACAATGAGCTATAAACTCTATCATTCTTCAGGGAAACATTAGACAATTCAATATATACTTGACCACTACTGGTGGACAGGGTTCTGAAGAGCAGAAGAAGGTGAACCTGATGGTGGTGGCGGCTTGGCCAACGGTGGCCTGACGGTGGCGCTACGGCGGAGGGAAGCTCGCCGATTTCTTGGTTTTAGAGAGAGAGAGAGAGAGAGAGAGAGCGGGTGCGGGTCGAGAGAGATGAGAAGAGAAATGGACTGAGATGGGTTTTGGGCTTTATAGTTTGATCCAACGGTCAGAATAAAAGGAGAAAAAGAAAATAAATGGACGGTATGGATGAAGATGAATCAAATCATTTAGTTCTTTTTATTTACATTGTAATTTGATTATGAAACTTTGTTTAGATTTGGATTTGGATTTGAATTGATTAGGTTTTAATTTTATAAACTAATTTATTTGCATTTTACATATTTTTGTTATGCATATATATAATATTTAAAATAAAATTTAGTTAACGTGTCCACTACGTGTCCGTGTTAAAAAAAATAAAAAAATTTGACGTGTCCGCGTATCGTGCTGTGTCGAATATGGACACACGTACTCGTATCCGTGCTTCATAAGTTGAGACCAAGTGTTTAAAGGAAGCTAAAAGTAAAGTATTGCAGAGAGATAAAGGAAAATATCTGTTTTCATTCATACAAAACAACCATCAATATAAGGCAGCCAAGGCTCTATAATGCTATCAAAATTCATCGGATAATATGTTAGGACTCTAGGTTTGGCCAAAAGCTATTTATTTGATAACAGTTCGATGATTAAATCAAATCAAATTTGAATATTGTCACATCCCGAACCCAATTTAACTGAATTACTGAGTTTTATATTAGTTACCGACGAATGTATCTGTGCATGGTAATTTAGTAAGGTAGTTGTAATAACCCGATTTTATTCGTGTTAATTATATAAATTTTCTCGTAATTATTGGAAGCATGATTTACGAGTATTGGAATTTCGTACGCTTTTAATTAGTTGTCACACGACGTCGGAAGTGTGTCCGAAAGTTAAATTCGAAAAATGTTTTAATGGGGGAAAAGTTGACTTTGTGATCTATTGTAATTTTTGAAAAATTTCATTCACGAAAGTTGTAGAGCGCGACGATACGAGTTCATAAACACGTGGCACGAGTGAAACTGACGTCGTATGAAGAAGTTACGGTATGTTGAAGTTATTTACTGTTTCGGAAAACTAACTATAAAAAACGGGGAATTTTTCGGGAAAGGGAGAGAATTTCCATTTTCAGGCATTTACCATTTACTATTTACCTTTACTGTAGCAAATTTACTGTTTATCTTCGTATGATACCAACTACTATCATCACCCATCGGATCCACCCACGAACAAAAAAGGGGGGAGGAGAAGCAATTTCAGAATCGCAAAGGTCTGAGACTCACCGATTAGTGTGCACGACGACGGAAGCGCAACAGCTGGAAAGCACCGAGCAATTGTGTTGAGCGAGGCTAAACAAGGGATCAGTTCTCAGCCAAATGAAAAACACACGAAGAGGCAAGGGTTTATATACAGGCCCAACGCCCTGAATTCCCCCCCCCCCCCCCCCCCCCCCCCCAAACTACTCAGTAGGGCAAATAAAGCGCCCGCGGATCCTGGCCATCCATCTCTGACCGTCTCCTACCGGCACGTGTCCCAGTATTGGTAACTTTTGAGGCCATCATAACTGATGGGACTAATGGAATACCACCTTCAATGCATGTGAGCAACTTGCCTTGCATGCGGAGGGTAGTTGAAAGAGCCGGGGACATACTCGAACCATCCCGCCTAGAGCCTACTCCACCTAACGCTGAAATACTCCAACAAATCGAGGTATCCCACCAGAAGAACTCTTCCTCTTAACAGAAGAGACTTCTTCCCGCAGGCTAGAAATCCTACAAGATTATTATTGTTACCCCTGAAATATTCCAACAAGTACGGGGCATTCTAACATATATTCCAACGGTACGGGCCATTCCACCGGTTGAATTTATTCCACATTTCGTGTTAATTACTGAGTTTTATATTAGTTACCGACGAATGTATCTGTGCATGGTAATTTAGTAAGGTAGTTGTAATAACCCGATTTTATTCGTGTTAATTATATAAATTTTCTCGTAATTATTGGAAGCATGAATTTACGAGTATTGGAATTTCGTACGCTTTTAATTAGTTGTCACACGATGTCGGAAGTGTGTCTGAAAGTTAAATTCGAAAAACGTTTTAAGTTTTAATGGGGGAAAAGTTGACTTTGTGATCTATTTTAATTTTTGAAAAGTTTCATTCACGAAAGTTGTAGAGCGCGACGATATGAGTTCGTAGACACGTGACACGAGTGAAACGGATGTCGTATGAAGAAGTTACGGCATGTTGAAGTTATTTATTATTTCGGAAAACTAAATATAAAAAACAGGGAATTTTTCGGGAAAGGGAGAGAATTTCCATTTTCAGGCATTTACCATTTACTGTAGCAAATTTACTGTTCATCTTCTTTCTCCCCTATCCGAATCGCCGACGTGCCGATCTCTGCTTTCCGACCACAACGTCGCGCGCGCCACCCAGCAACGTGTTCGTCTCCTCCTCCTCTTCATTTCCAGCTAAGGCGCGAATCGGGGGAGTGGTTGTGGGCGGCGCCGCGTCGATCGCAAGGGTTCGACCACCGCATGCGACGGAGAAGGGCGGCGCTGGGCTCGAGCCACCACTTTTCGGACTCGTCTCCTTCTTGCGCTCCTCCCTGGGTAAGTGGTTCTCGCCGATTCGAGCTGTATCGATCGGATCGAAAAACAGCTCCGATCGGATCTCCCCGACCCGATTCCACTGTTCGACCCGGATTCGAACCGACCCGGCCCATGTTGACTTGATCCGACCCGCATTGACCATTGACCGCGTTGACCGTTGACTGCGTTGACTCGATCCCGAAACTGCAGCGATTCGATCCGATGCAATCCTGCTACGATTCGACTCGACCCTGAACGGATATTTACCATTTCTGGTAAATTAAGGTGAGTAACATTACTTTATTAATATTAAATATGAGTTTAATTTTAATATAATTATTGTTATATGTAAAATGATTTACGTGAAATATATGTATATATTGAGGAGGTGTTTTTAATGATATTTGTCTATTGGATATATTGGGGGAAACGTGGTATGAATTTTTATTCACCATGGTAGGGTCGTCATGAGCTAGCTAGCATTAGTGTGCGACGCTGTTTCAGAAGCCCTGAGAGGTTCCGACCTTTAGCCTGAGAGAGGCTAGCCTGAGCTAGCTAGCATTAGCACAGGCCAGTAAATACTGCTCCTACCATGATGAAGCCATACACCATACGAACGATTGCCTTGCCTTGAAAACAACGATTGAGGGCCTAGTCCGCCGCGGCGACTTGCAGCGGTATCAAGGGTAACCCGGAGAGTGGGGACCGCGCGGAATCAGGATGTCTATACCGCGACACCAACGCTCATACGACCGGTCGAAATCTTAAACCCGTATAGAGGCTCAGCGGTCTAACAACTTGTCAGTCTGAGTAAGATGCTAGTTTTTTATTCTTTCCTAAACACAACTAGCTAGGCATTCCAACCAGTTCGGCAAGTGTAATTTCAGCAGTTGTCTATTCCAACTTCGTGTTCAACTAAGTACAAAGGGCAATCCATGGGTAGCCAAGTTAGGCAAATTGAAAAAGGCACAACACAAAGGCAAGCAAAATGTCCATTCATTGTAACTCAGGGCAGCGCGTACAAAAAAAAAAGCTTAAAGCAAAAAAGGAGGGCGGGAGTGTACAAAGTCTAGAGCCTGCTAGGGCACTTCCCCCTGCTCCCTCTCTTCAGCAGGACCTCCTTCAGCAGCGGTTTTGTAACATCCCGAACCTAGAGTTACCTTTTGACTGTGTTACTTTTACTTTTACTCTTCGGGAATTGTTTTTACGATTCGAAAGTTCTAAAGGTTGACTTTTAAATAAGTTGACCCGACCGAGTATTTTATTTTATGACGAGGTAGAAGACGTTGAAACGAGTTTGTGGACATGTAGCATGCTCAATTTGGAGATTGTATGAAAAAGTTACGATGTAAAATAGGAAATTCTCCGATTTTGGACGAGTATAAATAACCAGGAGAAAATTTCCCGAAAGGGAAATCCCCCATTTTTTTTCTTTTTCTTTTTTTTTTCTTTCTTTTCTTCTCTCTCCTTTCTCTCTCCTCTCCCCCGACTCGGCCCGACCTCCGGCCGAACCTCCGCCGTCCGGCCGAACTGGGCAGGCGCACCGGTCATGTTCGGACCGGCTCGGCCTCCTCATCGCGTCGGTGGTAGCGGCGAGGCGTGAAACGCCGCCGTTTGGCCATGCGACGTCCGAGGCCGTCTGCCCCCGATTGAACGGAGCACCCTCCTCCGGTCGCCGTTCGTCTCGATTCCGGTCGGGAATCGAAGATCTTGATCCCTGCAACAATTCTATGGGAGGAATTGAACCGATTCGAACCAGGTAAGGAGGAATTAGGATTTGAATTTTTTAGGGTTTTTGGATTCCGAATTTGGAGGTTGTGATTTAGATGTTTTTGATGCAGTTGAAGGCTAGATTAGTGTTTAGAACATTGTTTGGAGTTGATTGAGTATAATTTGGGGTTGATTTGGTTGGTTTTTGGAGAAAATTGGATTTGGGGAGTTTGGGCCGCCGTATGCGGCGGCTGCGCTTGTTTTTGGCGGCGGAGGCGACGGGGATGAGTCCCCGAGGTGGTGGCGATGGTGTTGGGTGAATTTGGTGCCGATTGGAGGTGTTTTTAGCCTCCGTGGCAGAGCTGCCGGCGGCGGCGCTGCGGCTGCCGGCGGCGTGAGGAAGACGATGAATAGTGAAACCGATAAAACGTAAAAAGTAAAATGGTAAAAAGTGAAAAGTAAATAGTAAAACAGTAAAAGTAAACAGTAAACAGTAATTAGTAAAAATAAAAAGGTAAACAGTAAAAGTAAATAGTAACCAGTAAACAGTAAATGGTAAATAGTAATTAGATTTTAACCATTTACTGTTTGACTTTCAGAATTACTGTTTGACCTGGAATAGTTACTGTTTGACCAGTAGTTTTTACTGTTGACTTACCGTAAAAAGGTTAAAAGCTGATTAAAAAGGGTTTTACGACGGAATAACTAGGAAAAGAATTAATCGGACACGGAGTGGGTGTCCTGAGTAATTTCGGACGTAGATTATTCGGTATTGAGGCGAAATTCTTATACCGATAAGTGAAAAAGGAAAAATTGGAAGTTTCGGACGAGTGAGGACGTCCGTAGATTTATCGATTATAATTAAATTCCGAGTTTCGTAATATTTAGAATTTCGTCCCTGTTACAGGTCGAGAGGTTATTCGACGGGACGAGAGATCAGATTAGCGGCGCGCTCGGCAGTACTGTGAGTGGATTTTTATTTTAAATAAATGCATGCATAATTGTTTTAATGAAATGAAGTTTATTTTAAATAAATGATTTGAGAAACATGAGAATTCATATAATTAAAATGAAATGATATTTAAAGAAATATATGGTTTTGGGGTTTATGTTTTTACTACTATTTTAGTAGTACGTTATTTTATCCAGAAACTAGGTTTCCGGAAATAGTATGTTTTAATTATTCATATCTGGATTATGTTGAATAAGCATATGTGTATTTAAAGGTAAAGACCGGAAATGAGATTTCTGGGGATTTTATTATTTCATTATTTATGATTTTGACATGTGAGACATGTCGACATTATATTTTCTTATCGATATTATTTTTACGACATGGGGACATGTCGGATTTATATTTATATATTCTTTCGAGGCTATGAATCTATTTGATTATATATGTATAGATAAGCCTCAGATGTACGGTCGGGGACTGTACGGATTTATATATAAGGAAAAGCGTATTTTCGGTTTTGTTTTCGGATTTTCACCATATCAGGGTCCAGATATATATTGATGCTAGCTAACTTATTAACCTCATCCCACGCGAGGTGACGACTTGACCATATAGGTCAGATTCACGCTCGGTGGTCGACGGAGTGTGGTGTAGAGGTTTAGCGTGGGACGCTATAGAGAGTCTTGGAGGCTCTGACCCTTAGTCTTGGAGGCTACTATTAAATAGTGGTAATGACGTTCCCCTATCTTATTATGTGACCAATGGGATTGGTCTTGATTTTTTTATATTATCTGGTTTTCGGGAACATTTCTCTAGGAGACTTTCTGATTTTAATAAATTCCCGAACCAGCGGGGCTGGAGTTTTTATGCGACCAATGGGATTGGTCGAGAAACATCACAAATGGTTTTCAAAAGTATATTATTTTGAATACATATAAAAAGAATAATTATTTATTTATTTGATTTTATATCAGCGGAGATGATGATTTTTAAATATAATTTTCTTAAAACGTGGGACGTTTTATTTATAATGCATGCACTGTGGTTTTATTTCTAAAACTCTGGGAAAATAATATAATACTTTCATTTAAAGTACTATATTAAATCATATTATTTTTATCCACTCACTCTAACGTTTTTAAATTACTTTCTCTTGGGCCCTTCGATTTAAATCGCCCAGTGTGCAGAGTATAGTCAGAGGTCAACAGTACTCGGAGTCGAGGCATAGCTGTCATCCTTATTGCTTCCGCTAGGTGGGATCTGTGATCTCTTACTCTTTTATTTGTATATTCTATTTCTTGTTTTGTAATTCCAGTTCATTGTATTAGATTGCTCTGATTACCTGTGAGCCAGTTGAGTTAGATTATATTGTAATTATTTGTGGCGGTTGTTGTGATTTGGGGAGCAGGTGGCTCCAGGTGTTGAGGATGAATCTGGATTTAGAAGTGTTTTTGGTTGTTGCAGGCCTTAAGGTTGTCCATCCTAAGATTGACTTTATCGATTTATCGATAGAGTTAGTCTTAAGGTGGTCCCCGCAGGACCTTATCCGGATTTCAGGGTGAAATCCGGGGCGGGTCTTGTCAGGTTTCACCAGCGACGTCTTCACCGGCCGGCTCTGTGTCACCCTCCTGAACCTCTTCCTCATCCGCCTATGGCGGCGGAAGCTTTGAAACGTCAAGGTAGCCCTTACTCTTCCAGTCATCATAAGCATTGGCTATCCCCGCCTCCCAAGCCCTTTCCATCAGATCAAGAACCTCATCGCTTTCCTGATACTTCTTCACTGCCCACTGGTACAGCTCCGGGTCATTCTCATCGACAGCCCCGCCGGCAGATGCGGATACCGTCGCCACCTCCCGCTGGAGCTCCTCGACCTTGGTCTCCAGCTCGGCCCTCTCTTTCTCTAGGCCCTTCTTCTCCTCTTCAGGAGCCTCGACCTGGACCTCCAGCTAGGCCACCTGCTTCCTGGCCCTCTCATCCAAGCGGGCCTTCTCCCGTTAGAGCTTGGATTTCTCTAACTCCAAGAGGTCTCGAGCGCTTGTCAACGCCGCCACCTGCTTCTTCAGCTCCGACAAGTCTTCACTTGCATCCGACTGATACAAGTGGTACAGTAGCTACAGTTTAATAGGGACCGGTTAGAAAGCAACAGAGCACGAAATAATGAACGAATACCAATGACAAACTATCCTTACTTGGAGGGCCACCTCCTTGGTTTTCAGCCGGTTCTCCTCCAGTCGCCCTCCCGGAGACACAATCTTCTCCAGCTCCATCCCCTACACATCCATGAGCAGCCTCCGGGCGAACGAGTCGTCCGGGCACCTATGCTGCAGGCCCGACCCCGCTGCAGGAGCCTTCTCCACCCCCGATGCTTCTGTGCCGACAGCAGCAGAGCTAGAGGCCGCAGGAACATCGCCTAGGGCGGTAGTGGGGCCACCACGCGTCAACTTCAGCCGCTTGGCCAAGCTCTCACCAACCGACCGGCCGGTGTAGGTAACAACCGCGGAGGGCCGGCATCTCCCGGGACCTCTTCCTCTTCTCACCCAGGTCAACCTGTACAGGAGAATATTAGGCGGAAGATAGTGGGGACCTGGTGACAATTGGCACCGGACCCAACCGCTGTGGAATCCTTGAAGCACCACCCGGGGGCTTTGACGGCCCACCAACAGTCTTTCCCGGTCGAGCAGCCGCTTGGGGTCCCGAAGCGTGAGTCTTTATGCGCATTAAGCCGTAATCCTCGTCTGTAACGTCCAGTGAAACCGGTTTGTCATGTACGATCAACCCCCCCGGTACCCCGGTCAACCGTTGACCGTACAGCGGCTCCCCCCTTTTCCTTTAGCTTCGAGACTAGATCCTGATTGTCCATTGACAACGTCTCGTGAGCTTTAATTGCCGACTGGGATAATACATCTGCAGAACACAAGGCAAACATATTAGTCAACACCAATACGCTCAACGGGATCAGAGATATATCCTACACTCTACCACCCACCAGGATCCCCCCCAGATGACATAGTTCCAGCACCTCCCGCCGGATAAAGTTGTAGGAACTCCGCTCCAGGTTCGACCAGCACCCAAATACCCGGGCGATCCTATCTCTCTCCAGCTCAGATAACTGATATGACTGATCACCGATCGGCTGAAAGGCACCAGGCACCCGGTAAGTCCAACTCCTCTTCTGCCAACCCCTCTGCCATTACCACCTTCTTCCCCCAATTATTGTTGAGCCAGGAAGGCAAGCGGGTTATCACTGGCTTAAAGTCCCGAGCAGAAAAGCTTACACACCTCCGGGCCTTACTCTTCTTCGAGTATGTCACCCGGTACAAGGCCCGAAATTCATTCACCGTTGGGCAACTCATATCACTCAACCAGTAGAGACAGCCCAGGCTCAGTAGTTGCCTCCACTGGTTCCCGGAAAGCTGTGCCGGTGATATCCTGATGGCACTCAGCAGGTACTGTACAAAGTCCGGCAGCGGGAATGATAGCCCATGCCGAAATTGGTCCTCATTAATGGCAACTCAACCATCCTTCAGGTTGCAAGCCGACTCTCCGGCATGTAGAGGCCGTAGATCTACTTCTCCGGGAATATTCCACCTAGCCCGAAAAGCGGCAATCTCCCCGGGAGATAATGAGCCCTCCGGCTCATCACAGCTTATGATTTTATTCCCGTCCACAAGTATGTGGCGCGAGGCCCCTCCTGGGTGGGCAGTGCCCAAGGACACTTCATAGGGATCATCCTCCTGTCCTAGAGACCCGGACGTCGACGCCTCGCGAGCGCTGGCGTTTGGCCCGAGGAAGAGGAGGCAAGCCAGTCCTTCATCCTCTCTTGGTATTCCATCATCAGTCGCCTAGCGGCCGATCCATAAATCTCACAGGAGCTCTCAGAATCCATGTAACCTAGAAGAAAAAAAAACCTCCCTTGCCCGATCAGAAACACAATCTAAAAAAACAACCACCACAGGGCAATCTGAAGCATATAGTGCCTCAGCACAGCCCACACCGGCCGCTAGGCATCTCAGCCCAAACTTCCCGGTTCTCACGGGGATCCGGTACTACAAGGATCCTATCCAAAGGGCTAATCTAGATACCACCAACTGCCCATCGGATCCACCCACGAACAAAAAAAGGGGGGAGGAGAAGCAATTTCAGAATCGCAAAGGACTGAGACTCACCGATTACTATGCACGACGACGGAAACGCAACAGCTGGAAAGCACCGAGCAATTGTGTTGAGCGAGGCTAAACAAGGGATCAGTTCTCAGCCAAACGAAAAACACACAAAGAGGCAAGGGTTTATATGTAGGCCCAACGCCATTGAATTCCCCCCCCCCCCCCCCCCCCCCAACTACTCAGTAGGGCAAATAAAGCGCCCGCGGATCCTGGCCATCCATCTCTGACCGTCTCCTACCGGCACATGTCCCAGTATTGGTAACTTTTGAGGCCATCATAACTGATGGGACTAATGGAATACCCCCTTCAATGTATGTGAGCAACTTGCCTTGCATGCGGAGGGTAGTTGAAAGAGCAAGGGACATACTCGAACCATCCCGCCTAGAGCCTACTCCACTTAACGCTGAAATACTCCAACAAATCGAGGTATCCCACCAGAAGATCTCTTCCTCTTAACACAAGAGACTTCTTCCCGCAGGCTAGAAATCCTGCAAGATTATTATTGTTACCCCTGAAATATTCCAACAAGTACGGGGCATTCTAACATATATTCCAACGGTACGGGCCATTCCACCGGTTGAATTTATTCCACATTTATAGCCAAAACAAAAAACGGCTCGGTATCCCATCGGGAGAAGTCTTCCTCTAGCACAGGAAACATCTTCCCACAGGCTAAAAACCCTGCAGCAATATTATGTACAGGCTACGATATTTCAACCGTAGTGCCTGCTCTAGTTCAACGGTTTCCTAGACCTCAGTCCATCCAGCTTCGACTAATGGATGCGGTATCGGACCGGTCATGATGGCACTTGCTTATCGCTCTCCTATGGAATAACCGGTTCAGCGAACTAAGACATTCCTACGAACAACTATGTACGACCTAACGGATCTAATGTACCACAGGGTTTTATAAACCCGGAAGACTTGATCCTCTAACACAGGACAACTCTTCCCGCAGGCTAAAAACCCTGCACACGCATCCTACCTGCAGGAACAAATGCAGCGACGTTGGGACGGCCAAGGACTACTCCGGGCCACGCCACCCACCGGGAGACTTGATCATCTCATACAGGAATACTATTCTCGCAGGCTAAAAACCCTGCACATACCTCACTCCTGTACGGCCAAAGGGTATGAAACCATTGGGAATGTTGACCGACGCCAACACGGGACCGCGTCATCCCGGGAGACTTGATCCTCTCATACAAGACAACTCTTCCCGCAGGCTAGAAACCATGCACATCCTATATGCCTGCAGAAACAAAGGCAGCAGGAAACGTGGGGACGCTGGCCGAGGCTCTCCTGACCACGCCACCCCACCGGCAACTCCTCTAGCACAAGGCACATTTCCCGGTGATACACTTTCACCTCGTCATCCACAACTCTAGTCAACCGGTGTCCTCTGCGGCTACGGTTCTAAAACGTGGGGGACTCGTTCATCCCATTCGCTAAATTCACCGGGTTTTCCCGGAACATAGCACGGCGGATTTCAACGCCACATTATCATCTCACGTATTACATCTTGTACCCATATGCAACTGTCAGCATCAACATCATAACAATGGACTCATCACATTATGCATCATCATAACAGGTTTATTCAAACGCCCGGCCAAGCCCAATCTTAAACGCGGACTTGGGGGGCTAGGGTACCGGTGGGTAAGTCTCCCAGCGGGTCTGCGGGCCTATAAAGGAAGACATATTTAAGTCCTCATTCAAGATGACACTTGACCGGGAACTTGGGGGACTTGTTGACAGTAGCCATAGAGAGGCTACCCAGGCCCCCGAACCCGCAGCCAGGACTCCTGGACCCGGCCCAGGGCCCGGGGCCAAAGCATGAACACTTGCACCCGCGCCCGGGCAGGTCTTACCTGTGAGCTGGGCCCGGGAACCGGGGATGGTAGCTCCCCTAATAGGGGCCGAAACAGTACAGTAATATGTGCAGAATGGGGCTAGTCCCACATCGAAGGGTGAGGCAAGTCCTCACACCCGGCAACCTATATATGGGTCCCAACTGCCCTCATTAATAGGTAATCAATACTTCAACTACTCATTCCCGCTTAAGTTATCAGTTTATTCCAACTATACTGACTTAGGCATCGGAGCGGAATAGACCGGCCCCGCCTGGTATTCCCTTAGTTAGTAGGGCTTGCAGGCAGGAATCATACCAAGATCCACCAGTATCTGTGAGTTTAAGGAATCAGACAGAAACACAAGGTGATTGCAACTGCATTGGTATAATTTGAGTTTCGGATTCGCAATTAGTTTACAATTTGTTGATACAAATTCTGTTGCAGATTGTGCCTGTGAGGTTAAGCTTCAAATGCAAAACTCAGAACCAGAGTAATGATCAGTTTTCGCAAACCGTCAATTCTGATGCTTTAGTTGAGTTTGATTCAGATGGAGGTGATTTTATATGGTACGTCGAATTAGGAAAGAAGCCCTGCACAATGCACATGTTGTATCAGTTGCTTTTCCATTTGAATGAGGTTGTATCTTGTATGTGCTATGTTGCTTGGGTTTTTAGGTGAATATCTGGTTTGATGATGCAGGTTCCACTGTCGACATGTAATCAAGGGCCTGGCATTTAACACAGAGCTTGAAGGAGGAGGGATAGCTCAGAATTTTTCATATGTGGTGCTATAGAAGCATAGAAACTTTGTTATATAGATTTAATAACAAATCCGACTCTCTTAGCTCCCGTGGTCGAAATGCAATCCTATTTCTTTATATTTGGCTATTTTGTTCGTTGCTTACTCAATTATCAAATGTTACAATTTACTAGTTAAATTGATGAACCGTGATCCCGTTTTGGTCCCAGTCCCGTCCCGTCCCGGTCCTGTATGGGATCCCGGGCCTGCGGGATCATTTTTGAAAAACCCTAATCCCGTCCCGTCCCGTCCCGTTTAAAATCTCACGGGACAGGACCGAGATTAGGTGAATCCCGGCCCGTCCCGGTCCATGCCCAGCCCTATCAAATATGATCACTTTATTATGCATAAAGCATTTGGGCTCTATATATTTTTGTTATCCATCGAATAGTTCCTTAATTATGCTTCAGACCACTACGCCATTAATACACTTAAGCGACGGACAGAAACCGTCTTAAGCGACGTCGCTAAAGTGCCGTCGCTTAAGCACTTAAGCGACGCAGATACTAACGTCTGTCGCTTAACCGGTACCTTAAGCGACGACATTAAATATCTGTCGCTTAAAGGCATCACACTTGAGTGACGGACAAATGTCATCGCTTAACACATTCTTTGCGACGGTTGTTGATGTTTATCCATCGCTTAAGCTGGAACTTAAGCGAGGAATTCTGCTCTTTATCCGTCGCTTAAGGTATACTTAAGCGACATACAAATTAGTTAATATGTCGCTTAAGTATCAGCTTAAGCGACGTATTAACTCATGTATCTGTCGCTTAAATTAGTCTGTACTATTCATCAGAGAATACTTAAGCGATGAGCTTTGATTATTATCCGTCGCATAAGGTAAGATTTAAGCGACGAGTTTTGATGTTTATCTGTCGCGTAAGGTAGTACTTAAGGGATAGACAAAGAAGTTAATCCGTCGCTTAAGTGAATATGTACTGTAGCTCTCAAAACCTGACCCTGATGAACCTCACTCTGTGAGCTACAATGTATATTTACTTAAGCGACGGATTAACTTCTTTGTCTGTCGCTTAAGTGGCTATGTATTGTCGCTCACAGAACCTAGTTTTGTCATGCCTGACCTGAAATCAAACCAAAAACACCACAAATTTCAAACCAACACGCACCAATATATTCAAACCAACACAAGCACCAATATATTCAAACCAACACATTAGTATACATAAAGTGTTTTGAGTTTACAAAAGATAATATACACAAAATGGGGAGATGATATAATGGAGAACTCATGGAGGAGGAGGAGGAGGAGCTGAACTACTTGCAGACCCAATTTGTTGTGCGGCCAAGATCCTTGCAATTTGTTCCTCCATCTGGCGCATACGCTCTGCGGCCGCTGCTCGTTCCTCCTTGTACTTCGCCCTCAGTTCTTCCTTTATATCACTAACTCGAGCTTGCACGATTGCGTCCACATCTATATGCCGTGCGCCCCCTCTCTTCTTGGGTTCTCGCTGCAT
The DNA here is from genome assembly GCA_963682095.1 of Potentilla sterilis. Classification (NCBI taxonomy): domain Eukaryota; kingdom Viridiplantae; phylum Streptophyta; class Magnoliopsida; order Rosales; family Rosaceae; genus Potentilla; species Potentilla sterilis. Next base: position 34,825,919 of record OY821764.1, read on the forward strand.
GCATCTGCCCACGCCTCGGATGTTCGTCCCTCTCTTTTCACCAACTTGAGAGACTATGACATCGATTTGGTCGGCAATGGGGAGAGGATCTTCAGGTACAATATCTGGGTAGTTCTACCTCCTTTGTTGTAGTCGTTGGGACACACTTTCTTTCATCGCTTCCTACAATAACAGACAACCAATCTTAATAAGCAATTATAGAGATAGTAGAAACTATGTAGAGCTAAACCCTAAAAAATAGAAATTTTACCACGTATGGAGCGCCGAAATCATCTTTAGCATAGGCGGACATCAAAGGCAGCGACGAAAGGGGTTGGATGTCCTTCATTCTGATGCTTCTCCACCCTGTAACTGAAGGCGGTTGTCCCAGAATGATGGTCCATCCTTTTCGGCCCCTTTCGGATCTCCTTCATTTTCTCACATAAGGCCTGCAACAACAATCAACACTTTTAAGATTAGAAACAAATTAATTTTTCATCTACATAGAGAGACAGCGATATAGTGATTACCGCATGGTCAGGGTCCTTGAAGTGCACCAGCAACCACTCCCACTAAGCCGGACGATGGAGAAACTCGTTTGGAACGTCGTCCCCAAATTTCTGCCAATCTCGTCTAACGTCCGATTTCCAATCCATGAAGCGATCGGCTGCAGTTGTCTGGATGAAATTCCACCAGCCGTCATGATCCGGTTGGATCGCATATAGTGGCTACATATACAAAATGGTTAAACATTAGTAACAAAACAGAAGAAAAAAAAAATTAATCTCAATTTAACAAAACATTTCAAACATTAATCTTACCAGACCCATAATCGTTGTGCGGCTCTTTTAGAGGAGACACTCCACTCTCATCACCGAAACCATCATCTTTATGCTTCTGATTTGGTCAAGGAGGAGTTCCGGGAAATACTAGCACCTCTGCACAATGGTAAAACACTCTATCTTTCTGGTATAAATTCATGTGGAGGGTGGTTGTATGGGTTTGTTTATCGCGGTGATCGTGATTCTATTGAGTTGAGGGTTATGAGCGAATACGGGGTGAGTGACTCTTGGACTAAGCTTTTCAACTTAAAAGTTACAAATCAGCTTGAGCCTGGCTTGATAGCTCGGTCTTCATTCTTGGCTACCGAAACTAGTACAGTTGTGAAGTTAAGTGATTCGGAGGACTACTCCGGGACGGAAATTATAAGGATTGGACATGAAGACGAGCCAATTGTTACAGATAGGCTGTATAGGAGGAAAAATATTCGTGGAATGATTATATATGAAGAGAGTCTACTTCAGATTCCTGATTATCATGTGGTGCCTGCAAAGATGAAATCAAGAGGAATAATTGCTAGGTGCCTTGCCCTGTTCAAATACTGGTGTTCCTCAATTTGACTAGAGTCTAAGTCAATACGTAAGTTCTAGGTTGTCACTCAAGTGGTGGGAAATCCACATACGTTCTGCTGTCTACCAAGGCCACCGTAGGGACCTTGACTGCCGATTGGTAATAGGTGGATTATATATATATATATATATATATATATATATATATATATATATATATATATATATATATTCTGAATTAGAAGAACTCTTGCTAGTTGTTTGGTGAAAAATAAAGGCATTACTACCTTTGATGAGCTGGTACCAAATTGTTTGTGCATCTTTGTTAAATCTGCGTGAAGATACGTAACACAGGCCATGGTTTCAGTTAAAAGTAAAAACAATGCAAATGGAACATAGTAATGCCTTGCCTATGCATGCTGCATAGTGTGTGATCTTTCCTACATGTATATAGTGAGTTGACATGATGCAAGAGAAATGCCGTTGCATTCACTTCTCTGTTATTTCTTTAAAGATATGCAGGATCGGACTAAATTTTGAGTAATACGAATGATGTTCAGTAATATACTGACATGGTTAGAAACATTTCATTATCCTCTTCAGGAAACAGTTGGTCATTCTTCAGAATTACTGAACAACTAAATTTTGGTAGATTGATGTGGTTTTCATGGGGCAAAGGGAGCATGCTTCCTATCGTATCATATAAGATCACATTGGAAGTTGTGTTTTTTTTATGAACGTATCACCTAGGAGGTTGAGAGATTTAGATCGGTTTCCTCCATCAATTAGGCCCATTAGGCATTTGCTGGGCAAAGACAGCTATAAATACTTTGTGCTGGTCTTCTCATGATCAAGTTGAGGGAGGTAGTTTTTTATATAGTTTTTGATTCTCGGCAGAAAGATAGAATGCAATCTCATGAGCGTGTTTAGGAACAAGCTCATCAAAGGACGTTGAAACAAGCTCATTAAGCTCAACAAGCTCCTCGCAACTAAAGTTAATTTGAAGCCAAGTACGTAACGAGTAAATTTGACAGACATAGCAGAGATACATACTTTATTTGATAACATAAATGGCAGATACTAATACATAATTCCAAGAAACCACTTATGGAGATTCATCCTCAAACGTACGACTGATAGTAAATTGTTAAGTATGACTTGAGGAACTTATTCATATTCAAACAGCTATCTTATTAAGCTACATAGTAAACCTTGCCCGACGGATCCTGGCAATTTGTTTTTCTGGAACAATTTATCACATTTGTTGCCTGGTGATCCAGACAAATTATCACTTCCGTGAGCACGTAACGACCACTCAGCTTCTTGCACCTAAGTACAGGAGTATTTCCACTCCCGATTTTCTTCTGAATTGCAGCCTCAATCTGAGTCGTAGTGTATGATGCTGCAGGTCCTGCTTTGATGCCGCTTTGATCAAGCACACTGTGAATGTCATACTTGTTCCATAGCTGGTTCCCTCTCTCAAAGTATGACTTTTGAGTGAAAGGCGGTACTCCTGAATCTACTGCACATGCCCCGTGCTTTTCATACTCGTGCTGCCAGAACTGCAGATTATTATTTTGTGTTAACACGGATGGCCATGAGTTTCCCAGATAGAGGTGTGATCTGAAAAATGAGAGATGCATCAAAAGAACACGTCATTAAATTGTGTGGGAAGAAAAAGAAAAAAAAAACAATGGAGAAAACATATATATGTCAAATACACAAATTTGAACAAATACCTGTGCGGTATCAAATGGGTTACTTGTGAGTGCATTTTTACAAACGAGATATGGATCGGAGAAGTTTGACGGCCATATGCCGTGAACGGTGAACTTAGTTGGCAGAGGTGAGATGCATTGACCTTTTGTTGTACCGTAGCAAAGTCCATGTGGGTACTGGAGCACAAATTGCATGTACTCGTAGGGTTCAGCATTTGATACATGGATAACTAGTAGTTGTACAAGTACATATACTGAAAGAAAGATGATGAAGTTTGAATTCTTCATTGAAAATGGTTTAAAGCTAGACAAATGATAATTGAAAATGGTTTAAAGCTAGACAAATGATAATGGTGATGATTATGAGATTGATGGGTTTATATAGGATAATTGTACACATAAAAAGGATATCTTTAGTAGTTACTAATTGATGTAATTCATTAACGTACTCTCATTCCTCGTCATCTTCCCCTATTGAAATTCCTACCTTCATCAGTTCCTTGGAACAACCTTATTGCCCGAGTAAGGTCATCATATCCATTGTGATAAGAATTTCATTTGAGAAACATAGGTATTGCCTTCTTTAGTAATCAGAAGCATCATTTGAGTAACTTCATCAATATGTGTGTATAGAATTTCATACTCACAAGCTTTAAATTTTGCATTTTTTGCTTGTGCTTGCCGTGGAGAAAGGATGTTGACAGCGGGTTACATGCATGGAACAGAGAATCAAGATTCTAAATTTATAATTAGTATTTCATTGTTGCTTTGGTAATTGCACTAAATTGGAACTGATAGATATGTACTCCAAATCCTCTTCCTCAAGTTTCTTTATCTGCAGATCCACTTGAGACCGCAATCTTAATCGAGTACTAATTGTGTTTCGTTGCTTACTCAAATTTCAAGGTAATTTAGCAGGTAAACTTACCTGTACGTAAAGAACATCGGACTTATTACTATATTACTATATTACTATATAGTATATACTATATAGTAATATAGTAATATAGTAATACTATATTACTATATAGTAATATAGTAATATAGTAATACTATATAGTAATACTATATTAATATAGGTGAGCAAGTGACTCACCTATATTAATATATTAATATAGGTGACTATATATAGTATATTACTATATATTAATATAGTAATAATTAATATATATTAATATAGTAATTATATATAGTAATAATTAGTAATACTATATTAATATAGGTGAGCAAGTGACTCACCTATATTACTATATTAATATAGGTGAGCCTATGGAAATAATACAACAACTCACCTATGTGTGCAAATGACTCATAATTGATGGAAATAATATAGTAATATAGTAATATAGTAATACTATATAGTATATACTATATAGTAATATAGTAATATAGTAATACTATATTACTATATAGTATATACTATATACTAATATAGTATATAGTAATATATACTATATTACTATATATTACTATATAGTAATAGGCTTAAGGAGTTAAGGGTGTTCCACTTGATCATCCTCCATTCAGTTCCTCTATGTGCAAATGACTCATAATTGATGGAAATAATACAACAACTCACCTATGTGTGCAAATGACTCATAATTGATGGAAATAATGCAACAACTCATCATAACAGAGGTTTAATTTGGTATTGAGGTGAAAAAACTCAAATTCAAAAAATATGAGTTTTAAATAAGCAACATCAGACCTGTTTTTTTAAATCGTAATTTTTTTTTTTCAACTAAATTTTATAAATAAGCATCTTATAAAAACCTTACTAAACACATAATCAACTCATAATGATAATTATAAGTGATTATTTTTCCCAAAATTCAATATCAAATTAAGCCTAAGGAATGAAGAAGATGAGCTATAAGAGACTTGCAATAAACCAACTTTCATTGCGTTCATGTTAGATCAAGGCAGTTAGGCGGATTAGGCAGTGAATTATCATCAATGAAGTGCGCATCACAAACTAATACAACAGTTCAACACATACTTGATTACTGATAGACATAAAAGCCTCAAAGTCTAGGAAATTATACATGATGGGTTACAAAGTTCAGCAGAAACAAAGTTAAAGCAAAGGTCGGAAGTAGAGAAAGAGAGCAAAGACTGAAGAACAAGTGGATGTCATTCTCTGCTTTCTTTAGTAAGTTTCTTGCTCTTCCTGCACAAATAACCACAAAATTTTTCAATAAAATAGTTCAAAGCAACACACAATAATAAACATCAATTTTAAAAGGCGTATACAAGGCATAATTGTAATTTCAAAACAGCAACAATTACATCCAAATATTTTCTCGTTGTAAATTGCAATACGTCTATCAGTGCTCCAAGATATAACCAATTTTTAGACAACTAGGATAAGATTGTGAATCTAAAATTTGAATTTGTTCCTTCAAGATATTATCAAATTGGTAGCAGCAGACGAGTGAAGTGAACTTACAAAATTTTCTAGATCCCACATATTATTTGGTCGTGTTATATTTTATTTCTTTGTATAAAAATATTAATTTTGAAGCAAAGTTAGATAATTGCATCATTTTCAGGCATTTACAACAAGCCTATCAGAATATTGGGCGACTTGAAGAATCGATCCATCAACAACCCTAAATGTAAGTACTTACACAGAGTGGTACACTATACTCGATCGACTTAAACCATTATCGATCAATTGGTTCATTCTGAACATGTACTTATTTTTGAGAAATATTGTAAGAATTCCATTATCGATTGTGAACTCGTAATTTCGTTTGAGAAAAATAGTTATTTGGCTGACGACTAATTGAGAATCACTAAATACTTGCAAGGAGTCGATCCGCATTGCCAACGCTATCTCAATGCTGATAAGTGTTTCATATCCTGCAACATTATTCGAGCATTAGGTTTTTTTTATTTAAATGAAAAAGGCCCTCTCTAAGGTCTGTTTTGCGGCTTCAATTCTAGAAAAAAAATCAGAGTTTTTTTTATAATGCATGTGAGTGCGTAACATGACCTATTAAGATTTTAGTTTGGTTTAGAAATGAAATTAAGAAAATAAAATTTGCATTAGTATGCATAATGAATTATAATTGTAAATAATATATCTACACGGGTTATGGTGTTTGATATCATAGCTTGCATAGAAATAAGCTTCTCATAAAAAAATGTAAACAATGCAAAATCTAGTTATAAATATTCTAGAGATTTGAACATAAATAACAAAGATCGTAGTGATGAATCTAATTAAAGACCTGCATCACTTCAGCTTGCAGGGACACTGGCAATAGTACTCTTATAGAATCAAAATACAAGTTTTATAGCACGTATGAAATAAGAGACCGACTTAAGGCAATGGAAGGGTATATTCAGCAATTTTCTCCCAAGATTTGAGAGTTGTATCTCTGTACTTGATTTTGTACAATGCTAGTTGAGCTACCGTGAAGCTCAAGCTGGAAATGCTTTCATCTAATATGCTGACTTTTTCTAGAGCTATTTTCCTCTCTTCTTCAGTCAGATTGCCATAAAGGAGACTCAAATATGGTCTACCACCTGCAAAGGAGGATAGACAAATAAAATTTCTTAAAATAGAACAATTAGCATAACATACAGCTTTGGTGCAGTCCAAAATAATGAACCAATTCTATAAAGAAGTAACTGTTAAACAGTATGTTCTACGATGAAGAGAACTTACCAGTTGAATACCAGTAGAATCCGAAATGTCTATCGGATATGGCAGTTGTGTAATTTAACTGCAAATAAAAGAAAAAAGCTGCATGAAATCTCCAAATCATACATCTACCTAGAACAGCACAAGAAAGCTCATATGAAGAAAAAAATCAGACAATCAAAACCATAACAAGAAAAACTAAATACCTGACTGCATAATGAGTCCCCTTTTTCAATGAGTAGAGAAACACACTGGTAATAGAAATTTGTTGTAACTAATAGATTAACTTTTGCTTGGAAGGCATGTAATTTTTCAGAAGGGAGAGATCTGAATTTTTTGAGCACATCTTCAAACGTCATACGAATGGATGCTACAATAGGGATATGTGGTTCAATCTCCGGCCCACCGAACTCGGCTCTGAGACCTTCCATCACCTTCTTGATCCTAAGAGACACATCACCCGGTGGGATGGCCCATATTGAATATGAGTGCCATTCCCTGTCCGCTATTGAAGGACTGGATGGAAAATACGGGAGTGGAGACAAGTTTGCCTGCAAAATGGCATAAAACTTCATTAGTCTGCAACTCTGCATATAAGGTATTGCAAACTAATGATACAATCTGTACCTACTTATTTATAATTTATTCAAGCATTCCAATAGAGTGAGAGAAAAATGGTACAGAAACTATACCACACTGGAATTATCTCTGCTCTCGAGATTGTGGGCTCCCAAGACTGTAACTATACTCTTCACATAAACAACAGCTGCTGAACTATCATAATTCGAGAGGATAGCAAAATAAGGCGTGTTTTGAATAAAATTCTCATCAAGTCTTTTGCTACCAAGGTCATATGAGAGTACAAGTTCCATGAAGTCAGCCAACAAAATGTTGCTAATGGCTTCTCAGTGGGTTCAAGAGTTGTGTGTCTTGTCCAACAAGCACCCTTTGGACCACCAAGTTCATCCAGCACCCATATTACAAAAGAAAGTTTAAGTTCAGTTCTATAGCCTTCAAATTCATCAACCATGGCAAAAACGGCAAGGGATTCGTTCCACACTCGAAGAGTCATACAAGATGTAACGACCCAGGGATTATAAAAACAATCAGGTAACATGATATCACAAAATAGCTCATTCTGAATATCCAATAAAATGATGACCTTCCTAATAATGAGGTCCTCGCTATCCAATATATCCAGTTCCTTGTGTCGCTCATCTCCTAACCAATAAAACATTTCCTTGAATTGAATCTGGAAACTTTCTGGCCAAAAAACAGTTTTTTCTGTTTCTAAAGCATTGGTGTTGATCTTTTTCCAAGAGTCAGTACTCAAAGAGTATATTGCTGCCTTCGGACAATTATGAACATCATATACATCATCCCTCAAATTTTTAGACCTTAGTCCAATGTGAACAACTTTGTATTCGTTTAATTTAGCATCATATCCAAACCCGTGAACATCATGGGAGTAAAACCCGCCACTCCCATCATCATCTGGAATGTATGGAGAGGGAGGAAGAAGCTTAAATTCTTGAATTGCTGGGTTCCAAACAATCACCTGAAAATTTTTAAACAGAAGTAGACAGATGATTCCATTGCAATGTGCCACTATATGACCTGCTCCGCCTCTAGTCTTTAGACTCATACAAAGAGGTATTTTGATGTCCTCTACACTAGAAACAATAATTCTTTCCTCACCATTATCAACATCATCATCATTATTGCATAAATTTAGCATGGAAAATACTAGCTCTTCTTCTTTATCTTCTTGTTCTGTGTCATTAGTAGTGTCCTTAATGTCCTTAAGAACCAAACTTTTCTTCATGACGAGCAGATGCTTGGAATTGGAATTGAAATTGGATAGGTGCTTAGCTACAAACCTGGGATTGTTGATCAGCGAATACCAACCTTTAGAGGCGCATCGGAATCGCATCAGAGTCTTGGGAGGCAGAGTTGACAGGATTTTCTCCACCAGATCTTCACCAACCTCTGTCATTTCTTCCCTGCTCTTTCCTCTTCAACTTCTTCAATTAAAAGTTATAAAAGAGAAAATTCATTACAATAGATCACAACGATAAAACTATTCATAAAAACAATGGTGCATAGAGAATTGTTAAACGATATCGGATCTAACTACATAGAATTATGTACCTTAGTCATATTAAGAACTAGAACAAGAAATGGGGACAGATACAACAAAGCAGCACAATGAGTCATTGACAGTGATGCTCTACAATTCCTGTAACTACATTGCATAACATCATAGTGTGATTCATTGGTCATGATGCAATACCTATAGGCAAGAAAGCACGATCTCGAATATAATTCATACTTTCATAGTACAAGTACATAACAATGAGCTATAAACTCTATCATTCTTCAGGGAAACATTAGACAATTCAATATATACTTGACCACTACTGGTGGACAGGGTTCTGAAGAGCAGAAGAAGGTGAACCTGATGGTGGTGGCGGCTTGGCCAACGGTGGCCTGACGGTGGCGCTACGGCGGAGGGAAGCTCGCCGATTTCTTGGTTTTAGAGAGAGAGAGAGAGAGAGAGAGAGCGGGTGCGGGTCGAGAGAGATGAGAAGAGAAATGGACTGAGATGGGTTTTGGGCTTTATAGTTTGATCCAACGGTCAGAATAAAAGGAGAAAAAGAAAATAAATGGACGGTATGGATGAAGATGAATCAAATCATTTAGTTCTTTTTATTTACATTGTAATTTGATTATGAAACTTTGTTTAGATTTGGATTTGGATTTGAATTGATTAGGTTTTAATTTTATAAACTAATTTATTTGCATTTTACATATTTTTGTTATGCATATATATAATATTTAAAATAAAATTTAGTTAACGTGTCCACTACGTGTCCGTGTTAAAAAAAATAAAAAAATTTGACGTGTCCGCGTATCGTGCTGTGTCGAATATGGACACACGTACTCGTATCCGTGCTTCATAAGTTGAGACCAAGTGTTTAAAGGAAGCTAAAAGTAAAGTATTGCAGAGAGATAAAGGAAAATATCTGTTTTCATTCATACAAAACAACCATCAATATAAGGCAGCCAAGGCTCTATAATGCTATCAAAATTCATCGGATAATATGTTAGGACTCTAGGTTTGGCCAAAAGCTATTTATTTGATAACAGTTCGATGATTAAATCAAATCAAATTTGAATATTGTCACATCCCGAACCCAATTTAACTGAATTACTGAGTTTTATATTAGTTACCGACGAATGTATCTGTGCATGGTAATTTAGTAAGGTAGTTGTAATAACCCGATTTTATTCGTGTTAATTATATAAATTTTCTCGTAATTATTGGAAGCATGATTTACGAGTATTGGAATTTCGTACGCTTTTAATTAGTTGTCACACGACGTCGGAAGTGTGTCCGAAAGTTAAATTCGAAAAACGTTTTAATGGGGGAAAAGTTGACTTTGTGATCTATTGTAATTTTTGAAAAGTTTCATTCACGAAAGTTGTAGAGCGCGACGATACGAGTTCATAGACACGTGGCACGAGTGAAACGGACGTCGTGTGAAGAAGTTACGGTATGTTGAAGTTATTTACTGTTTCGGAAAACTAACTATAAAAAACGGGGAATTTTTCGGGAAAGGGAGAGAATTTCCATTTTCAGGCATTTACCATTTACTATTTACCTTTACTGTAGCAAATTTACTGTTTATCTTCGTATGATACCAACTACTATCATCACCCATCGGATCCACCCACGAACAAAAAAGGGGGGAGGAGAAGCAATTTCAGAATCGCAAAGGACTGAGACTCACCGATTGGTGTGCACGACGACGGAAGCGCAACAGCTGGAAAGCACCGAGCAATTGTGTTGAGCGAGGCTAAACAAGGGATCAGTTCTCAGCCAAATGAAAGACACACGAAGAGGCAAGGGTTTATATGCAGGCCCAACGCCCTGAATTCCCCCCCCCCCAAAACTACTCAGTATGGCAAATAAAGCGCCCGCGGATCCTGGCCATCCATCTCTGACCGTCTCCTACCGGCACGTGTCCCAGTATTGGTAACTTTTGAGGCCATCATAACTGATGGGACTAATGGAATACCCCCTTCAATGCATGTGAGCAACTTGCCTTGCATGCGGAGGGTAGTTGAAAGAGCCGGGGACATACTCGAACCATCCCGCCTAGAGCCTACTCCACCTAACGCTGAAATACTCTAACAAATCGAGGTATCCCACCAGAAGAACTCTTCCTCTTAACAGAAGAGACTTCTTCCCGCAGGCTAGAAATCCTACAAGATTATTATTGTTACCCCTGAAATATTCCAACAAGTACGGGGCATTCTAACATATATTCCAACGGTACGGGTCATTCCACCGGTTGAATTTATTCCACATTTCGTGTCAATTACTGAGTTTTATATTAGTTACCGACGAATGTATCTGTGCATGGTAATTTAGTAAGGTAGTTGTAATAACCCGATTTTATTCGTGTTAATTATATAAATTTTCTCGTAATTATTGAAAGCATGAATTTACGAGTATTAGAATTTCGTACGCTTTTAATTAGTTGTCACACGATGTCGGAAGTGTGTCCGAAAGTTAAATTTGAAAAACGTTTTAAGTTTTAATGGGGGGAAAGTTGACTTTGTGATCTATTTTAATTTTTGAAAAGTTTCATTCACGAAAGTTGTAGAGCGCGACGATATGAGTTCGTAGACACGTGACACGAGTGAAACGGATGTCGTATGAAGAAGTTACGGTCTGTTGAAGTTATTTACTATTTCGGAAAACTTAATATAAAAAACGGGGAATTTTAGGGAAAGGGAGAGAATTTCCATTTTCAGGCATTTACCATTTACTGTGTTACCTGTACTGTAGCAAATTTACTGTTCATCTTCTTTCTCCCCTATCCGAATCGCCGACGCGCCGATCTCTGCTTTCCGGCCACAACGTCGCGCGCGCCACCCAGCAACGTGTTCGTCTCCTCCTCCTCTTCATTTCCAGCTAAGGCGCGAATCGGGGGAGTGGTTGTGGGCGGCGCCGCGTCGATCGGAAGGGTGCGACCACCGCATGCGACGGAGAAGGGCGGCGCTGGGCTCGAGCCACCACTTTTCGGACTCGTCTCCTTCTTGCGCTCCTCCCTGGGTAAGTGGTTCTCGCCGATTCGAGCTGTATCGATCGGATCGAAAAACAGCTCCGATCGGATCTCCCCGACCCGATTCCACTGTTCGACCCGGATTCGAACCGACCCGGCCCATGTTGACTTGATCCGACCCGCATTGACCATTGACCGCGTTGACCGTTGACTGCGTTGACTCGATCCCGAAACTGCAGCGATTCGATCCGATGCAATCCTGCTACGATTCGACTCGACCCTGAACGGATATTTACCATTTCTGGTAAATTAAGGTGAGTAACATTACTTTATTAATATTAAATATGAGTTTAATTTTAATATAATTATTGTTATATGCAAAATGATTTACGTGAAATATATGTATATATTGAGGAGGTGTTTTTAATGATATTTGTCTATTGGATACATTGGGGGAAACGTGGTATGAATTTTTATTCACCATGGTAGGGTCGTCATGAGCTAGCTAGCATTAGTGTGCGACGCTGTTTCAGAAGCCCTGAGAGGTTCCGACCTTTAGCCTGAGAGAGGCTAGCCTGGGCTAGCTAGCATTAGCACAGGCCAGTAAATACTGCTCCTACCATGATGAAGCCATACACCATACGAACGATTGCCTTGCCTTGAAAACAACGATTGAGGGCCTAGTCCGCCGCGGCGACTTGCAGCGGTATCAAGGGTAACCCGGAGAGTGGGGACCGCGCGGAATCAGGATGTCTATACCGCGACACCAACGCTCATACGACCGGTCGAAATCTTAAACCCGTATAGAGGCTCAGCGGTCTAACAACTTGTCAGTCTGAGTAAGATGCTAGTTTTTTATTCTTTCCTAAACACAACTAGCTAGGCATTCCAACCAGTTCGGCAAGTGTAATTTCAGCAGTTGTCTATTCCAACTTCGTGTTCAACTAAGTACAAAGGGCGATCCATGGGTAGCTAAGTCAGGCAAATTGAAAAAGGCACAACACAAAGGCAAGCAAAATGTCCATTCATTGTAACTCAGGGCAGCGCGTACAAAAAAAAAAGCTTAAAGCAAAAAAGGAGGGCGGGAGTGTACAAAGTCTAGAGCCTGCTAGGGCACTTCCCCCTGCTCCCTCTCTTCAGCAGGACCTCCTTCAGCAGCGGTTTTGTAACATCCCGAACCTAGAGTTACCTTTTGACTGTGTTACTTTTACTTTTACTCCTCGGGAATTGTTTTTACGATTCGAAAGTTCTAAAGTTTGACTTTTAAATAAGTTGACCCGACCGAGTATTTTATTTTATGACGAGGTAGAAGACGTTGAAACGAGTTTGTGGACATGTAGCATGCTCAATTTGGAGATTGTATGAAAAAGTTACGATGTAAAATAGGAAATTCTCCGATTTTGGACGAGTATAAATAACCAGGAGAAAATTTCCCGAAAGGGAAATCCCCCTTTTTTTTTCTTTTTCTTTTTTTTTCTTTCTTTTCTTCTCTCTCCTTTCTCTCTCCTCTCCCCCGACTCGGCCCGACCTCCGGCCGAACCTCCGCCGTCCGACCGAACTGGGCAGGCGCACCGGTCACGTTCGGACCGGCTCGGCCTCCTCATCTCGTCGGTGGCAGCGGCGAGGCGTGAAACCTCGCCGTTTGGCAGTGCGACGTCCGAGGCCGTCTGCCCCCGATTGAACGGAGCTCCCTCCTCCGGTCGCCGTTCGTCTCGATACCGGTCGGGATTCGAAGATCTTGATCCCTGCAACAATTCTATGGGAGGAATTGAACCGATTCGAACCAGGTAAGGAGGAATTAGGATTTGAAATTTTTAGGGTTTTTGGATTCCGAATTTGGAGGTTGTGATTTAGATGTTTTTGATGCAATTGAAGGCTAGATTAGTGTTTAGAACATTGTTTGGAGTTGATTGAGTATAATTTGGGGTTGATTTGGTTGGTTTTTGGAGAAAATTGGATTTGGGGAGTTTGGGCCGCCGTATGCGGCGGCTGCGCTTGTTTTTTGCGGCGGAGGCGACGGGGATGAGTCCCCGAGGTGGTGGCAATGGTGTTGGGTGAATTTGGTGCCGATTGGAGGTGTTTTTAGCCTCCGTGGCAGAGCTGCGGGCGGCGGCGCTGCGGCTGCCGGCGGCGTGAGGAAGACGATGAATAGTGAAACCGATAAAACGTAAAAAGTAAAATGGTAAAAAGTGAAAAGTAAATGGTAAAATAGTAAACAGTAAACAGTAATTAGTAAAAATAAAAAGGTAAACAGTAAAAGTAAATAGTAACCAGTAAACAGTAAATGGTAAATAGTAATTATATTTTAACCATTTACTATTTGACTTTCAGAATTACTGTTTGACCTTGAATAGTTACTGTTTGACCGGTAGTTTTTACTGTTGACTTACCGTAAAAAGGTTAAAAGCTGATTAAAAAGGGTTTTACGACGGAATAACTAGGAAAAGAATTAATCGGACACGGAGTGGGTGTCGTGAGTAATTTCGGACTTAGATTATTCGGTATTGAGGCGAAATTCTTATACCGATAAGTGAAAAAGGAAAAATTGGAAGTTTCGGACGAGTGTGGACGTCCGTAGATTTATCGATTATAATTAAATTCCGAGTTTCGTAATATTTAGAATTTCGTCCCTGTTACAGGTCGAGAGGTTATTCGACGGGACGAGAGATCAGATTAGCGGCGCGCTCGGCAGTACTGTGAGTGGATTTTTATTTTAAATAAATGCATGCATAATTGTTTTAATGAAATGAAGTTTTTTTTTTAAATAAATGATTTGAGAAACATGAGAATTCATATAATTAAAATGAAATGATATTTAAAGAAATATATGGTTTTGGGGTTTATGTTTTTACTACTATTTTAGTAGTACGTGATTTTATCCGGAAACCTAGTTTCCGGAAATAGTATGTTTTAATTATTCATATCTGGATTATGTTGAATAAGCATATGTGTATTTAAAGGTAAAGACTGGAAATGAGATTTCCGGGGATTTTATTATTTCATTATTTATGATTTTGACATGTGAGACATGTCGACATTATATTTTCGTATCGATATTATTTTTACGACATGGGGACATGTCGGGTTTATATTTATATATTCTTTCGAGGCTATGATTCTATTTGATTATATATGTATAGATAAGCCTCAGATGTATGGTCGGGGACTGTACGGATTTATATATAAGGGGAAGCGTATTTTCGGTTTTGTTTTCGGATTTTCACCATATCACGGTCCAGATATATATCGATGCTAGCTAGCTTATTAACCTCATCCCACGCGAGGTGACGACTTGACCATATAGGTCAGATTCACGCTCGGTGGTCGACGGAGTGTGGTGTAGAGGTTTAGCGTGGGACGCTATAGAGAGTCTTGGAGGCTCTGACCCTTAGTCTTGGAGGCTACTATTAAATGGTGGTAATGACGTTCCCCTATCTTATTATGTGACCAATGGGATTGGTCTTGATTTTTTTATATTATCTGGTTTTCGGGAACATTTCTCTAGGAGACTTTCTGATTTTAATAAATTCTCGAACCAGCGGGGCTGGGGTTTTTATGCGACCAATGGGATTGGTCGAGAAACATCACAAATGGTTTTCAAAAGTATATTGTTTTGAATACATATAAAAAGAATAATTATTTATTTATTTGATTTTATATCAGTGGGGCTGATGATTTTTAAATATGATTTTCTTAAAACGTGGGACGTTTTATTTATAATGCATGCACTGTGGTTTTATTTCTAAAACTCTAGGAAAGTAATATAATACTTTCATTTGAAGTACTATATTAAATCATATTATTTTTATCCACTCACTCTAACATTTTTAAATTACTTTCCCCTGAGCCCTTCTATTTAAATCGCCCAGTGTGCAGAGTAATAGTCAGAGGTCAAGAGTACTCGGAGTCGAGGCATAGCTGTTATCCTTGTTGCTTCCGCTAGGTGGGATCTGTGATCCCTTACTCTTTTATTTTTATATTATATTTCTTGTTTTGTAATTCCAGTTCATTGTATTAGATTGCTCTGATTACCTGTGAGCCAGTTGAGTTAGATTATATTGTAATTATTTGTGGCGGTTGTTGTGATTTGGGGAGCAGGTGGCTCCAGGTGTTGAGGATGAATCTGGATTTAGAAGTGTTTTTAGTTGTTGCAGGCCTTAGGGTTGTCCATCCTAAGATTGACTTTATCGATTTATCGATAGAGTTAGTCTTAAGGTGGTCCCCGCAGGACCTTATCCGGATTTCAGGATGAAATCTAGGGCGGGTCTTGTCAGTTTGGTATCAGAGCATTAGGTCCTTTTATACCTTGAGTCGTGTTATCTTTTATTCTTGTTGGCGCCTAGTATTCTTGGATTGATGGTTCGACCGCGGCGGATTTCCATCATATGTTTCGATGTTAGTGTGTTTATTAAGTGTGTGATTCATATTCCTTGGTGTCTTGTTATGTACTGTGTAGAGTACTATTCTATTCAGTTATTTTATATGCTTAGTAATGCTTAGTACCACCGACTGATGGTCCGACTGCAGCGGGTAGCCATCGTATGTTCTTGGTGCTAATGTCATTATTAAGTATGTAAAATGCATTTCAGGTATCGAGTTGTATATCCTGGACTATGCCTCGAGTACATTGACCTCTTAGGACGTTATCCTTGCGTACGTAATAGGTATGTGGGTTATACCTATTCAGTTGTGCATTGACGCTTCTAAGCAGTTTTAGCGTCAGGTTACGAGTTGGGAACTCGGATGTTTCAGCCCTATTTCTTTCGAAATAGGAATGTGTTATTCCTGAGAGGGCTACGCAGTGAGACTTTAGTCTCTTATTCACGCTGTGTTCAGGGATTGACTCTAGCTTTTGAGTGACCTATTAAAGTGATGGTTTTGGAAATGTTGTTATGGCCAGAGTGAGATGATTGGCGACGTTGCGACTTTGCTGTAATGAGTGGGAAATGGAATATGTAACATTCTGAATGTTATTTTAGATTGTTTTAGGTTTGTGTGAGAGCCACTCTTCGGCTATATTTTGTGGGTTGACCAATGAATTTGGCGTATGTGGAGAAAGTGATTATGTGGACGTTTAAGCGGCAGTGTACATGTGTAGTACACATAACCGTATTGTGTTGATATTGGGCATATCGGTTATGGAGGAATAAATGGAGAGCCATACAGAGATTGTGGGAATTATAAGAAATTCTAATTCTTAGCGACCTTGGTCGAGAGATTGGACAAAGGAAGAATTAGAAATTGAAATACCGACCCATATTGGAGATGGTACCTCGAATACGTGATATTTGTGGGGAAAGAAATTTGAAGATGTGGTCATGGTAACTTTGGGAGGTCAGTGATGATTGGAAGTTGGCGATTCTTGATGATTCCATGGGGCGTAAATTTTGAGATATAGTCGTTATGGCTTCAGAATTACCGTGTTACGATGATGTATGGCTTGAGCTCAGTGGCATGGCTTTACCGCGTGAGCAGCTGGACATGATATCTGAAACACCGAGATCGGGGATCCATTTGACTATTGCATGGTTAGCTCGGTAATTCAGATGAGAAGATTCTGGTAGTTGCACCAGAATTTGACAAATGGCTTTTATCGACTGGTCATTATATAAATAATTGTAGTTATATTTGATCAGCCACTTCTTTCGTTCTTTTGTGTTTCTTAGTCGAGGAATTGCTTCGAAACTTCGACGGATCATAACTTTTGATCCGTAGTCCTGATTCAAGATCTTTGAATGGCTACTAGTTTGTATTGAAGTTACATGCTTATCTATGGTGGTTGGATTGAAATCCAACGGTGACTTCCAGGGAGTATTTTTCGAACTCCAGAGCTATTTTAGCCATTTTTCATAGTTGAGTCGGAATTCTATCTGCTACCCTCGTAGCGATATGGTTTGATTTTCAAACATTTATCTGGTTGACGACGAATATTGACGTTGACTATTTAATTAGTCACGGAACACTTGTCAAGTAAAGATATCGGCTTTGTTTTTATTTCGACAAGTGTATGAGTCATGTGGATAGTTGCAACCTGGACTCTGACGATTGTGGATATAGAGATTTCGACGCCAAGGGGTCAGCGATATTGAAGTCATTGAATGTAGCATGGGATAAGTATTGAATGGTGTGACTCAATCAGAGGACGCTAATAAATCAAGTGACTTCATTAAGTAAAGTGTATCTTGAGAACGATAACATCAGTCACGAGTATTTCTTTTGTATTTGTTTTGCATGGCAAGGCCAGGTGATTTGTTCGAGACGTTTTATCTGTCATTTATAGTATAGCCTTATGGGAAATGTGTTTCCCTGTTGACTCAGGAAGTGTTTCGAGTCAAGGCTTGTGTAAGGAATGTTGTGACGTTAATAGTGCGTATTCTTATTAGTTGAACGACGTTTCATTAGTGGGGGAATTTCTTTTGGGATCGTAGTGTGGTGGGACCACTTACTGATCTGGAGATGACTTGAGAAGTCATTATTTTTGTAATGCGTGTTGGTGTTTTCATCGGATAGATCATTGATTTGAGTTATTCTCATGTCAGCTCTCGTGGGACGAGATATCGACTAGTTTAATTAAGGTTTCGAGAATCTTATTTCTCGAGGGTTTCTTTTCTTTGATGCGAGCTAATGGAGGATATTAGATGGTGTTGGCTCGAGCAAATTCAAATTGTGAGGTTTATTTTGTGAATTCACCGAGTCTTTTGGTATTTGAGATATTTTCTCTCGAGTTTAAGATCATATTCGGAAATTCAATTTACGTGGAATGTTGTTTTTGTTAATGATTGATTTAACAGTTCTGGTGTTAGTCGTTGGTTATGAAAACATATTTTGACATCAGAAGAATTTCTTTGATGTCATATTGGATATGGGTATTGGTGATAGCTGATGTATCTAGTTGGAAGTCTCTGTTGGTTGTCACATTTGACGATGATTCAGGTCCCACTCTTTTGTGAGTTGTGAGTTATGAGAGTTGCTTTATTTATGGACGAGATTGGACTTTGATAAGTCAGTTTATTTTGGAATCAGTCCTGATCATTTTAGTGCGGGAAGCACAAGTTGAGGACTCGTCCTGAGAGCATATGAGAGATAAAGCATTGAATAGCTCACATGTATATTTTCTCCAGTTCGAGTGATGAGACGTTATTGATTGTTGTGACAACAGGTAAAACGTGAGAGGTAGAACTTTGGGATTCTTAGCGACGTTTGCCTGTGTCAGAGTAGGGTTAGATATTACTATTTTGATTAGTATATGGCATATTCCGCACCCAAAGTTGACATGATGAGTTGTGGGTGAGGGAGACTGTTAGACCTTATGATGCCTAAGTCCATGAAATTTGATTGAGAACCGTGATTTATTGTATGGACCTGAAAGGAGTTACACGCAGCTTTGGAGACTCGATGATTTTCAGCATTGTCTTGCACACCTGGATTGGTGAATAGACAGAGAGATCTGTTAAGATCCTAAAGAATATGTTGAGTTTTATGAGATGCAGTTTAGGGGTATCTGAGATGAGTAACTCAAAGTTCTACGGTTAATAGAGGCGAGATCCTGAGCCTCGAGATTTATCGGCCTTCATGAGATTACGGAGCGGATTTGTCCGGTAGCTTATCGGTTAAAGCTACTTTCGAAGTTATCCAAGATACATGATGTTGTTTTTCCATGTGTCTATACTCTATGAGTAATTGCCGATCTTTCGCATATCTCGGAAATTTAACCTATCACCCGAAGAAAGATTTGAATGTCCAAGAGCGGCCAGTTGGAAAGTCTGGATCAGGAGGATTAAATTGTATGAGGTAAATCAAGAGGTAAAGGAAATTACCTGAGAAACTGGAGGAGCAGTGAGATGTCAGTGCTCATTCTTCTTTTTGGCAGTAAATTTCGGGGACGAAATTTTATAAGGAGGGGAGAATCGTAACATCCCGAACCTAGAGTTACATTTTGACTGTGTTACTTTTACTTTTACTCCTCGGGAATTGTTTTTACGATTCGAAAGTTCTAAAGGTTGACTTTTAAATAAGTTGACCCGACCGAGGATTTTATTTTATGACGAGGTAGAAGAAGTTGAAACGAGTTCGTGGACACGTAGCATGCTCAATTTGGAGTTTGTATGAAAAAGTTACGATGTAAAATCGGAAATTGTCCGATTTTGGACGAGTATAAATAGTCAGGAGAAAATTTCCCGAAAGGGAAATCCCCCATTTTTTTTCTTTTTCTTTTTCTTTTCTTTCTTTTCTTCTCTCTCCTTTCTCTCTCCTCTCCCCGACTCGGCCCGACCTCCAGCCGAACTGGGCCGGCGCACCGGTCACGTTCGGACCGGCTCGGCCTCCTCTTCTCGTCGGTGGCAGCGGCGAGGCGTGAAACGCCGCCGTTTGGCCGTGCGATGTCCGAGGCCGTCTGCCCCCGATTGAACGGAGCTCCCTCCTCCGGTCGCCGTTCGTCTCGATTCCGGTCGGGAATCGAAGATCTTGATCGGTGCAACAATTCTATGGGAGGAATTGAACCGATTCGAACCATGTAAGGAGGAATTAGGATTTGAAATTTTTAGGGTTTTTGGATTCCGAATTTGGAGGTTGTGATTTAGATGTTTTTGATGCAATTGAAGGCTAGATTAGTGTTTTGAACATTGTTTGGAGTTGATTGAGTATAATTTGGGGTTGATTTGGTTGGTTTTTGGAGAAAATTGGATTTGGGGAGTTTGGGCCGCCGTATGCGGCGGCTGAGCTTGTTTTTGGCGGTGGAGGCGACGGGGATGAGTCCCCGAGGTGGTGGCGATGGTGTTGGGTGGACTTTGATATGCCTACAGGCGTAATCGTTTATTCTTGTTTGCTAAAAACCTTATAAAGAGAGCAAAAACCTGTTTAATATTTAAAATGTTAAAGATCCTGGTGTGCTTTAGAACTGGAACATCTGGAAATATACACTTGTCGTTCGATGGAATTCCATTTCCTTAAGCATTTATTCTTCTGTATCCCAGTGTATGCGGTGAAAACTAGAAGGAATCAATACACTTGTTCCTATTTGGTGATTGATATTATGGATTGAAAGGTCATTGTGAGTTCTGAAATTGTATGTTAATTCCTTGCTTTGATTTTGTAGGGGTTTTCAAATATATCGTTGCAGACCATCTTGTGGAGCAGATGAAGTTGTTGCATTTTGAGGCATGTCAGAGGACTAAATGTATTATGTGTTGAAACTTGTGTACATGTATGTCAATGCTGTAGTTTGATCTTGTGAGAAGGTGATACTCCCAGCTTCCAGAAATCAAATTCATTTTCAACTTGTGGATTATATATCCAACAAAAGAGAAACAAAGAAGCAAATAGTTCTGGGGGCTTTATGAACATTATATAACATGAACTCATAAAGTTTTACTCGTCTCCATTCTTCTGCCATTTGATTACTTTGGTAATTCAGTATTTACCTGCTAATTGGAGATTTAGTCAGTTGTGAATGGTGGTGGCAATTGATATGCCAAGTAAACCAATGTAACATCAAGAGGCCACGACACTTGAACAAACTCAAGACTTCAATATAATGAGAATTGAGAGTACATGAGGAAAATATGGGTCCACTATCAAGGAGTTTCATGCCCAAAACCATAATCCACAAACTCCAACTCTTTCTCAACCCAACAGGGCCCTAAATAGACATGTATAATTGTGTATCAATTTCAATTGCACAGTTTACTTCCTAGACATGTGATATTGTATTATTTGGCAAGAGATGGCATTTTCATCCATTCATAATTTGGAAATCATTTAGCAATATGAGTGGACAAACTCATGTGTCAATTGACTTGATTTTCCAGAATCTAATATACACAAACAAATATGAAAATGGATACTATTACTTTCACTAAATTTGTTCGGAACGCCTACAAGAACAATGTCTATTTTAGGGTCTTAAGATATCAAGGTCTTAATGTGTTTACATTTGCTAAAACCTATTAGAGCAAGTCCAACAGATTCCCTATAATAGGGATTTTACTTAAATTTGAGGATTTTAGGCTTCAACAGATTCTCCATCTCAATCCCTAAAATGAGAATTTAGATGAGAGAGAATATATTCATCCCTATACTTATAGAGAGAGAAAAAAATTTGCAGAATGAAAAATTAATGAACAAATTAATTTGACACAAAAAACTAAAAGTAATCATTAATGAGAGATAATAAATTTATTATTATACAATAATTTAAAAGTAATCATTAATTACAATTTACAATAAATATTGAATATTTATTATTGTGTTATAAATGTCAAAATCTATAAAATAGGGAATCTGTTGGAATTGGAGTAAAAAATTATAGAGAAAATGAGGTTTGTTTTCCTATTTTAGAGAAATTTTTGGAGAACCTATTGGACTTGCTCTTAAAGTGGTCGCTTCAATGGATAACTCAAACGCCATTAATAATAAATTTGATGGAATCTACTCTTTTTAGATAAATTTTCCTGACTCTTTATGAAAAATAATTACAAACAAGAGGAACACTACAACTTAATACCTCTAGAACAACCAACATCAGATTGAACAAAGTAGAATGCAGAAGAAGCAGCAAGGGGAAGAGCAATTTCCAATAGAAAAAATTCCATTAATGTGGTATGGAGACAAAAACAAATGACTAAACATGTCCATATTATAGCCACAACTCAAGTGATATTTTATATATATTATATAGTTTTATGGCCATATATATATATATATATATATATATATATATATATATATTTCAAATATAACAAAGTTGATCCTTTAACACTGTTCATTGCATTTTACTGTTCATCGCATTATACTGTTCATTTTACTGTTTAAAAGCGTGCGAAGTGTGCGAAATTTTGTTATGATCTCTTCTTCCCTCGCCTCTTTTTGCAAACCCATAAAGAGATCTCATAGCAAACCTAAACTGAGTACAAAGATTTACTAGATATATCAATGACACTACAACAACACAATGAGAAAAAACACACTACTGAGTTAAAGCTGATCCCGTATGGTAGAAGCTGCTGAACATGATGAAAAGATATGTGTTCGTGTTCCAGCTGAAGAAGAGTGCAAGTAAATTAGGTGAAACAACCAGCCTTGAATTTACAATCACATACATTTCCTCATCGAAAACGGACACCACAAGTAAAGCAAAGAATTGGTGTAAAAGCTAAACCCTTTGCATGAAACACTTCAGAGGCAATCAAATTCACATAAACTCAGCAACCCATCACTTAAAAGATGCAAGTCTAGAGCATATCCATATCAAACAATTCAAAGGTTCAAACTTTCAAGCAGCCCACCATGAATTATTAATCAGTCTAATAAGAAAAGGACTGATCAAACCCATTTACTGGTAAATTTCAAAGATCGGTTCACCCACATACAAGGTCAAATTTGGATGGCCGAAAACCTCAACCCAAAATTTCATTACAAAGCATGCTGGTATCAAAAATTGTGAAGGTCACACAGAATCAAACCAGAATTGAAAATCCAGAAACAGTAATAAAAAACCAAGGCCACCAAACCATAACAACAATAAGAAAGTTCCAATCTTTGGGTCTGTTTAAACGCGTTGAAGGCTTCAGACCCTCACCCTACCTTTACCGATGTTAAACAGAACATGCCCAGCAAGAACAAAATTTTGACCCATAAAAACCACCAAAAATCAAGTCTTTCAAATCCAATCTTATCACCACCAACCGATCGATTCAAAACAAAAACAGCAGAAATCGAAAAACTTTAAACATACCCAGATGAAGAAACCGATCTATGTTCCAGAAAAGGGACAAATTAGGCCAGAAGATGATGATGAATTTCCTCTCTCTCTCTCTCTCTCTCTCTCTTTCTCCAGAAACATGAAATAAAATAAAAAAGAGGGTTGGGAGAAAACAACACAAAACCCACCGAGAGAGAGCAATGGGGTTGGAGAGAAAGGGAGAGAGGCTTTGGCTCTTTGGGCGGATGAAATGAAATTGAAATGAAGTGTCAAGAGAGAAAGGGGATTAAAGAGGGGAGGAGGAAGGGGACAGTAATCTTTAATTTACGAAATAACCCAAAGAGAGAGACAACCGTGGAGAGAGTTATAGAGATAGATTGCAGTTTCCTAACAAAGAAATATGTATTTCTTACACACCCATAAAACCAAATTTAAAAACAACAAAACAAAAATCAAAACCCCTACACCTCCACCTACTAAGCCTAAGCTCTGACGCTAAACTGTTAAAAGAGGAGGCTATGATGAGATTAAGATGGTTCTAAAGGTGCCCTTACCGTTTCACTAAATACTTCAAAATTTCTTATATTAACCTCTCAGTACATTTCAAATATAACAAAGTTGATCCTTTAACACTGTTCATCGCATTTTACTGTTCATCGCATTATACTGTTCATTTTACTGTTTAAAAGCGTGCGAAGTGTGCGAAATTTTGTTATGATCTCTTCTTACCTCGCCTACTTTTGCAAACCCAGAAAGAGACCAGACCTCACGGCTTCACTCTTCTTCCCTCGCCTCCTTTTGCAAACCCAGAAAGAGACCAGACCTCACGGCTTCCCCTGAATCCCCTCAGACTCGATCTCATAGCAAACCCAAACTGAGTACAAAGAAGAGACATGAGAGATTGAGTAATCGATGAGCAATGAGGAAGCCCTCTCTATCGGCATCGATTGGTGTTAAGATGAAGAACAATAACGAGATATGAGAGACTAACACATGAGTGTTCTAGGTTGACGGGGTTGGGTCCATTGTCCGATTTGGAAGATCACCACCGACATCGTGTTTTTTCTGGGCTGGGATCTCTCCAGACGACCGATCCTTGCCGATATTGACGGATCCTGGTCGATTGGGAACGCTGAGCCGACGTTATCAATTCAATTTGCGGAGCTACAACCAGGTATATCTCTATTTGTTGTTTTGATTATATACTATTGGGTTTCTATTACAATCGAGTGTTGAGAATTTTGCTGGGTACGTTAGGTTTCGATCCGAGTTTGCTTGCTCAGTTGCTGTTTTATTGTTGGTTTTTTTTTTTTTTTTGGAACTTGCTTCATATATGAATTATAGAGTTGAGATATTTGTATCCCGTCCTATGTCTACTTATTGGTTTGATTATAAAGTTAAGCAACTTAGCTTACAGTAGCTTACATAGTATAGCTCATTTGAAAAGTGTTGTAGCCACTATATATATATGAGAAAATGGTCACTGCTGTGCAAAAAATGGAACTTTACTCTCAGCCTTTTCTTACTCTGCCTCTCTTGCAATCAATCACCACTGTTTTGGATAAGATGGTCTCAGCCTTTTGCTCTCTCACAATCAAAACCGTATTTTGCTTGATTTCAGATCAGATAGCCTCAGCCTCTTGCTCTCTTATATAGCAGTTTTTATTCAATGAATCAGCTTTAGTTATGTATTGTAATATTCAACTTATGTTTGTAAACTTTGATGCTTTAATTTGGAGACATTTTATTTGTTAAGTTGAATGTATATTATTCTTAATTCTTATGATCAATGTCTAGAGTTGACGAAATCGATTAGATTTACGAAATCGCTAACGAAATCACCGCGCCTCGCGCGCGGGCTTTCAACCTAGTATATATATATTGTTGAGCTGCTTTCACTGAATAGAGCCCATTCTCCTCCAAGCTTGGAACTTTCATCTTCATCACTTCTGTGTCATTTCATTTATCTCTCCAAGAAATTAAACCCAGTAGCCACCTCCCCCCAAAGCAGACAAACCAAGGCCATGCCCTCCACACTCACACTATCCATTGATTCCATTCGTCTAATAATTTGACCCATCAATGTCACACACCAAGAAAAAGAATCATCATTTCATTTGGTAACTACACCAAAGCACAGGCATCAACTCATTGAGCCTCTACCACATAGTCCCTCCCCTGGTTAGTGGTTTACTATTTTTCTCCTCCATATTTAAGACCCAATTTTCCAACCAGGCCAAATCTCACCAGACACTTCCATTGAAAGTTACATTCACAATCTTTTAGTTTTATGGTTTTCTTGGTGCAATTTCCAAGTTTAGGTCATGAAAATTCAAATGGGGATTTCCATTCTTGTCTCCATGAACTTTCCCAGATGGTGTTGATTGATGTGTGTGTGCATGAGATTTCAAAAACCACAAGAGCCCTATTGGCCAAATTCATAAACTATGTCACTAATTTGAGTACGACCTTGATTTGGTTAAGATCCATAAAGATGATACAGATGTAGATGTGAAAATTGCTGCAGCTGATTATGACTCCTCTTCAAATGAACTGCAATTCACTCCATTCCATTATGATGAGTCCAAATGTTAAATCATTTCCTCAAAATTTGCAATCAGTGGACTTCACATCCACTTAAGTATTTACTGTTCTAGATCAAATTAGAACTTTTTGCACATATAGTATGCATCTGATAATGAAAGTATTCCTGATACAAACGGGTAAGATTATTCGTGATAATGAAAGTATCCACTCAAGTTAACTATTTTTGTTTGACATAGTTTATATACGTTTTTAATTTCTAAATCTTGATTTCTCTCAAAAAATTTAACTACTGCATTCATCTCTAGATTCTCTAGAAACATTCATCTCGACATTATGGTCTGTGCGATATGATTTTCAAGACCAAATATTCAATAAAAACGGATGCAAATCAAAACTTGGTTCAAGTTTTCTACGGGTAGATAACATGGAAGTTTGGAACCCGTTAACAAAACCAATGGATTCTGATATGAAGTCATGTATGCAGCTTTGTTTTTCTTCTTGAATCAGTCTAAACACAATAATGTGTCAATAAAAACTAACAAAGCAATAAGTAATTAGTTGTTTCAATATATAGCGGTCTCTCATCACTACTGTTCACATTACAATTCCTCACAACAATAATAATTTGTTGTAAATTAGAAACACTAATGGATGACTTTTTCTGCAATATATATTGTCTCGTACGCACTACATCAACGTACCTATACAAGTAAACTAGTCAATTCATAGGTAGACTGATCTTGTGCATTAGTATATGAATCGCCATTGTTTCTGCTCATGAGGATCCAATTCCGAATACAATTTCATCATCATGATTTAGGAAAGATATTCCACCATAAATCAAATCCAGAAAAATATCAAAGACTGTTACAAAGCCACAAGATGCTTCCAAAAGTAGTAACCATTTCCTCCTTGTTTCCAAAAAAATGAATACGAACAAAAACAGAAGAACACGATTCATCCGTATATGATCCAACCACGTACACCAAGCAAGTTGGTGGTGATCTAAAGTTCTAAACCACTGCCAAAACCTATGAAATTTCAGCTGCTGGTTTTTTCTGAATCCCTCTTCGAATGGTCCATTCCGTTTCCATAGCTTAGCTACGCAGCCAGCTATATATAGTTTATGGAAGGATGACGTGCATGGATAATTATCATTGTAGGTTATGGTGATTTATGGACCACGAGCAATTTTGATTTTACATTCTCAATTAAAACCAAAGTTTAACCCCGAATAATTGGATGTAGCTGGAGACTCAAACGAATAACATTGATGTATAAATGTATAACATATATACTTACCATTGGACTTCATACATAAACTCACCCGGTTTAATATCATATTTGAACATTTAAGCAGTAAACTTTTATCTACATCAATCGCCTATATATATAAAGATAACTCAAAATCCATATGTTCTTAATCAGATTCACAATTTATATTCCATTGAGACCATGTACATTAGAGTAATTTTAAATGAACTATTTTTCAGTATTATCCTTTTTTTATTTAATGTGGCGATTGATGTAGTACATCTAAATCTATTAGTAAATTGTGTTAAATAACGTGGATGTGCCGTATAAAATTAGATAGAAGTAATATCTAAAATAAAATTAGATAGAAGTAATATCCAAAAATGCGATTCACCTTACATTATTCATATGCTTTTCTTCATGCAAGTGGTTATACAAATCGTTACTTTACGAAACTTTACATTATCGTTTTCATAAATATTAAAGCGATACTGTGTCGACTAGTAATGTGTTAAATCTCTAAGTAATTCTGAACGGAGGAGATGCCAGGACTCGATGTGGTTGTTTGGTTGGCGGGACTGCAAGTAAAAAACTGATCGAACGATAAGCGGCTGACAGGGACGTAAACAGAGCAGCGAAACTAGTCCATCATGGAATTGATTCTTACCAGAGACCAATGAGTCCCATCGACTTTACTCGCACACAGAGTCCCTGCCATTGCTTTTGTTTGCATCGCTACTAGTCCATAATCATATATTCTTTATCAGATCTTCCTTCATTGGTGGAAATTATCAATACCTTAACGTTAGTGAGAGATCCATATTTTACCTGATGTGTGGTTAATATGTCAAGAGGCATTATTAGATGCTTACGAAATTTTGTACTAGATCTTTTGTAGTGGTTGTGGAATCAGGGTTAAATTCTACGTTGAGTTTGATCTCTATCTTGGTTGGAAAAACATTTTCATAGAAAAGAAAAAGGATCCGGAGAAATTTCCTATGAAATAATTTAAGTAAAATATGCCAAACTTGATAATCAACTATGCGTTTGAATTCACTATGTACATAGCAATCACGTACTTTTTAAGAATCATTACTCATTTGCATTCACCTAAATTGATAACTGATTCGTTAGCCACTATTATGGGAGACAAATTCGTTGTTCTACACATATTACTTGAGTTCTGGTCTATCATAACCCTTGCATGACTATCAAGCAGATCATAACAAAAATGTTAGTTTGGAGGGAAATGTTGTCAACATTTTCTTTGTGAAAGGAATTTTTTTTTATAATAAATTTAAAATTACAACCGTGAGATATCACAGTAATAAACATAAATGTCACACAGTCCTCCTACTAAATACGAACAATTACAATGGATAAGAACCAATAGAGTTTAACTATAACTTAACATATTCCAGAAATCTCAATACCTCGTTACGATGAGTTTAAAAGAAAAAATCCGCTCCATTAAAGCACTATGTACCGTGATTACAAAATTACATTCAAGATTACAAAATTACATGAATTTCTCATTTAGCGTGAGATGCGAAAACGCGTTCTCTATTTCCCATGCACGTACAGCGAGGATGAGATAAAAGTAAAACCCATCTCGTAATTTCACGAGGATTTGGTGATAAAATCCCCGGAAGCGAACTCCAAATTGAATTCAATTTATTTTAATGGAACGGAACGTTTGGGGGTAAACTTTCTCATACGTGTGGTCTGTGGGGAGGCTTTAAGCCTAGTGCTCGCCGTTTGCGACTTTGCGTGTAAACAGAGTTTGCATGATGTAGTGTTCAGCTCCGACGCGGCTACCAAAACTCATTATCCCCAACCAATCAAAAAGGGTGCAACACTTTGTTTGCTAAAACGTTTACTGAGATTGAAAAATATTTTCATTGACCGAAATGAAAAGGAAATTCAGATAAACACTATCACGTACCGTCATTCCAAATTTTTGATTAATAATGGGAGGTTTGGTCTTATCCCTTGTCATTAGCTGGATCAATATCAGTAGTTTTACTATACATTTATGATTCTATTTATGTGAAAAACACATAGAGATTAAACAATTAATGTAAACTTTCATTTTAAAAAAGTGAATTTTAAAATTCACTTCAACTAAACAGTAACACATGTCACACATTATGTATATAGATCAAAATTCTTTACTATATGAAACAAATTCACAGAAGTCCACAGAAAAATTATAGCCAAGAACCCACCACACCAAGATACCTACTCGCAAAGTATGCCATCCCATAGCGGCAACTTTCTCTTTTTGTTTTCATGTTTGTAAAGAAAGCAAAATCCGAATAATGATTTTAAGTTTTAAATTTTAAATTCGTCTCTATAAAGAGAGCAATAAACCCTGGAAAACGTATCTGACAGATGTGTTTATCATAATGTTAATGTTCGAGAAAAATGTAGTAAAAAGATTTAGTCATAACAAAGATAAGAACAACTAATCGGAAAATAATTAAGGAAACTAATCCTATCAACTTTGCCAAGGTGTAGACAGCTTAGCATGGTCTTCGGACCACAGGATCCCCAAGTCTTTATCCTCACCTCGTTTAATTGGATTTTGGATTGTTTTCGCGTTCGGGGAGAAGAACTTGACCCCTGGATCATGAGGGATAGGATCTAACCCAACCACGGTTACCTCTAACCCGCGTTAGCTTCAACTCTGGTTAACTTGGGCCCTTTATAAACGACTCCAGTTCGCTCTCATTTCCCTCACCACCTTACTTGCATCACAACAAAACTCATACTCACTTTCATGGTCGATCACTCCCTCATTTCCATTTCTCATTAGCTCTCTTGCTCTTTCATCCCCCATTTTCGTCTCAACTTCTGGTTCGCCCTCCCCTCTATTCTCTCCATAAGTTTTCCCTGTGCT
Organism: Potentilla sterilis; assembly: GCA_963682095.1. Lineage (NCBI taxonomy): Eukaryota > Viridiplantae > Streptophyta > Magnoliopsida > Rosales > Rosaceae > Potentilla > Potentilla sterilis. The sequence goes on from OY821764.1 coordinate 34,856,093, forward strand.
TTTGCTCCACCATTAACGAAGAAAATAGCCCATATAATTTTCATGAAGCACTAAAATTCTGACCAAATGTAAACGAAAGCTAGAAGTATCTGTGTAACATAAACATGACGTTAATATATGTGTTCTCATGCTGACTTGAGTTTTTATGGTTTTTGTTGTACGTTGTTGTTGTAACAGTGGATTGAGATGGCGTCGAACGGTAAAGGTAACGGAGAGTTCAGCTTCAACAACGGACCGGTGGCGGTGGCGAACGGGAACGGGACGGCGAGGAACGGACTGACGAAGATTCAGACGAAGAAGAACGGGAATGGGATATGCCACGATGACAGCTCGGCGCCGGTGAAAGCTCAGACGATCGACCAGCTTCATTCTCTGCAGAAGAAGAAGTCGGCACCGACGACGCCGATAAAGGGAACTCAGGGCGCCTTTGCTGTCGCTCTCTCCGAAGAGGAGCGCCAGAAGCAGCAGCTCCAGTCCATCAGGTACTTTCATATGTCCACCACGCGTCGAAGGGTGACGTGCATGTGCACCCACCATTTTAGACGTTGTTGAATAAAGTATTGAAAAATGGATTATTATTATTTTTTTCTTTCCTCGTAACTTTTGTGGTAATTGAAAAATGGATGGAATATGGACTATGATATGGTAAAATAAAAAAAAAGGTAAATTTTAATATATTATCTAAAATTTTGGGTCAGGTTTTAGTTTCGTTCTTATTCTTTTAATTTAATCACGTGTGCCCTCCTATTTCTAATTTTCTATCAACCCGAGATAAAAATTTAATTTCACTTCGAACATGACGTCATCATCCGACGTGGATGAGATATGCTGGCGCTAAAAATAAAAAGTATGCCTTTTGAAAATGGTTGGAAACTGAAAAGTGGGCCAGCATGTCTCGTTCACGTCGGATGATGACGTCATGTTCGAAGTGAAATTGAATTTTTGTCTCGGGTTGATAGAAAATTAAAAATAGGAGGGCACACGTGATTAAATTAAAAACATAAGGACGAAACTGAAACCTGACCTAAAATTTTAGGTAGTAAACTGAAATTAATTCATAAAAAAAAACACAAGAAGTAATCCATAGAGGACTTATAACTTTAGTGGTTACGTGAACATGTATATATTTTCGTCTTAAATTCTCTCATTTCACAAAATTGAGTCGGAGTTTAATTTGGTATTATCTAATAAATAAAATTTGTCTTCTAAAGTCGAATACTACTTGAAGTTTGATATGTTAGGTTACTTTGTATGACAAATGATGACTGAAATTGGAATTTTATTTGCATTTAGCTTTATGAAAAATTTAACTATCATTTTTTAGTAAACAAAATTAATATTGATTTACCAATTATTTTTACAAGAAAATTATTAGTTACCATAAAAATCTAGCCAAAAGGTGGTGTGAAAAGTGAATAATGGATTGTTATATCAACGACACGACATACATAATGGTTTTTTGAGGGCCAATAAGTGATTGAAACGTCAAAAATGCCAGGATTCTGTGTATCTGGGCCTTTGGAACCTAGCAGGGTCCCGATTCCCAGGAATCTTAATAATAGTCTTTTAGTTTTAGGTCCGGCAAATATATCCCGGAGATTAAACTTTCCGGCAGACTGTGAAAACCTCTTAAATTGGGTTTCTGACTTAATGGGTTTGTTTCTGTTGTGTTGTGCAGTAACTCCCTGGCGTCACTCGTCAGAGAGACAGGACCGAAGGTTGTGAGAGGAGACCCGGCCAACCAGTCTGAGACGCCCAAGGTCTCATCCCACGTGGAGCACCACCACCACTTCACTCCCACCATCAGCGTCAGTGACAGTTCCCTTAAGTTCACCCATGTCCTCTACAACCTCTCTCCCGCTGGTAACAAAACACAAACACATCTAATCCATTGATAAATGTGTATTTTACTATTTACCATTTTTAATTGAAGATTGTTACTGATTGTATCTGGTGCAGAGCTATATGAGCAGGCGATAAAATACGAAAAGGGGTCGTTCATTACGTCAACAGGCGCATTAGCAACGCTCTCTGGAGCCAAGACAGGTCGGTCTCCGAGAGATAAGCGCGTCGTGAAAGATGAGACCACTGAGGACGAGCTTTGGTGGGGAAGGTAAATCACTCAACAACCCAATTTCTCATTTTTCACTTTTTCACCATTGAGGTAACTAAAGTTGGTGTTTTTGATCTGTAGGGGTTCACCCAACATTGAGATGGACGAGCAAACTTTCATGGTCAACAGGGAAAGAGCTGTGGATTACTTGAACTCTCTGGACAAGGTCTTTAATTTTTTTTTATTTCACTTGCCGTATATGAACATCTACTTGCTTTTTATTGCGTCACCTGGTGCTGGAAATCTAAGGATATATATATATATATATGTGCTTATCTTGGAGTTTATTACTTTTAGGAGATAGTGATGTGGGTGATGGTGTAAAATACTTGTCTTCTTATTCATTGGGAGGAGCAATTTTGTCTTCTTCTGAAAATTGGTGTTTTCTGGGATAAGTGTTATCTGCATAATTTACTCCTTAGCGGTGGTCTGAATTTATTATGCTTCTATTCAACCTCACCATCTTCAGCAGCCAAGTCTGGCACAGCCTACAGTTATAGAAAAAGGATATATACAAGACTGTGATCAATACTAGTCAGACTGACATGAACACAATCAATTGGTTCAGTAGATGACATCAGAATTAGACTCGGTTTGATTTCAATTGGTGATAATTGCTTTACAAGATTAGCAAATATTTAGACTTTAGACCCCTTTGCTGTGAAATATGAATCTTAATCAGCTTAATATGCTAATTAAAGGTGAAAATGGGAGCAAACTAGTTTGTATAACCAGATGTGCTGCTGTATTGATATAGATGGTTTTGATTGAGATATTCAATTATGATCCATATGTAGATATAGAACACCAATTACGTGGCAGATGATGATGGTTTTGAATCTTCGTTTGCAGGTCTTTGTAAATGATCAATTCTTGAACTGGGATCCGGAAAACAGAATCAAAGTGCGGATTGTCTCGGCCAGGGCCTATCATTCTTTGTTCATGCACAACATGTAAGTAAACCATGAGACTTATTAACTCTTTGCTTTGACAGCAGTATATGTTTCTGTATACCTCCATTGAGGTATAAGCCGGCCAGATAAGTCCTCTTAACGTTGACGTGAATTTTTGTTGAGTATTATCTTCCCTAAATAGTCCAGTCCAGAGGAAAGTATAGGTAGGGGGCATGTGTGTATTAGCTTAGTGTACATTCCATAACTGGGTGGGGTGACAGGTGTATCCGACCCAGTCCTGAAGAGCTGGAGAACTTTGGTACTCCGGACTTCACTATTTACAATGCTGGTCAGTTCCCGTGTAATCGTTACACCCACTACATGACATCCTCCACTAGCATAGATCTTAATCTTGGTAGGAGGGAAATGGTCATCCTCGGCACCATGTATGCCGGGGAAATGAAGAAAGGCCTTTTCAGTGTCATGCATTATCTCATGCCTAAGCGACAAATCCTATCCCTACATTCTGGCTGCAATATGGGGAAAGATGGAGATGTTGCACTCTTCTTTGGATTGTCAGGTATAGTATAAATGATCGTGGTAAACTATGGCTCCAGCAGCTACCAAATGATATGTGCCCTGTTAACTCTCCCTTGCCATCCTTGGCTCTTTTACATGTTTGTGACAGTAGAAGATGGTTCAATTCTTACTAATAAGTTCTATTTTCTTTTTTATTTTTGATCAGGTACTGGGAAGACAACACTGTCTACTGATCACAATAGATACCTAATTGGAGATGATGAACACTGTTGGACTGAGAACGGTGTATCAAATATCGAAGGTGGTTGCTATGCCAAGTGCATTGATCTTGCGAGGGAGAAAGAACCTGACATTTGGAATGCCATCAAGTTTGGTGCTGGTAATATATCATTCCAACTCATGCATGTATATGTACAATTGTACTTGTTTGGTCTTTCGAAGCAAGTGATCTCATCAAGAAAATGATTGTTTTGATATTTGCTGGCAGTGTTGGAAAATATTGTGTTTGATGAGCATACTCGAGAAGTAGATTACTCGGACAAATCTGTGACAGGTAAATAACAATTGTTTATTCTTCTAAGAATTAGTCCTTTGTGTTTGAATAAGTAGAAGATTTATAAATGTTCTGAATGATAAGTATTGATCTAGTCATGCTACAGAGCTTCTGACTTTGAATTATTTAGTTTTTTTTTTAAGATCATTTATTTAAATGAGAGTTGACAAAACTTTAGTACTTCAGCATGACAAGGTACAGCTTATCTGACTTCCGTACTTAGTTGTACCAAGTCACTGGGGTCTTGGTTCTATTCAATAACTGTTTCATTAGTTTATAATTCACTCATAATCTCTTTTTATGCTCATGTGTAATATAATCAATTAAATTGACATAGAGTGCTTATTTCAATTGTATGACTGCCTCAGAATTTGGTTTAGGATAGAATAGAAGGAACAAGAAAGTGATGCAATCAACTTTGACAAAACAGAGGTCCGAATAGATTGTGTTATTTAGATTTATACTGAGTTCTGTTTCTTTTGGTTGCAGAGAATACTCGAGCAGCTTATCCCATTGAATACATTCCTAATGCAAAAATACCATGTGTTGGTCCTCATCCAAAGAATGTGATACTTTTAGCTTGTGATGCATTTGGTGTGCTCCCACCTGTGAGCAAGTTAAACCTTGCACAGACCATGTACCATTTCATCAGTGGCTATACTGCTCTGGTAAATTCAACTATTTCGATCTTACTTCTGAATTGTATAGTATATTGAATTTCAAGTGACTGTTTCCTTAATCAATTAATTTATTACTTTCAGGTTGCCGGAACTGAAGAAGGCATTAAGGAGCCACAAGCAACATTCTCGGCTTGTTTTGGTGCTGCATTTATAATGTTGCATCCGACAAAATATGCAGCAATGCTTGCACAAAAGATGCAGCAACATGGTGCAACTGGATGGCTGGTTAACACTGGCTGGTCTGGTGGAAGGTATGGAGATAATGATATCATTATAAGTTAAACATCATCGTAAGTGATGCTAAACCACATATTGTTCTCTCCTCGAGGTATGGATCGGGAAAGCGCATTAAGCTACCCTACACCCGGAAAATCATTGATGCCATACACTCTGGCAGCCTCTTGAATGCAAAATACAAGAAGACTGAAGTGTTTGGACTTGAGATCCCCACTGAGATTGAGGGAGTGCCTTCAGAAATACTGGATCCAGTGAACACTGTAAGTAACTTGTTGGTTAACCTTTTCTATGTCCATTTAACTACTTCCTGCTAATCCTAAATTTCTGATTTCATTTCGACTCTCATTGTGATTATAGTGGTCAGACAAGAAGGCATACCAAGAAACACTATTGAAGTTGGCTGGCCTATTCAAAACCAACTTCGAGACTTTCACAAACTACAAGATTGGCAAGGACAGCAAGCTGACTGAGGACATCCTCGCTGCCGGTCCGGATTTCTAGTGAAGTTGTGGTGGTTGTAGTAGAAAATAAGATTTAGTCATTGTATTAAATATATTGTTTCCTTTTGGGTGAAGTATTCCTGTGTCCAATGGGAGCAATCATGTTATTGCTCAGTAGTTGAGCAAAGTGATCCTCTGTATCTCCAAATTTATAATACAGTGCAATGAAAAATCTTTTCTTTCGGTCATATCTCTTTGACCTCATCCAAATCGCTACTTTGAGTTAACAAATTAAGTTGGAACATTTCAAAATAAAATTAAGAAGATGGTGGAGAAAAATCGAAGCCTAGAAGTATTAATTACCAAACTTGCTCTAGTAAGGGGAATAGGGTTAGAGGATTAGAGAAGAGTCACTACACGAGGTTTTGACCCCCTTTCTTTCATTTTCTTCAAGCTCTGTAACTAGAGTGTTATTTCCTCTGGTTATTGTTTCCTGGTTGATGTTGAAAATTTAAACAAGATCTCGGGTCATCAGTTTTGTTCCTGACGGTTAAAACAAAACAGTAAGACCAAAAGAATTAGTAGATTAGGAGAGCGGATAAGTACGTAAAAGTCGGATCAATGGTATTAAGATAAGAAGAAGGGAAGTAGCTGGTATACTCTAGCAAGAGTGCATACTTAACAGAAAATGCATGATCAACGATACTAAATATATAGATGTATACTATTTATTGTGGAAAGTTAAAACTTATGACTTTAATATAAATACATGGTGGTCAAAATATATGGATGATTAAGATTGCGTCGTGCACATACACGGTCATACATATAAGAATTTCTTGTTTTAAGAAATCGGTCACTACTAAAGCAATTAACAGACGGTGCAAATTTTTTTAAGATATTATACATTATAATGCATAGGTGACATACTGTTGATGTGGATATAATTTTCCGGCATGAGAATCTGATTCCTATTCTTCCGTTTCATCAACTATCAAACCGTAATAGTGAAATATGCATGATATGGTACACGTAGTTAAGTAACAAACAAGATAAAAGTGGGAAGTACAGTCGAGTCGAGTTGAGAAGTGTAGTAAGTGTGTTTAGCCTATAATTAGAAGACAATTATCCATATTCAAGCCTATAATTAGGAAAACAGAAGCAAACTTGGATAAGAAGAAAATATAGGAAATGATCTACTATGAAATTTGTTTAGTCTGATCTTATTCTGAGAATATTTAGGCCCCTACCTAGAACAATAACCACCTCTGAAATGTTCTTAATTTAGAACAAGGAAATTTTCATCAAGCGTCCTCCACTCATCTCTCCATGTCAGTTGTGATCTTTACCAATCACCCAATATAAAAGGTGACGAGTAATAGAGAAATCTCCAAGCTCTCGACTTTCAAGTTTGAAGCCCCTCTCTGTTCTCTACCTCAAAATCTAAGTTAGATCGTTTAGTACAAACAAGAAAATGGCTGTCGGTGAAACCATAGTCCCCCAAGAGGAATCCAAGGTTTGTTTTTCTTCTTGGTTGAGTTTCTTGTTCTGTTTTCTGCAAATGATCGGAAGTGACACATTGAACAAGTGCAATTTTCATTTCGAACAAAACCGACACTTTAGTGTTTTGTAAAAACCTTATTGCATGCCTCATCATGCAAACCGTATCGACTTGTTTGTCTTAGATTTAGAACATATTTTGTCATCTTTAAGAGCATTTTGATAAAAAAAAAACTTATAGATTCTTGAGCATGAAGATGAGCAATTCATATCAACTTCTGAAGTGAATCACTTGGCTGACAACAAGTTTATGTTATTTATAAGGTTGTGAAAGGAGATCTGACACCTAACAATACCAATAACCTCAAGCGTACGCACCATTTCAAACCAACTATTTGCGTCACTGACAGTGCTTCAAAGTTCACAAAGGTCCTATATAATCTCACTCCCGCCGGTAAACATCTCTACTCTTTTTTTAAAATCTGTAAGTAACCAAAACATAGAAGTTCTAACTTCCAAGGCCACGGTAATTGTGGTCTTTATGAATGTGGTGCAGAGCTATATGAGCAGGCTCTTCAGCACGAGAAAGGGTCTTTCATCACTTCTACCGGCGCATTGGCAACTCTTTCCGGGGCCAAAACCGGTCGGTGTCCAAAAGACAAACGTGTTGTCAAGGATGAGTCCACCGAGCAAGAGCTTTGGTGGGGAAAGTAAGTGCCCATTTTTATTTTTACTTTCGACTGCTATATTTACTCTAATGAATGATTTCATATTTTGAACAATGTCGGTGCTTTCACTTGTAGTGGTTCACCCAACATTGAAATGGATGAGCAAACTTTCATGGTCAACAGAGAAACTGCTGTGGAATACTTGAATTCCTTGGACAGGGTTAGATTTTTATTTTATTTTATGTTATTGTCAAATTGTTCATGAATGTGTTCATGCGCCCTTGTAGGTTAAAAAAAGAAAGTGACAATACTGGTCTTGAATCTATGATCAATGCAGGTCTTTGTAAATGATCAATTTCTAAACTGGGATTCGGAAAACAGAATCAAAGTGCGGATTATCTCTGCAAAGGCCTATCATTCATTGTTCATGCACAACATGTAAGTAAAGAAAACTATGAACACTAAAGAGGTTGAGCATTGTGTGTATCAGTTTATTGTAACAGAATTGACATGTGGGGGTGGCAGGTGTATCCGACCTACTCCTGAAGAGCTGGAGAATTTCGGTACTCCAGACTTCACTATATACAATGCTGGTCAGTTCCCGTGTAACCGTTACACTCAGTACATGACATCCTCTACTAGCATAAACATCAACCTTGCTAGGAAGGAAATGGTCATCCTCGGCACCATGTACGCCGGGGAAATGAAGAAAGGCCTGTTTGGTTTGATGCACTATCTCATGCCTAAACGACGCATCCTCTCACTACATTCTGGCTGCAATATGGGGAAAGATGGAGATGTTGCCATTTTTTTTGGATTGTCAGGTATGGTCTTCTTCAATGTCTGAAAAATAAATCAGTTATGACATTTGTTTGTAATGTTATGCTAATTGCTAATGATTAGGCACTGGAAAGACAACTCTATCTACGGATCAAAATAGGTACTTAATTGGAGATGATGAACACTGCTGGAGTGAGAATGGTGTATCAAATATTGAAGGTGGTTGCTATGCCAAGTGCATTGATCTCTCGAGGGAGAAAGAGCGCGATATCTGGAATGCCATCAAGTTTGGGTCTGGTAAGCCCTTATTCTCGCTTCTTTTAATTTGTAAACCTGAATATAAATGTCCTGATCTCTCATTGTTTCATGTTGTGTGTTCTATTTTTTTTTTTTTTTAAATGATTAAAATGATCTCATATGCAGTGCTGGAAAATGTCACATTTGATAAGCATACACGAGAGGTGGATTACAGTGATAATTCTATTACGGGTAAGTATCTGATGTTTGAGTTTCAACGCAAAAATTACATGTGGAGATTATGATACACTAGACAAGTGAAATGAGTTATGTTTGCTATGGTTGCAGAGAATACTCGAGTAGCCTATCCCATTGAGTACATCCCCAATGCAAAGATACCATGTGTTGGTCCTCATCCTAAGAATGTCATACTTTTGGCCTGTGATGCATTTGGTGTACTCCCACCTGTGAGCAAGTTAAACTTGGCACAGACCATGTACCATTTCATCAGTGGTTATACTGCCTTGGTAATGTTTCCATGCATCCAAGTTTACTTCCAAAATAGGTTAATACATTAATGTCTAATGAGGCTCTTTGCTAATTTGTAGGTTGCTGGAACTGAAGAGGGTGTGAGGGAGCCGCGGGCGACATTCTCAGCTTGCTTTGGTGCTGCATTTTTGATGTTGCATCCTACCAAGTATGCAGCTATGCTGGCCGAGAAGATGCAGAAGCATGGCTCAACTGCATGGCTGGTAAACACTGGCTGGTCTAGTGGACGGTATGGAGATTAACATTAGTATGATTTTAAAGTTATATCATCATAAACAATTACATAATTAAATTCTGTGTGAAAGTGAAGCTTAATCACATATGACTGTCTCCTCTAGGTATGGAACCGGAAAGCGCATTAAGCTATCTTACACACGGAAAATCATTGATGCCATACACTCTGGAAGCCTTTTGAATGCAAAATACAAGAAAACTGAAGTGTTTGGACTTGAGATCCCCACTGAGATTGAGGGAGTGCCTTCAGAGATGCTAGATCCAGTGAATACTGTAAGTAGCTTGGTGATTAACCTTTTCCATTATACTGCTTAGTGTCATTATAAATTTCTGATATAATTTCGATTTTAATTTGGATTGCAGTGGTCAGACAAGAAGGCATACCAGGAAACACTGCTCAAATTGGCTGGCCTATTCAAAGCCAACTTCGAGACGTTCACAAACTATAAGATTGGCAAGGACAACAAGCTGACTGAAGACATCCTTGCGGCTGGCCCGAATTTCTAGTGAACTTGTGGTGGTTTGCAGTAGAAAATAAGATTGACGAGTAGTCATTGTATTCTTCTTCTTTTCATGATTGAAATAATCTTTTGTTCAGTAGGAGTAGTCGTGTTATTGTTCAGAAGTTGATTAAAATGATCCTTTGTAGCCCCAATTCCATTTCTAATATGAATCATCGTTTCCTTTTGTCTCATCTCTTGAACTCGTCTAAATCGGTTCCTCCAAATCGACAAGTAGTTGATGGCGGATATCCGAGTGGCTGGCCTGAGTTTCTAGTGAACTTGTTGTGGCCACTGTTTGGTAGTTGATTAAAATGATCCTCCGCAGCCCCTAGGTCATCCAATATATTGTAACTCAAGGCTCCCCAATATCTCTAGTGACATGAGAGCTAACCATTACAACCATCAGGCAGTGTAATACACATAAGACCACTTCATAGATCTCAGCATGATCATTTGCCTCTGTCCAACTCCATTAGGAGATGCAAAGCAGTAAAAGAAACAAGATCCCGGGTCATCAATATGTTTCTGACGGTTAAAACGTTTAAGAGAATGATAAAATGTAAAATTTTGATGAAAGGTTAGACCAGCATTGAAAGTAGGATTAGAGAATGAAGAAGTGAAAGGATTCGAAGAACATAAGCTGGCGAAAAGAAGAGAGTATTCTCTACCAAGAGTTACTTTTTACTCTAGTTATCCAAATTTTTGACAGTTGTTAGTCTAGTGGCTTGTGAAGTAAAATGTTTTGGTGGGAATGGCTATGATAACATCTCAAAATAGCCCCAATAATCTAAAGCTTTTGGACCAAAAAGAAGCAAATTGATGAAATCCCAAGTCTTCCCATTTTGAACACCGCCAACCCCAGTATCTCTTGTTCTCTTTCACTTGAGCATAGCCCACCTAACCTACAACCAGAAAAATTTCCTATCCCTTACAAATAAAAGGATATAACGAATACAGAGAAAACCCGATATCTGTTTGGTTATTATTGAACCAGTCCAGTAGCATTACAAACCTTCAACATTACCATGCACCTCATCTGCAGCAGATCATCAACAGCTGTAACTTAATCAGCAAGTTACACATTTCCAGAATGTTTTAGAATGTTTTAGATCCTTCTGTAATCTGTTATTCTCCAGCTGTAATGCTAACAACTTGTATATATAGGAGCTGTACTTGTAACAATTGGTTAAGCAAGTCAATAACAGAAAATATCTTAGCATTTGATTCCTTTCATTTCTGTTTTTCATCATGGTATCAAGAGCCTCTGCATAACTGCCTTTTTTTTTTTCCTTCATCTTCAACCTTAAGCTTTTTCTTCTGCAACAATGGTTTCCCTTTCTTCTTCTCCTACCTCGCTTCCCCAATCTCATCCATTCTTTCCTCTTTCTACATCAACCTCTTCAATGCAGGTACAAAACCTTGGTCCTGTGATTCCTGTTCGTCTCACTGAGACGAATTATCTTCTCTGGAAATTAGTGTTCCTTCCTGTTCTTCACAAGTACCGGCTACTCTCCATTGTTGATGGCTCCGAGCCTTGTCCAGCTGAAAAGGTCCGATCCACCACCGGCGAGCTTGTTCTCAACGATGCCTACGTGGCCTGGTTCGAGCGTGATCAACAACTTCTGATCTGGATCAACTCCACACTCTCTGATTCTGTTCTCCCTTACGTCATAGGCCACACTCATGCTCGTGACCTCTGGCTCGCACTGGAGGCTCGATTTGCTGGTATCTCTCAAGCTCATCTTCTTCAACTCAAAGCTCGTCTTCAATCTGTAAAGAAAGGTTCCCTTTCTATGACTGCTTATCTTCAACTCATCAAAGGCTATGCTGATAACCTTGCTGCTCTCGGAGCTCCGGTCAGTGACAACGATCTTGTTGCTCACTGCCTTCAAGGTCTTTCTGATGAGTACTCTGCCTTTGCCACTGCCTTGCGCACCAGAATTGGCATTTTTCCGGTCTCTTCTACTGAGCTACACAACTTGCTTCTTTCTGAAGAAATTTTTCTTGATGATCAAAAACAACAAAGCCTTGAGCTTTCTGCTCCAGCTACTGCCTTCGCTGCTGCTCCTTCCTTTTCTCATGGCGGTTCTCGAGGTGGCACTGGTGGTGCTCAGTATTGTGGTCGAGGTCGAAGCTCCAATTTTCGCGGTGGATATGGTGGATCTCAATTTCGTGGTGGCTCCTCTATCCCTGCTTCTACTCGACCTCGAATTCAATGTCAGATATGTGAGCGTCAAGGACACTCTGCCATTGACTGCTACAATCGTATGAACCATGCCTATGTTGGTCGCATTCCTCCGGTCAAGCTCACTGCTCTTTTTGCGGCACCAACCACCACCACTCCAGCTCCGGTGGCCTTCAATACTCAGTATTCTCCTCCTACACAACTATTTTCTTCTCAAACCTTCTCTCACACTCCTTCTCCTCATCCTCTATACTCTCCTACATCTCCTGGAATCAATTACTACTCTGCTCCTGTTGCCAATTCCACATGGCTTGCTGACTCAGGTGCCTCTCAGCATGTGACTCCTGATCTCTCAACACTTTCGAAGGCTACTCCTTATTCTGGTAACTCTACTCTTACTGTTGGAAATGGTACTCAACTGCGCATTGCTCATATTGGCTCAACTACTATGCACACACCTCATGCATCTTTCAAAATGAGGAATATCTTACATGTGCCTGAAATCACTCAGAATTTGCTCTCCGTAAATCAATTTGTCACTGATAATAATTGTGCATTTGTTCTCACTCCATCTGGCTCTATGATCAAGGATTTGGGACTCAGGAGAACTCTTTCTCAAGGACCAGTACGTGATGGTGTCTATCCCATCACCTTCACTCCATCTGCATCATCATCTTCCTACTTAGCTCCCACACATGGCTCACAAGCTAATAACACTGCTTTACTTTCTAGTAATTCTTGGCATGCACGTCTTGGTCATGCTAATTTTAGAGCTCTGAATAAAGTTCTTAGACTTGTCAAAGCTCCTGCTGCTTCTCCCTTCATCTGTACCTACTGTATGCAAGGCAAGGCTCATCGTCTACCTTTTTCCTCATCCACAAGTACTACTTCTGCCCCCTTGGAGCTTCTACATGCTGATATTTGGGGACCAGCACATCAAGATTCAAGACTTGGCTATCGTTACTTTCTCACAATTGTAGATGATTGGTCTCGATACTGTTGGTTAATTCCCTTATTCAAAAAAATCTGATGTACCAAATGCCTTTCATTTATTCAAATTACGTATTGAAAATCTTCTGTCTTCCTCCATTAAGATTTTGAGAAGTGATAATGGTGGTGAGTTTACAAGTGCTCAATTCAAACTATATCTTGCAAATCATGGCATCTCTCAACAATTCAGCTGTGCTTACACTCCTGAACAGAATGGCACTGTTGAACGGAAACACAGGCATATTATTGAAACTGCCAGAACCATTCTTGCTCAGTCCAAGTTACCACTGCACTTTTGGCTTGATGCTTGCCAAACTGCCTGCTTCATTATCAATCGCCTTCCATCTCAGTCCTCTGATTCTCCTTTTGAAAAGTTATTTCATCAAGTTCCAGATTACTTCTTTCTCAAGCCATTTGGGTGTCTTTGCTTTCCATGGCTGCGTCCCTATACATCTCACAAGTTTGAACCGCGAAGTAGTCCCTGCATCTTCATTGGCTATAGTCATGATCATAAGGGGTACAATTGCCTGGATCCATCTCCTGGTCGCATCTACACTTCACGCCATGTACAATTTCATGAATCTTCATTTCCTTATCACTCCATTACCTCTCACTCAACTCCATCTTCCTCTGAACCTCCTGTTTTCTTAGAACCATACTCTCCTAGCTTCCCTAGCTCTATTACTACGCCTACTAATTGCTCACCTTCTGCTACAATTTCTTCACCTACTCTCAGTCCATCACAATCCATTCCATTGTCCTCCACCTCTCTTCCATCAAATTCTCCTTCCTTCATTGACTCTATTTCCCAACCTACTATTACTCCTACTGTCAAACCAGTACGAACAAGAAAACCTGTCATTCGTAGTCCTCATTCTATGCTTACTCGCTCAAAAACAGGAAACAGCAGGCCAAAAGCTTTCCTTGCCACCAAGCATCCTTTACCTACTGCTATCACCTCATTTGCTACAATGCCTATTACTCCTTCTTCCTACACTCAAGCTTCTAAAAGCCCGGAATGGATTATCGCCATGAATGAAGAACTTACTGCTCTTCAGCAGACGAATACTTGAACTCTGGTTCCACATAAACCTCAAATGAATGTGGTAGGCTGCAAATGGGTCTATCGTATCAAACACAATCCAGATGGCACCATTGATCGATATAAGGCTCGTTTAGTTGCCAAAGGATATCATCAACAGCATGGCCTTGATTTTGCAGAAACTTTCTCTCCTGTTGCAAAACCTAGCACGATTCGTCTTCTCTTCACCTTTGCTGTTCAATTCTCTTGGCCTCTATTTCAAATTGATGTTAATAATGCCTTCCTTCATGGCCATTTAAAGGAAGAGGTCTTCATGGAACAACCTCCAGGTTTCAAGGTTTCGTCCTCTACTCCTATGGTTTGTAAACTCAATCGATCTCTCTATGGTTTACGCCAAGCTCCTCGTGCGTGGTATGATGAATTGTACAGCTCTCTTCTTGATATTGGTTTCTCTCCTTCTCCTAATGACACTTCATTGTTTTACTATACCACTGCCACTCATATAGCTTTCATGCTTGTTTATGTTGATGATATCCTTGTTACTGCCTCCTCCACCTCCCTGTGTGATTTTATCATTACTCAACTACAATCAAAGTTTCCTATTAAGCCACCTACTCCAGTTCATTACTTTCTTGGTCTTGAAGTCCATCGTACCTCAGATACACTCTTTCTTTCACAAACCAAATATACATTTGACATTCTTCAAAAATATGACATGACTGGAGCACATCATTGTGCTACACCTTCCTCTTCCTCAAAGCTTGACATGTCAGGCACACCTCTCTCTAATCCTTCTGATTATCGATCCCTTGTTGGTGCTCTTCAATATCTTACCTGGACTCGTCCTGATATATCCTTTGCTGTTGGTCAGCTTTGCCAATTTATGCACTCTCCTCAGGATATTCATCTTCAGGCTGCAAAACGAGTTCTTCGTTATCTCAAAGGGACTATACATCATGGTCTTCAATTTACGAAGGGTCCTCTTCTGCTTCATGGCTACTCGGATGCAGATTGGGCAGGCTGCCCTATTGATCGTCGTTCTATTAGCGGCTACTGCATCTTTCTTGGCTCCAATCTCATTTCTTGGTCCTCCAAGAAACAACATACTGTTTCTCGATCCTCTACTGAGTCTGAGTATCGTGCATTAGCTCAAGCCGCCGCTGAGGTCATCTGGATCTGCAAATTGCTTCGAGACTATCACTTTCCTCTTCCTCAGGCGCCTTGCATTTGGTGTGACAATATCAGTACTTTGGCATTGGCCTCCAATCCGGTTAATCATGCTCGCACCAAGCATATTGATATGGATTATCATTATGTCCGTGAACTTGTTCTCAACAACTTTCTCAAGGTCTCCTACTTGTCCACTACTCAACAACCTGCTGATATCTTCACCAAATCTCTATCCAAATATCGTTTTATTTTTCTTCGTCACAAGCTTCCGGTTCGTGCTACGCCCCTCAGCTTGAGGGGGGATATTGAACCAGTCCAGTAGCATTACAAACCTTCAGCATTACCATGCACCTCATCTGCAGCAGATCGTCAACAGCTGTAACTTAATCAGCAAGTTACACATTTCCAGAATGTTTTAGAATGTTTTAGATCCTTCTGTAATCTGTTATTCTCCAGCTGTAATGCTAACAACTTGTATATATAGGAGCTGTACTTGTAACAATTGGTTAAGCAAGTCAATAACAGAAAATATCTTAGCATTTGATTCCTTTCATTTCTGTTTTTCATCAGTTATTCTACAGAATCTTTCAGCTACAAATAACTCGTCAAATCATGAGATTACAGTAGAACCTCCAGTAAACTAACGCCGCCAGTCAGATTCCGATCACATTTCAGTGTATAAGTTTCCAAGCACGACCCATAATTTCTTCGTCTATGTAAGGACGCAAAGACCACATAAGGCAGTAGCTCTCTAATTCTCCTGAAGATAACTTGAGACTTCAAGAAGAAATAACTCTTTCCTGCAAAATTCGTGACATTTAGACATCTGTAAAGCCGAGGACATATTACACAAATGATGGGGAATGGTGGCCAGGAGTTTATACCTGCATCATGTACTCTTGCTTGACCATAATATAAATGACTGCCATCAGGACAGCATAATCAGAAGCTTCAAATTTTCTGGGACAAGGCGAGGCAATTTCCTCCTACATAAGATGCTACATTGGTACTTTGGTGTTTTACATATACATCTGAACTAAAACTGAAATAATTCAGACCATTTAACACTAAGCAAGGGAAATGGGATAGAACTTGAGAAAATTAAAAAGTTCAGTCAAACTATTCTTGAACTCAAAATATATGATAGAGCATAGTAAATACTAGCTACAATAGAACTCCCTCCGACCACAGTACCAAACCTTGGCCAAAATTTCTTCAGATTAAACCTCATCAATTATTTCAAGAGAGGGAAAGGACTTTCTCAACAGGCAGACTCTTTATGCAGCAATCTTTGCTCATAGCCATGTATAGGGGATCTGAGCTTATGAATAGAAAGAAATATAAAGAGTTGGCTTATTGATTAATTCTCATCCTCTGCACAGGGGATTCATTTTCTAACTAAAGTCTCAACAAAAATTTACACGAGCAATTATCAGAGGAATATATCGGAACCAAAAGTATTAATAGCATCAACGAAGTCTTTCAAAAATAAAAGGAGGATGGGTACCTTGTCATTGATACATGCCTGTTCATTCAATCTTTCACCCAAATTGTCATCCTGGAACAATGAAATATCTTGCATTGCACCCCTTACATCTTCCAGTAGGCATTCCAGTTCGTTAAGTATGCCTTTTCCTATTCCATAAGTAGGTGAAGTGTGATAATATAACGAGTAAGAGAATGTGCCAACATCTAAGTACAAATGAACAACCCAATTTTACAAACAGATATAACAATTTTGGTGTAATGGCATCAGGACCTCCCGTTTTTGAAGTAGAAAACTTCTGATATAAAACTAAATAAAAAGATAGTGGTAAATCTGGGAAAGAGGTATTACCTTTACATATATGGTCATGAAGTCCAAGTTGGCATGATTGCACTTTTATATGCGCAATTTCCCATGTAAAAAAAATACATTGTGATCAGACCAAAACATATCAGAAATTTGCAACATTCAAGTAAAGGGGCGAAATTATGAGTCATACTAATGCATGTAAAAAGTAGGATAGTAGGTGAAAATTGGAAAACTTGCCAAAAACAGGGCAAGAATTAGATATTCACATGCTCAATGCAATCAATAATAAGGTGTATCAGTCAGTTATAGACCTTTTTGTCCAGAAAACAAAGTCATAATAGATTGAAGTATGGCTGGAGAAGGTAGCAAAAGTAAGAATTGTCAAAACTTAATAGAGTCAATAATAAAGAAAGAAAATCTTACACATTTCAATTGTAAAGTAAGTTATCAACACATAACATCTTGAATGCAGAACTGAGATAAATTCTGTTTTGAATTGTATAGATCAGTTGGAAAAAGACTGATACGAGACTAGGAGGGTGTCAAATGATATTGATATAGAATCCAAAGACCAAAACATTTGCACTTACACTTGGTTATATTGTGCCTGCCATCCTCAATGTTAATACATCCAACTTCAATGTATGATTTAACCCTCTTTGTTTTGTTAGATTGGATTGTATTTTTAACCAATTCAGATGTTTTATCTATTGGTGGCCGTCGAAGAAACTCTACAAAAGGTAAATCTCAATCAGAAAAATGACAAGAAACTTCAGACTAGTGCAAAAAAAAAAAAAAAAAAAAAAAAACATCTACCCAGTGCATGCTGAAAGCCACTGAGAAATGTGCTTATGGGTACCAATTCCTCAAACTTGGCAATCCTACCACAATGAAGGCAAACCGTTGTGAAGATATAAACAATAGGTCAAAAAACACACCAAAATGTTGATGAAAATCAATTTCTCAGAGTAAAGCTCAAAACACAGTAGCAGAGCTAAGCAAATACCCAGTCATAAAATCCTTGAACAAGCTGAAAATCTTGCCCTCTAATTCAGAATCTGACATCTGCAATGAGAATCTGTACAAGTTTCCTCAACGTAAGTATAAATGATAGCTTCTGAAACACTACCAATCCGATAAGATTCCACTCAACCCTAACAGCATGAACTGCAGTGCATATTAGGAGGGGATAAACCTCAAAACCAAAATGCATATTGTCTATACTCTCTGAATATGATTCTGAAAAGCATAGAACACACAGACACTCAGGAGAAACAATAATTCCTGTACACCCCCAGTACTTGATATAATCCTATACCTGACCATCACAGAGTGGAGATAGACACCAATTGACAGAATGCAAAAAATAAAGAATATGAATAACACCAATCAATTGCTGCTAATGGAAATTGTTTATGAAACTCATTCTTCTCATCGAATTTTCGAATTTGGATCTTGAGTTCTGAGTCTTTTAAACTAAACTGGGAAAACCCTAAACAAATAAGCAACCTTAACCCTTCAAGCTGAAAAATTCTAAACCCTTGAGCAGCAAAACAGTAAGCTAAAACTAACTATTGGCAAAGAAAACAACTTAAGAGTTGAAAGTATCATACAAAAAGATTGAAAGACAAATCTCACAAAAATATTGAATTTTGCTTTCTAAGTTCGACAAGGTTCACTGATATGAGCAGAAACAACAAAGGAAAACATACACTTTCCTACATGAATAGTATCTCAGAAACTTACCTGAATTCAAGATTAAGGGAATAGCTGAAGAGGAACAATTACCTGAACCACTGAATGATGGGGACAAGTTTTAATTGAGATGTTTTGTTCTTAGTTCGAAGAGTTAATTTCAATTTACCTACTTAAACTTTGGTTGAATCATCACTTCAGTCCCTATACTTTTGATTTCATCAGCTACATCCCTGTACTTTCTAAATTAATCAACTGATACCAATTTTGTAAATTCTGTCCAAACGATCTATCAATACCAAAGACTTTTTGTATACTTTCCCTACATTGATCCACCGTTACCATATTACGATTATAAACAAGGCTAAACAAATCATATAATCAAGTTGAACAATAGAAAACAAACAAAAACAAATCATATATGGTGATTTCTTTTTGTTTTACCATATATGATTTGTTTTTGTTTGTTTTCTATTATTCAACTTGATTATATGATTTGTTTAGCCTTGTTTATAATCGTAATATGGTAACGGTGCATTAATGTAGGAAAATAGTACCAATAAGTTTTTTGTATTGATAGATTGCTTGGACGAAATTATAAAATTGCTATCAGTTGATTAATTTAGGAAAGTACATGGGTGTAGCTGATGAAATCAAAAGTATAGGGACTGAAGTGATGATTGAGCCAAAATTCAAGTAGGTAAACTGAAATTAATTCTAGTTCGAACTTCTCAAGGCTTCAGAATTCGCCGCAAAAAGGCAAGCAAAGTCCAGTCCACTTTTTTTTTCTCACGTATTTATACAGAGGAACACAAGGGTATAAATGACCTTTCAAATAATTTTTTTTTTTTATATATAAAAAAATTATAACGAGACGCACATGATCATATTAACTTAGAGAGGGATTGCAGTCCAATGCATAAGCAAATGGAGCAAGTGACGTAGTCATATTACTGATATTAGCTCAAAGAGGGATTTCAGTCCAATGCATAAGCGAATGGAGGAAGTGACCTATAGAAGCAATCACAATAATAAGAAAGTTTATTTTTCAAAATATATGAGAAATAGAGACTTTCTTAAATGAATTAGTTAAAGTTTTAATGTCTCAATTATAAGAAACATAAATTTATAAAGCGTGGAATTAGAGTCATGGATGCAAATTGAACCATTTCCAAACACTAATCACTTCAGCCCTTTCTTCTCTCTCCTCTAGGTTTTTGAGCGTTTGGTAATTAAATTATGGATTAATTGACCAAATGGTGTCTGACCTTTTAGTCATTCTAATATTCGGTGTCTCAACTTTGCAAAATATCAAAACAGTGTCTCAAGTTCTTACTTAGATAGAAGATTGGTGTCTGGAGACGTTAATAAGGAATATTATGTTCATATTGTCAAAAAGACTAGTTTACCATTATTTTATGTTTTCTTTCAATATTTCTTTATTTTACATTTCGACGGAGCGTGGTGAGCCCATGAATTTGTTTATTTAGCATACTATATATATATATATATATATAATCTATCCTCTATACTCGAAGGTAAACGGTTAATTTAATCATTAATTATTTCCTCTCAGCGTTTATTTAATTTATTTAGAATATATTAGAATAACTGAAAAAGAATTAAAAGAAAAAAGAGAAAAATTGAGGAAATTAAAAAACTTTAGAAAAAAGCTTAATAGAAATAGGCAAGGTTATTGGGATATTATTTGTAGATTTACACAAGGTATCTATATTTTAGAGAAACAGATTGCAGATTTTAAACAATTACATCTTTTAGAATAAGAACCACTTGACATTTTTGGGTCATAGTAGATAAATAATAAAAATAATAATAATAATAAAAAATTAGAAAAAATAATTTTTTTTTATGTATTATTAGAAAAAAGGGTATTTTGGTCCGTCAAAGGTCAAATTTGCAGTTAGACTAACTCTGTTAAGAAGTTAACGCATCCAGTACTAATGTTAGGACAAGGTCAAAATGTGAGACACTATTTTCAAGTTTTAAAAACGTGAGATACCAAAAGTTAGAAAATAGAAAATGTAAGACATTATTCGGTCCATATTCTCTTAAATTATCGGATACAAAAAAAATACAAAATACAGAAAATAAAAGAAGCGCTATTGAGATACTTCCAAAAGGAACAAAAAGGAAAGCCTGTAAACAAGGAAATTAAAATTCCATTACCAAAAATCATCCTTTATAATAATAAATACAACTTTTAATTTTATTTTCCTAACGATATTGGATTTGTTATAAAATTGTCCAAATAATGCAAACTTCTCGTTTTATAGTAACCGACGAGGTCCTAAAGTAAGGGTCGAAACTCGAAACCCGAAACCCCCAATTCGATTTAGGGCTCTCACAGACGCTCGATTCTCTCATCGCTTCGTCTACCGTTGAGAAATTGCTCTCAATAGATTGCCCGGGTGTGACTAATCGGCGCCCGAGAAAATTAGGGTTTTGCGATTGGATTGCGCGATTTTAATCGCGATTTGGTGCAGACAACTTTCTGGTAAGTAATTTGATATTGGAAATCAGTTTTTTTTGAATTGGGTTTGGGTTTTTTTTTTGGGGATTCTGTGTTGGATTTGACGATTGGAGCTGTGGATTGAAATTTGGGGATGAATGCAATACCGGGTCGATTTGAAGGGTTGAAAAAATTTGGGGGTTTTGCTTGGAATTTGTGGAATCGATTGAAAGTTTTGATTTTTGAGGTTTAATTTGAGTTCTTGGCGATTTTTTAGGTATACCCAGAAGTTGTGATTGTTGATTTGGGATAGAAATGCGGGGATATGATAAAGAGGTAAGAAAAGTTTCAATCTTTGGTTCTATTTGATCATTTTTTATATATTTGTAATCTGGTTTTTCTTGGACAGAAATTGGTATTTATTGGTGGTGTTTTTGATGTAGAGATATGAAAGACCGGTTGAGTATGATGATTATGGATATGAGGATGATGGGTATGATGGGTATGGATATGAGGAGGAAGGAGATGAGTATGCAGAAGAGGAGGAGGAAGAGGAACGAGCTCCAAAACCTACCAAGGAAGCATTGGAGTATCTTGAGTTGAGACAACGGTTGAAAGAACAGGTTCGAAGGGAGAAGTTGAAGAAGGAAGGTGGTTCTCGGGCCGGCTACAATGATAGGAGAAGGCTTCCCTATGATAAGTGAGTGATTATCATAACTGTCATTTGTCTGTCAATCAAAATTTACATCCAATTTTGCTATTTATTGTATCTATATTTCGTGGTAGTTCATATTGCATATGGAGGTAGCAAGTTATGGCTCTAAAATGCTTTGTGTATTCATGTCTTCTTATCCTGCAGTTTTGGATCGTTCTTCGGCCCTCCTCAACCAGTTATCGCGGAGAGAGTAATACAAGAAAGCAAGTCGTTATTGGAAAACCAGCATCTTGCATCTAGGCTCACAAACTCTGCCCATCCTGTATGTACTATTATATCTTTCTCTTGGGATAGCTTGTAGAAGTACATTCGCTCTGGTATTTTTAGGATAGCCGTGAATATGCTTCCTGTTGCGTTTCAATTTTTCCTTTTTATGGGTGCATTATGTATACTCTTGTTATGTGGTGCAATGTCATTGGGGAAAATGGAGGACCAAGTCTAGATCAGTGGGATTTGCTTCACATGTATTATTGCTGTTTTTATTTTTATTTGATATATTGGATGAACATAAGAGTGTTAATTTTTGAATTCTTTTCGTTTATTTGGTATATTTGTGTTTCTGATAATGTTGGAACTTTGTTTGTTCTAACGCTCTTAATAGATGCCTAGATTTGATTTTGACTTTTTCACTTGTTTTTGTAGAACAAGAAGAGCTCAGGGTCTACCTCTTCGGGCTCTAAACCGGTTGCACATACCCAGAAACCCAAAGTTGTTAATGAGGTATGGGAGCAGATTGATTTTATGTTGTATTTTAAAGTCCCTTTTCATGAGCTTATTACATGTTAATGAATTTTATTGTATTTGCAGAAACAAAATATAGTCCAAAAGCGTAAAGATACTAGAGATTACTCATTTTTACTTTCTGAAGATGCGGAGCTTCCTGCTCCTGCAAAGGATCGCCCCCCTCGAAGTGCCTCTGCTCCAAAGTCTGGTAGTTGCTAACATTATGTTGTTCTTTATATGTGGTGTTTAAAACCTCTATTTCCCATTGAGAATCTTATACATATTTTTTTGCTGATGTGAAGAGGTCCGATCAAGTCAATCAGTGATGAAAAGTAAACAACCTTTGGCAAATAATGGTAGACCTGTTCATGGCGGTCAGAGTAATGGTAGACCTGTTCATGGCAGTCGTGACAGTGGTAGGCCTGTTCATGGCAGTCGTGATGATGGTAGACCTGTTCAAGTCAGTCGTGACAGTGGAAGGCCTGTACAAGGCAGTCGTGACAGTGGGAGGCCTGTTCAAGGCAGTCGTGACAATGGGAGGCCTGTTCACGGAAGTCGTGACAATGGGAGGCCTGTTCAAGTAAGTCGTGACAGTGGGAGGGCTGTTCTGTCTGGTCGTGATGAAAGGAAAGCGGTTCCTACTAATGGACATATACATTCTTCAGTTGGGTCCAATAGGCCAAGTTCTGCCAGTAGCAGACCTGGTTCAACATCAACGGACTCTAGGAAACAACTTGGTAACAACAATGCAAATGGCCCTGGGCGGCCCCTAGGGCCAAAAGGTCTCCCTTCAAAGATGCCTGCCTCTACCACAGAGAGGAGAGCTTCTGCACCAGGTTTGAAGAACTCCACGTCTTCATTGCAGAGACCACCCTCTTCGAAGTCACAGTCTTCTCTTCTGAAGCAGCCAGTACAACAAAGAAAGGATGTACGAGAACCTTATAACCCCAACATGTTATCAAAACAGTCCACAGGATTGTCAAAACATCAGGTCTAACCCTCCCCATCTACTGTATATACGCTTTTGTTTGCATGGTCAATTGTTTACATGCTTTATTTCTGACTTCCATGGATTTTAGCAGATCCACAAGCCGGGAATGCATAAGCAAATCCCACCGCGTCCTACGACACAAGAGTATCGTCCCAAAAAACGGCCTGCAAGTGGGTTTACAGATGATGAGTATGACCCTGGGGCAATTAGTAGTATGATCAGAAGCATGTTTCGGTAAGATGTTGATTTGAATCAGTTGTTCTTGTTGTATTCATAGTTCTTAAGTTAAATGAATTGAAATGGTTGGGTCTTCAAACTTCATTTTTTGGTGAAGAATACTTTGTCTTGGTGATTTGAAATGGTTTGGTCATTATTCTATATTTAGTTAAATGACAGTAATTTGAGTGAAATGCTGGAGCTTTTGCAAGTTCATTTGAAGAACTTAGTGTATTGGAAGATGTCATTGATCTATCTTTAAAACTTTGGTTGTTGAGGAATTGTTCCGTCATGTTACTGAATAGCTATCTGAATTTTGCAGCTACAATCCAAATTCATATGCTGACGACGGTGACGTTAGTGACATGGAGGCAGGATTTGAAGATATTCAGAGGGAAGAGAGGAGAAGGTAAGCAGCTCTGGTCCTGTTGATATATTGTTGTTTAATGACTTGATTCTCCTTTTCATTTCAAAAGCCGTTTGGATAGGTAGTTGACTTTATGTATTACTGTGGTGTAGTGCAAAAATTGCTAGACAGGAGGATGAAGAACAAGCCAGGTTGATAGAAGAAGAAGAAAGGAGGGAACGTTTGGCCAAGAAGAAGAAGCTTAGACGGTAGCGACCATATGAAAGCAAATATGCCGTGTCCAATAAGTTTGGTCACCAATGAAGTCACCCGGAGGTTGACTGTGATTGGACTAATTATTCTGCAGATGTAGGTTTACTTGCATTGCTAATTCAAATGTATTTTTGGTGAAAAATGTGAAATATAAGAAGTTTTGGGTTTTGTTGGACATTGGTTCTTTCCTTTTGCAATTTGTCGTTTGCCCCAAATGTACATTATCATACTTAAGAAGAAAAAGGAAGATCAGATTGCCTTGATGGAGAAGAAAAATGTGGTTCATTATTCCAAGTAAATATTTGTAATGAGTGAAAAGTGTGTTGGCCCGGGGTGACTTAATCGAATGGCAAAGTGGTTCCTAATCTTTTCCATTTTATCTTTGGTGGAAAATCACAAATAATTTTGGTTTACACATCTCACTCTAGTCCTTGCTTCCATTATTGAAAAGAATTTAGACTGTCTAAAAATAATGTGGTGGAATTTCATTTTGCGTTCCAAATACAAAGAAAGTAAATTTAGATGGAAAATGAAAGTTTCACTTGTGCATAAATCTTTTCAACTTCAAAAAGAAATGAGGTCAAAATTTTCAGTTACAGAAAACGAAAGGTAACGACTTTCTCCTTCCACCTCTCGCAAAGTGACACCTGAAGCTTCTAAGAGCTTCTTTTCCCGGAGAAGAATGAAGGCGGCGCTGATGAGTACCGCGATCCCTCCGCCGCCTCACCATAAGCCTCTCAGACCTCTCTGTTGCTCCAAGGTTAACGGAGCCTCCTCGCCGTCGCCGTCCTCGTCAAAAATCAAGTGAGTTTTCTTCGCTTGAATTCCGATTTCCAGTTTCGTTATACTCATTTCTCAACGGCTTTTGATCTGATACTGCTTCAATTTTTCAGGTTGCAAGGTAGTGAGAATGCTGACGTCACTAAGCCTCTGACTCTGGTACTGAGAAATTGGAGTAGCAATTTGAATTAAAACGCAGCGTTTCAGTGTGTTGTACTGACGGTTTTGTGTTTCGGTGTGAAGTTGAAGGCGGAGGGAGCGAAGGAGAGTGACATTTGGCGACTGTTCAGAGAAGCTCAGAAGAGTGAGTGTTCATATTTGTTGATCCAATTTGTGAATTTCATGCTTTTTATAATTTGCATTCATTGATATGTAGATATTATGCATTTGAACCAACACCGGCTTAGGGCGGTGGAGGATCTGAACAAAACTAACAATGAGAAGCAGCTACTGGTTGATAAGATTGAGCAGCTGGAGCTCAAAAAGCAGGCTTTTGTTGGAAAACCTCGAGGTACTTTCGCTGTCTTTATTGATGCTTCATTGATTATTGCATCATGTTTTGTGTTTATCTCGTTTGCTCTACTGCATTTTAGTACCGTTATTACTACAAAAATGCGGTCTAAACTGTAAAGTTACATCACATTGGTTTACTGCAAACTTCAATCCCCACCCCAATTGGAGAATTTGGAGCGCGTTGATAATGAGACCTCAGTATGATTCAGGATTTTATTCTATTATGGTATACACACACACACACATATATTCACTTTGAGTATTTCTTTAGGGACCTGAAATAACTCGTGACATGAAGGTGAAGCGTAATAGTGTCTATCTATTGTGTCCTGTAAACCAGATAGGCCCTCAAGTTGTTGGGAAGTACTCCTTCGGATAGATTCAATGGTTCTCACTGGAATGATTGCTGCCGAGGAGGCATCGGATTTGAGAAGGCTGGTCATGGATCATAAAGTTAGTCCAGCTGAAGTATTTAATGGCACCTTGCAAAAGACAGATGGTGAGCTTCTAGCAGAACTCAGACACTTCTATGCAATAAGTAGAAGGTAAAAGCGCTCTCATGTAAAATATGGACTTACTGAAGCATGTTATGTTCTTTTTGACTGTTTCATGATTTTGATTTCACTTCCTGAATGCGATTTTCTGCATAAGTGGGAATACTCAATTGTGTATCTTGAGACATCCATAACCTTTCTTTATTCATTTTATCACCATTTTATCTTTTCAAAGAATTATGTAGTCGATTCATATTTTTCTTATAAAAATTCAGGAACAGCTTTCACATTGTGCACATATGTACGGAAATGGCACCACTGGTATCCGTTGGATCTTTGGCATCATATGTGACAGGATTGTCTTGTGCGCTACAGAGGAAGGGGCATTTGGTGGAGGTGATACTTCCAAAGTAATTTTTGACCTCCTTTGTCATTTCACTTTTGCTCGGATTGAAACATCTAGTTCTCATTTGATTGCATTAGAAAAAATAAGAGTAACATTTCTTTAACGGAAAGTCGGAAACTGTTCTAGTTATTCTTGCTGGACTATGTTTCTTCTATATCAGTTTTCATGTACCCTTGTATAGTTTCTATTTAGACGTTATTGTCCTTACAGTACAGATTGATTAACCAGATAAAGTTATCGTGTACTAGGTATTCAAGCCTGGACCTAGATGAAGTTCAAGGGCTACAAGAAATTGAGGCGGAATCTTTTTCATATTTCAATGGTCAACTTCATGGAAACAGAATTTGGACTGGGTAAGTTTTTGTTGCTTAGCTCCGATGACCCCAATTATGAATTTTAAAACCTCTTTCATTAAGGTAAGGACTAAGGACTAAAGAGTAAGGTTCAATTGTTGAGAAACTCATATTTTTCTCACTTTAACTACTCATCGTACAGTGTTGTCTACGGCATTGGAGTTACCTTAATTCAACCTCTAGAGTATCCTGAATATTTCAATCGTGAAAAGGTCTATGGCTACTCAGATGACTTTGAAAGGTCAGTGAAATTTGTTTTCGATCACTTTCTTAACGAATGAGGTTAACTTAAGGTTCTATTTGATGTCATGCATGTTTAACCCAAAAAAAAAATTTTAATTTGAAAATAAGAAATGCTAATGTTAGACAAACTTGTAAAACTTGAATATCAAATTCTAACTTATGACAAAATTATCTGTGGGTTTAGTTCTTAACCACTAAGAGTTCTCTTGGGCGGATGGGCTCCTATCTCTTTTTGTACACGAATCTCTGGGACCTTTATATATGGTTTCTAGCTTTCCTTCACTATTTATTCTATGATGATTTTGATCTGATTTGATGCATTCAGGTTTACCTATTTCTCTCGTGCTTCATTAGATTATATTGTAAAGTGCGGAAAGCAGCCTGATGTGATACATATCCACAACTGGGAGACTGCTATTATTGGGCCACTTTTCTGGGATATTTTTGCTAAACAGGTACAACTGCATTTCTTGAGGATATTTATTTCGGACTATTTCCTTAGGATATAGATATGAATGCCAAAGCATTACATTAAACATCGGTAGAACTGATGGCACAAAGATGCTCTGGTTTTCTTCACATGGGAAATGGGAATAACGATGTGTTTTAACACATCTTTTGCCTCCACCACTTCTGGTTACTGGTTATTTTTTGCTTTTCAAGAGAGAGAATTATTTCATACATGTAATTGCTTTTCTTCATATGTAGGGACTTGAAGGTACAAGAATCCTATTGACATGCCATGACCTGAATTCCCAGGCAAGTGGCTCTATGTACTCCTTTTTGCTTTTACATAATCTCTTCGCTCTAATTGATTATGGTTTCTCTTGTACTTCTATAGTGTCTCGAGCACCC
Organism: Potentilla sterilis; assembly: GCA_963682095.1. NCBI lineage: Eukaryota > Viridiplantae > Streptophyta > Magnoliopsida > Rosales > Rosaceae > Potentilla > Potentilla sterilis. Next base: position 34,884,275 of record OY821764.1, read on the forward strand.
GGATAATCTAGCATTATGCGGACTTGATCCTTCTTCACTTCACCGTCCTGATCGCTTGCAAGATAATACTAAGACACATTTGGTTAATGTCTTGAAGGTAAATAAGAGAGCTGACTATCTCTCTTCTCCTTATTAGTATAGCATTTTTATATATGCTAATCCTTTCATAACTGATGGCTTTTCAGTAAGGTTCTAGAATATGAGATATCTATTGCCCCTTTATATGACCTTCTTTCAACATCTATAGAATACACTTATCTATATGATTTAATTCTATTGAAGAACATGAGTTGAATACAGTCATCCTCTCAAGCATGGATAATTGGATATTATGCATAGACAACGATTCCACATGTAGACTTTTTAATTCGCACAACATTGTCTCTTTTTCGTTCTGTCAAGTTTTTTGTTTGGTACCACCCAAAACCCAAGAGTAAAAAAATTCAATGGAGGTACTGCCAGGCTGTCTTGGTTTCCCCTCCTTCCTCATTTTTATTTAGAACTATATACCATGCTGCAAATTCCCTTGTTAAAAGTTCTAGTTTCCTTGTATGCCCAGCATACCTTAAGATTTCGTTTAATTTTTGCAGGGTGGTGTTGTTTACTCTAACAAAGTTGTCATAATGTCATCCATACTATCAAAAGGCAGGATTATACATAATCTGAGTCATGGGTTGGACCCTACCTTAAACGTTTATAAGTAGGTCCATCAAACTCTTATGCAGGTTTTTGGATTTTTCTATATTTTATTTCAAGTCTAATATGCTGAAAGCATAGCTCACCCATTGTTTCCATTTTCTCAGGAACAAGTTGATTGTTTCTCCTTGCGGATTTGACAATATCACCTGGGATCCATCTGCGGACAACTTTATTCCCCAAAATTTCAGTGTTGAAGATATGGAAGGGAAAGCAGTTTGCAAAGCTGCATTGCAGCAGCACCTTGGGTTATCTGAGCATGCTTCTACTATTCTTGTATGTGTGCTCCTCAAGTTGTCTCAGTTAGTTTCTTGGTAAACTGACACTTAATTTTTTAACCCTAGGAAATTATAAAGTGATGAAGTTGCTATGTGGATGAAAAATGATATGTGGGCTGTCTTTTACCCTAAGAACTAAATTATTGAGCAGTTGTCAAAGTGGAGCTCAGATACAAAAAGGTTCATAATAGCAGTACAAATGGGAACCTTCATATATGTGTCTGAAAGCAATGTCCACTAGTATTAGACAGCTTGTTAAAACAATTATATGAGAAAATAACTTATTCACATAAAAACAGTATTTATTGAAACTTTAACACATGCATTTGAAAGCTTAGTTCAGTAGTACTAAATATTTTGTAATTACATTCCCCTGGGGAGGGCAGCTTATTTGAGATCCTGGAGACATTGACTTTTCTAGCATATCATATATAGGATTATTTTCACTTAATTGTCAACTAATTAACCTTAATTATCTTTGACTAGCTAAGTTTGGGACTGCTTTCCAGGGAACTCATTTTTCATATATGATCAACTTTGTTTCATATATATGTGATATAACCTTACTCAATATAAAATGTGTAATTTTAAACAGGCTTTAATTTCCTGAATTTTACTGGAAGCATGATCATATTATGAATTATATTTTATTAGATTGGATGCTTTCTGTCAGAAGTATTAGATGTTGATCTGGAGAACCTGAGGGCAGTAATCCTGAAAGCCAGCAAGAGTGATGTACAGGTGCTACTTTTCTCCATAGTTAACTTTTCTATAAGGAAGATGCATTGCTTATTTTCTGGGAACTAGACCCTTAGTGGTAGATCTCGTGGGTCTGATTGTGTTATGTTTTCATACAGTTCATCATCATGGGAACTAGCAAAATATCAAGTATACACAAGCTCAGATCATTGCAGGAACAACTGAAGGTATAGACGACAATAGCTCTTCTTCATTGTGCATTACTGGATACAAGTCGATTTCCCGTTCGCGGGACTGGCAGTCTGGCAAGGCACTATAGAATATTGCCATTGTCACTAGACCTTTTTTTTTTTTTTTGAACAAATTAGATCTTTTTTGTTTTTGAGACAAGTTTCTGCAAATTTCAAACTAATTGACCAGTTTTTTAAATACCTCTCACTGGTAGTATTTCTTTGATGCAAACTATTGGTATCTTTTATGATTAACCTCTCACAGTTCACTTAATATGCAACTTCCTATATATTGTGCGTCTATGGCTGCAGGATGAACAGGTGAAATATGTAAACGAGTGTGATGAAGCAATAACACATTTGGTTTTTGCCGGGTCTGATATTATCTTGTGCCAATCTTTTCATGATCCTGTTCTCCAAGTTCCAGTTAGCTCTCTCTTTCTCTGCCTCTGATTTATATCATTACTTATTTGATATCCGTACTCATTTATACCCAAATTTATGTAGCTGAAGGCTTTAAAGTACGGAGCTGCTCCAATTGCATTAAACTCCTACCATGACAACTTCAGGTAATTCTTCTTCTTCAGAATGAGAACTTAAGAGTCACATGTATTGTTTTTACTGTTTTCTCTTAAAGGACTGTCATATATCCCCGTTGGCTATATCTTGTAACAGGAACTTTGCAGAACATGACTATGAGACTACTGATTTCTCACGTTTCATCAGCTCTACATTTGGAAATATGTCTGTAAGCAAAGCGTTAGATGAAATGGTATGCATCTCTCTCTCTCTCTCTCTCTCTCTCTCTCTCTCTCTCTCTCTCTCTCTCTCTCTCTCATGATTGCTTCTCTGCTTATTAGAAAATTAATATTTAAGGTTCAACATTTGAAATTTTATCTCTATATATGAAGAAAAACCACCCCTTGAAGTGGAAGAGAAAGATTCTGGACGCCATGGAAAGGGACTTCTCATGGGACGCCGAGTGCTGTGACGTCCATACCTCTGCTTACACAGCTATAAAGAAATTGTAAAGCTTCTATAACCCTACATCGACCCCGTAACATTGGACGACCAATTTCGGGAGAGCGAAGTATATTGTAGTTGTATGTGAGCATTTCTCGTATATATGTGTGATTGTGCTTTCATAGTGCAGTATGTGGATTGTAAATAACTAGCTCGGGTCTAGAGATGACTGCATATTAGGTTTCCAAATAAAGTAGTGATCTGCAGCAGGTGAAGAAAGGAAGTTTGTATCTGTATTTACTATTTAGTAACGTATACTACTCCATGGCCTAACTATACTCCGAATCCAATGTTTTTTTGTATATGTAATCAAGTTAATTCTAGAAATATGTTTGAGAAAAACCTTTCTTGGTCCATTATTCACAATTACTTCCTCCAAAAGTAATAATCCTGGTATGAACTTCCTGTATATGTCCGACAACATGAATATCTTTCTAATTTCTATCACTGATTAACGAAACTTCACTTTACGAGTTTAAAAATTAAACATATCTTCCTGTATATGTCTAGTAGTTCTCTCTGCAGAGTTTTGGAGTCATCATCAAACTTAAAAAGATATATATTTTTTTTCAGGAATAAAGAAAAGAAACTACTTGTCTTTATTTGTATTTCTTTATAGAATAAACATGTCATGTTTATCATCGTCGTTTGTCAAAGTTTGATTAATGGTGAAAATAATTTTTACCCTACAATAAGTTACCCAATTATTTTGGGTTTTACCCATGTGAAAAAAGAGGATAGAGGCAAAAGTAAAACCATAAATCCAAGAAATCCCATATTGTGAGAGAGGGGGATTGGGGGAAATAGGTTGCTTGCATAAGGAACAAAGAACCCCTTCTCTAGCTCCAATGATACATTAATCATTCTTTCATCTTCTTTTCTGCTAATGATTATGGCAGAACCACCACAATCACCCTCAAAATTCACCCAAATTCCCAATCCTAATTCCCTACCAAAGAGCCCCAAAGCAGCAATCTCAGCTACAAAGCCTTCCTGGTTCTCCCCCGAAAGGTAAAGCTCCTCATAATTCAAATTATCAATTGATATTTCGGATTTCCAGAAATTAATTATGTACATTTTACTACCAGCATTGATCATTTAGCTGAAAAATGATGCAATTTCTAAACTTTTGATAGGTTGCTGTTAATTCTGTGTCTGGTTAATTTGATTAATTATATTGATCGAGGAGCAATAGCTAGCAATGGGGTCAATGGGAGCATTGGGATTTGTGATGAGAGCGGAATTTGCCATGCCGGTACCGGAATTCAGTAAGAATTTTAAAAATTGATTGTTATACATGGAATTTTAGTGATTGATTGTCATACAAGGAATCTTAAATGTCTTACAAGTATGAGGCCTTAGGCTGAAACTACGGTTTACCAGAGTAATTCTAAGAGATGACTTTATCGAAGCTGTTATTTTGGTGTAGTAAGGTTCTGCCTCTTACCACATGTTAAGAAGGATGTTAGAGCTTGCATATATGTGCTCTAAGTGAATTACATTCATGATTTCTTGTGTTTATTGGCTGCATTTGGCTTATGATAGTGTGTGTTTCTTACAGGGGAGATTTTAAGTTGAACAACTTTCAAGATGGTGTTTTATCATCTGCGTTTATGGTTGGGCTTCTTCTGGCCTCACCCATCTTTGCATCTTTGGCTAAGAGGTAACTGCACTTGTTACTGTATGAGTTGTGAATTTATAGCCGATTTGATCAATGTATAAGTTGATGTGCATTGTTGTCCTTGCAGCCACAATCCTTTTAGGCTGATTGGAGTTGGGTTATCTATCTGGACATTTGCCACAGCTGGGTGTGGTAGTTCATTTAACTTCTGGTCTATTGCAATATGTCGCATGTGAGTGTGACTATCGTTACAGTTTACACTATGTTTTGGTTTTAGTTGGCTTCTGAGTTATAGCTGGGTTTTGCGCCATTTTAGGCTGGTTGGAGTCGGTGAGGCATCTTTCATAAGTCTTGCAGCTCCATTCATTGATGACAATGCCCCTGCAGATCAGGTTTGACTCCCTCCCGTACATCTTTAACCTTTCCTATTGATGTTATAGTTAGAAAAATGGGATTATGCCTAGAACTCTTAGAAAAGAAAACAAAACGATATACTATCTGGTATGCTTATCGTGATGCCCTTAATTTTTCTGAGTATTTGCTCACTGTGGATCCAGAAAACAGCATGGCTGGCAACATTTTACATGTGTATACCAACTGGAGTTGCTATAGGCTATGTCTATGGCGGATGTGTAAGTTCTTAGACTTGGCAAGCTATCCATGGATCCTTGTTGTTTGAAAATGGAATGTCCTTTAAAGGGAAATTGAAATTTCCTATATGATTGGTGTTAAAGCTAGGTTTTGGAGCTAATCAAATAACGTTAAATATGGGAGCTTGCAAGCAGATTTTGGAATGCAGATTGTAAGTTTGGTGGGTTTTTTTCCTAACGAAAATCATTTGTCTTTACAGCCTCTCATAAATTTCTGACAATGTTCTACACTCCAACATTCTTTGATTAAGAGCTCTTGTTTCCCATCAGCTGATTTTATCCATGACCGTCAATGATAAAATCAACTTCATATATTAGGTTAATGATGGGACTAACTGTTCCCACACATCCGGATTAGTTCCTCATTCTATGAAAATAGCTGTCCGCCTGTCCCCATTTATTTCCTTGCATCAAGGGCAACTAATGTTCGTAGCGAAGAGTCATTTGATCACGTATCTCATCTTTTAGTTTGCTCCCGGGTCCTGCATGTTCTGATTTCAAAATTACTCTTATACCTATTCTTTACATAGCAAAACATAAGCTAATAAATCAGCTCGTTTGTGTATATAGTCATCACAATTCACAAGGATGATGATTTTATTTCTTCTTGATATATTGTCCCAATTTTTCACTCTCGTAGATATGCATCAACATAACATTATGCTTTGAATCACTCCCCAGGTTGGAGAGACCATCAATTGGCGTTTTGCATTCTGGGGAGAGGCCCTTTTAATGCTTCCGTTTGCTGTCTTGAATTTTTCGGTGAAACCATTGCAGCTGAAAGGTCCCCCTTGTGCTTCCTCATATTTAATAACTAATTTTGTTTCTATGATCTATCAGAATTTTAGTCAGTGACTTAATATGTAACTTCAGGTCTACCTCCTACTAAATCGACAAAGCTTTTGGAATCTATTGAAACTAGTCCATTAATAGAAGGTATAGCAGGTTCCTAGTTTTTGGTAATGTTGGTTTACATTATCGCATCTTTTACTTCATGAGTACCTGAATAGCCTTCATCATGAGGAGAATACAGTTTTTTTAAGCAGTTATGAGCTAGCAGTTAGGCTGAGTTATACCTGTATGACAATATATTCTACTTACCATTAAACATCTATGCTAATCCAGAAAGACAAACAGCCCATCCTCTTCATCTTTTTAATTTTTGTGTCATCACTAAATTTCAATACTGAATGTGTGTGACAACATAAATACTTTGTTTTCTTGAAAATTCTGATTGGCTTCAAACTGCAGGTTTAGAGATCCCAAACATAAATGGTTGCGTGACAACTACCTCTGATGAGGCTTCGTGGTAAGTACTAGTTTATATCAATCCTCTTGATGCCATTTGCCCATTAATAGACAAGGAGGGAATCATATACAGATTACAACTAGAAAAAAGTTTAAAAGTTAAGAGGAGCATAGAAAAGAAAGACCAAATTAGAGAAGCAAAATTTTTTGACAACAGAATCTATCACAATCTGATTTAAACTTCTAAGTCATGAGGGAAAGTAACAAAATGTTTTGCCATGACTTACAAGTCAAATACCCTTTCCATTTCGCATCTTGAAGGTTAGTTCTCATAGTTTCAGATTAAGAGAACAAATGTTTAAATTAGGAGGTTGGACAGGTATGGTACAGATCTAAAATCCTTGTGATCATTCTCATTGGTGTGTTATTGTTCCTATTTTGTATCACAGCTCATGCCCTATAATCAAATTTATGGACCAACTTTCAAGCTTCTCAAAGGATTTGAAAGTACTTTTGCTTGATAAAGTTTACATTGTTAATGTATTAGGTATTTTCTTCAACTCTGTTTCTCTTCTCAAATTCATGTTCACTAAGGTCTATGATGCATCAGTTTAAAGATCCTTACATCTTGTATCATGTGTGTGTTTTTTTTTACATTTTTTTGTTTTTGTTTATGATATATCTATCAACTGATATACAAATTCTTTGTTTTGATGCAATACAACAATGTGGTAGTCTTCAGTCTTATTGCTTTCAAACTTTTGGAAGCTAGCTACTTTATTACTCGTATCATATTTATGTTTTTTTTTTGTTCCAAAATATGATTACTGGCAGGTTATGTGTCTTACAACTTTGTCATTGGAACTTACTCATACTGGGGGCCAAAGGCTGGTTACAACATTTACCATATGGTAAATCTACTGCAAGTCATTATTTCATGTTGAAAAGAAACTGGTTTTTCTTTTCTAACCTTCAATTGTACATATCGATAAGTTAATGAAATTTTACATTTTTTTGTCAATGGGTATGAGGTGTGTATTGCATGATTAAGGGAAGCGTAGGGAGAAGAGAAAGGGACATAGAGGATTATATTTGGTAGACTACAATGGTAAATCTAGCCTAACATAGACACCAACAGCAGTACTGACAAATACTTCTTTGTTGGAACTTTTGACAGAATAATCCAGATCTGATGTTCGGAGGTATTACGCTTCTCTGTGGACTTGTAGGAACCTTAAGTGGAGGTCTCATCCTTGATTCAGTTGGTGCCACAATTCAAAATGCTTTTACGGTAAGTTTTGCTTGTTTCCAGGATTAGGCCACCAAAATATCTTCTTCTGTAATGCTTTCAAGTGAGTTGCAACTGCTGCTTCTACAGCTTCTCGCTGGAGCAACAATGCTGGGTGGAATATTTTGCTTCAGTGCGTTTTGTGCAAAGGACTTGTACATTTTTGTAGTTCTTTTCGCGCTGGGGGAGCTACTTCTGTTTTCAACACAGGTAACCTTCAATGTGTACTAGTCTACTTTAAAAAACGGGATTGTATATTTTGTTGATGAGTATGATATGGTAGATTGAAGTATTTTAATATATGTTTCTTGTGAGCATACAGAAGGCTGGCTAACCTGCACATTCATATGTTTGTTCATTGCTGATTTCTGATGACTAATGGATAAACAGCAAATTGATTAACCTCATAGTGTATCTTATAGATGTAATCTTTGTATTAAATGTATTTATTTTTGGTTGTTACATATTTTTCTTTGGCAGGCTCCGGTAAATTATGTGTCTCTGCACTGTGTCAAGCCAGGGCTAAGGCCATTGTCTATGGCTATCTCAACTCTTTCTATCCACGTCTTTGGTGATGTTCCTTCCTCACCCCTTGTCGGAGTTGTCCAGGTCTGATTTTAAAGATTACTCAATTCATTTTAGGAATTGGAGAATAGTGCTGATATTCGGTTAATACCTTAATGGGTACTGTAACTGCTGGTCATGGGTAAAGCAGCATCTGACATTATGCCGGCATTCATGAAGGGAATGCAGATTATTACACTGATAATTTCTGCATTATGATTCATGCATATTGTTAGTCACTGATGTCATGGTTCGAAGACCTCCACAATAACATGAGTACAGAACTCCATCATCTTTGGTTCTTTCGTGTTACTCGTGTGTTATAAATGATCCTTAGCTTCTTTTAGTTTATTACTTAGTATGAGTTGGTAGATATTGCATCTGTTCATCAGTGGAGTAGTTTTTCAAAGACACTTCTTTTGAGCAATATTAACTTCGTCTCTAATAAAATTGTCTTGAACTTTTCATATCCAGGATTATGTTGAAAACTGGAGGAAAACGACTCTAATTTTCACCTCTGTTTACTTTGTTGCATCAGGAATATGGTTCACAGGTAAGTGAAGGTGTATTTTCTATAAATACTTAAGTTGGTCCAAACTGAGTATATATCAGAGTTAAATGAAGGTTGTGCTATTTTTTGTAGGGACCTTCCTTAGAAGTGTGGACAAGTTTGAAGAAGATGATGAAGTCTCTGCAATAGAGCAAACCAACATAGAACCATTGCTTGAAGAGCATACAATTAAGGGCGGACTAGACTCTGGTGAACTATGATAATTAAGTTAGCGTTAGTCTATGCCTTCAGTACTATTGTGCTTCATCTCTAAGGTAATGCAAATTTAATAACTTGTTTGCATGTTTGTTACACTGGTCATTTGAGCTGGAAGTTCTTAGGTACACTTGCAGATTTGTTGGGTTGCTTCAATGAAAAAGGAAAAAAAATTAAATTAAATTAGATTTCCAGCTTATTTCAGTCAAACAGACATGCAAGCAAATTATGAAATTTCAGCATTGGAGAGTTCAAAATCTTTACACATTGTTAATCTTAGAGATGAGATTTCACCAGTACAGTTTTGTACAGTGATGTATATATTTGTTCCCAGACTTTCTAATGGAAAAATTAGGCCAGATTTTGCATTCTCTCTCTCTCTCTCTCTCTCTCAATTTTATTTTTGGCTACCCATCTCTTCATCATCGATCAGCTTTTTCCCTAGAATCAAACCTTCTTAGAATAAGTTGATGAGGATTGATATATTATCTATGATTTGATTGATATCTCATGGATTCCAACAAAATTGCATTCCACTTATCTTGGCAAACTAAGAGGTAGATGAATAATAGTTAAATTTTTACCTGTAGAGAGACTACATGTTTTGCTTTACCATTTCTCTTTGTTTCATCATCTCTTAAGAGAAGAGCTTGAGAAGTAACCACCAGACAGCTTCATATTAAAAAGCTAAACATCTTTTAATTCTCCAATTCTTAGATCTCAGTCCTTCGAAATACTAGAAGATTGGCACTTAACCATACAAACCAAACGCACCAATAAAAGTGTAAGTGGGATTAGACCATCCTGGATAGCTACAGAGCTGTCTGTGAAACCAGGACGTAGCTTTCTTGAGCAAAAAGTCGGTGCAGATACACGTGTCCTACTGTTAGACCTCAGAAGCACACAGAAAAAGAAATTAAACTGGATAAGCCACCTGATAGTATTCTTGGTGTGCTAAGGAACAGACAGCTAGCTCATAGAGTTCAGCAATGGCGACTGGTGAGGAGGAAGTGAGGAACAAGCAGGTGATATTCAGGGACTATGTGACTGGCAATCCCAAAGAGTCTGACATGTACGTGACAACCAGTAGTACCATCAAGCTCAAGGTTCCACAAGGCTCAGTTGCAGTGCTGGTCAAGAAAGAACCTTTACTTGTCGTGTGACCCTTATTTCAGAATCCGAATGGGGCAACTAGACGCTTCTAATTTCTTCACATCCTTCACCCCTTGCTCTGTAAGTTCTGAGGACACTCTCACCCTTTCATGGATTTCTCGAGTCTTGGCTTAGGAGTCCCTATAGACTCTCACCCTGTCTCAAGATTCTTTGTCTTAATTTGTATGTATTTTTGTGAGTAGTCTCTGTGAAGAACTAATCATTACATGTACAGTATGTTTCCGTGGCGAAAAAGGGTTTGATACACTTATTAGTTACTGTAATACAAATAGAGAGAACGAAAGAAAGAAAACAATTAATGAAGTAGTAAAGTTGGATACTACTAATTCCTGCAGTCATTGAGTGAGTTTGGAGTGGCTAAAGTTTTGGATTCCGGGCATCCGGAGTTTAAGGAAGGTGACTTGGTTTGGGGATCAACCGGATGGGAAGAGTATAGTCTCATCTCAGAACCAGAACAACTCTTCAAGATCCACCACACTGATGTGCCCCTTTCCTACTATACTGGACTTCTTGGTACGTATGTTAATATACACAGTTCATTTCAGAAACCATTGAACATGACTGTCTTTCATCGTGAATAAATCTACTCCTTTTCCTTGTCCGATTAGGACTGCCGGGTATGACTGCCTTTGCCGGTTTCCATGAAGTGTGCACGCCTAAAAGGGGAGATTATGTGTTCGTTTCTGCAGCAGCTGGAGCAGTTGGTCAGCTTGTTGGCCAATTTGCAAAGTTGATGGGGTGAAATGTTGTTGGAAGTGTTGGAAGCAGAGAGAAGGTGAGCTAGCTACAAGATTAACTATATATGTCTGTGATCATATACAATAAGGATTTGTTACCTAGTAAAATTATTATCAGAGCTTTTATATACTTGCATTTGTGTTTGTTTTGAAACCTGAAGTCTTTTAATGTATGTTACACAATCGTTTCGCTTTTTATAGGTCGATCTATTAAAGAATAAGCTAGGGTTTGATGAGGCTTTCAATTATAAGGAAGAGCATGAGTGCATGACCTTGATGCTGCTTGAAAAGGTCAGCATTTCCCTACACTCCAAAGCGTGACAGTTCAATTTGGACATAATTAATATGAACTATAAAACCTATATGATGGCTAGCTCAATTGTGAGTTTCTGACCCTGCAGGTACTTCCCAAAAGGCATTGACATTTACTTCGAGAATGTTGGAGGGAAAATGCTGGATGCAGTGCTTCTTAACATGAGAACTCATGGCCAAATTGCTGCGTGTAGAATGATCTCACAGTACACTCTCAATCAGCCACAAGGCTTTAGCAATCTCATGTCTCTCATCTACAATCGGGTTCGCATGGAAGGCTTCACTGTTTTCGACTACTTGCATCTGTGTCCTAAGTTCTTGGACATGGTGTTGCCTTACATCACAGAAGGGAAAATAGCTAGTGTATCTGGAAGATATAGTTGAGGACCTCGAGAGCGGTCCAGCTGCTCTTGTAGGACTTTTTAGTGGTCGTAATGTCGGAAAACAGGTAGTTTTGGTTGCTCCGGCCAGCTGAATGAGTCTGCTGTATCTTCCTTTTAGAGTGGCTTCTTGCATATTCTCAGTGTGTCTATGTAGCCAGACGGATGTATAGTTGGCGACTGTGTTTGGTTGGCTACTTAGTGACAGTGTATTTGTAGATGTGCTTCACTGTAACAAAAAAAATATTTGATCTCTTTTAGGTAGTGTACATCATGGCGCGCCTATCGTGTGTATTTCTTGTTGAAATTTTAAGAAATGATTGACTTACTTGTTTAAATTCGGTAATATTTAACTGATTTTCAATCTTATATGTTAATCACTGTCTCATCAAGCACAAAAGGAAATCGATCTAAACCGTGTCGGCAGTAATTTGAAAGAAAGAAGCCAATATAATCCAAGATTTGGATACTGTTCTTGTTGGTACTTGCTGCATCTAGTTCCAAAAAAGGAACCTGTATATATAAAACAAAAACAGACAATGAAGAAGTTTCTTAACAGAGCCAGCTGCTGCACAATGAGGGTCGAGGACTGTTCGCGTCGGTTTTTACACCTGTCGAACTATCAACACGTGGGGGTGGCGGACGTAGGTTTCAGTCCTGGTGCGTTGTGCGTGAGCGTGCCAGTATCTTTGGGTTAGATACAACCTTGGTGCGGACGACCTTTGGCGAGCGGATGGCGCTGGCAAGCGGATTACCCTTGCGAGCGGATGACCCTGGCGAGCGGATGATGCTGGCGAGCGGATTACCCTTGCGAGCGGATGACCCTGGCGAGCGTACTCGTTTGCTCCCTGCTACCTGACTTCTTGATCAAACGACTGTACGCGGGCGTTGACAAACCGGCGTAAGGGCTCGAACAAGACCTAATAAACTATTACTAGGATTTTCTCTCAACCTTTTGCAGATTGAGTAATCTTACTTCGATCCTGAGATGCAAAGCAGAGCTTTAATCAAGACCGCGGGAAACGGTTTGCTTCCAACCTCTTGCAGATTGGCTTGCAGATTGTTTGTCTTCCAACCTCTTGCAGATTGGGAATAGTTTGATCCAACCTTTGGCAGATCGGGACCATATTACAGACGTTGCAGATTATCCTGGCGGATGACCCTTGGTGAGCGGATTATCCTGGCGGATGACCCTTAGTGAGCGGATTATCCTGGCGGATGACCCTTAGTGAGACCGCGGAAAACGGTTTGCTTCCAACCTCTTGCAGATTGGGAATCTTCCAACCTCTTGCAGATTGGGAAAGGTTTGATCCAACCTTTGGCAGATTGGGACCATGGCTTTGTTACCGGAGTAACGACTCGATTTGTCACAAGGTGTGACGACTAGACTCGATATGTCTCTGCGATGCTTCGACACGAACGCAAGGCACTCTCGACAACAACGGCAGGTATACAGCGACCAGATGTGGTGGGCGTAGGTTTGCGGCTAGGTTGGAGCGGTGGTTTGCAGTTGGTGGAGGCAGTTCACGAGAGACTGCTGCTGCGACCGAAACTTGGTGCATGGCTGCGACTCTGAGTTTGGTGCAGGGAAGCGACAAGCACTCCGGAGAGGCTTATGCCCCGGAGGGACTTTGGTTTGCGTTGCGCAAAGGTTTTTGTGTGGAGGAGCTCTCTTTTCTTGAACACCATGACCTCTTTATATAGAGAATGCAGAACCCCAATACTTGTATATCAAGCATAATAGATTCTGATATCAATTAGGATTTGATTACCCAAAACCACCTCCTCTTGGATTCCTAGAGGAACCCTAATTCTTTTTCCAAGAAGGAAAAAACACATCAGATTATTCATTAATGAATAACCTCTTGGGCCTTGTCCCACAAGCTCGGACAAATGTAAATTTGGGCCCAAACATTGCCCCCCAGCCTTTGAAATTGAAGGCACAGTGAAATTGATAAAGGCTAGAAAGCCCAATCCGAACCAACTCTAGCGGATGCAACTTTTTTGATATTGTCCCACTGTATGTTCCCCCAGTTTACTTGGTTGTGGCGAATATAAGGAATATGAAGCAATGCCAAGAAAACTAAGTGAAATTGCCCCCTGGACGAGCAATATTAGGAAGAGGATTGCCCCCCAGCCTAAACTATAGCGAGTGAGGTCACCCCAATTGGATGTCCTTTCTTATCAATTCCCTCAATCCTGAGAGGTCTGATAGCGCTATACGATATGTAGTAGATCCCGCAATCTTGACATTAGGTCCCACCGGGTGTGCCAAAAATGTTCGCGTCGGTTTTTACACCTGTCGAACTATCAACACGTGGGGGTGGCGGACGTAGGTTTCAGTCCTGGTGCGTTGTGCGTGAGCGTGCCAGTATCTTTGGGTTAGATACAACCTTGGTGCGGACGACCTTTGGCGAGCGGATGGCGCTGGCGAGCGGATTACCCTTGCGAGCGGATGACCCTGGCGAGCGGATGATGCTGGCGAGCGGATTACCCTTGCGAGCGGATGACCCTGGCGAGCGTACTCGTTTGCTCCCTGCTACCTGACTTCTTGATCAAACGACTGTACGCGGGCGTTGACAAACCGGCGTAAGGGCTCGAACAAGACCTAATAAACTATTACTAGGATTTTCTCTCAACCTTTTGCAGATTGAGTAATCTTACTTCGATCCTGAGATGCAAAGCAGAGCTTTAATCAAGACCGCGGGAAACGGTTTGCTTCCAACCTCTTGCAGATTGGCTTGCAGATTGTTTGTCTTCCAACCTCTTGCAGATTGGGAATAGTTTGATCCAACCTTTGGCAGATCGGGACCATATTACAGACGTTGCAGATTATCCTGGCGGATGACCCTTGGTGAGCGGATTATCCTGGCGGATGACCCTTAGTGAGCGGATTATCCTGGCGGATGACCCTTAGTGAGACCGCGGAAAACGGTTTGCTTCCAACCTCTTGCAGATTGGGAATCTTCCAACCTCTTGCAGATTGGGAAAGGTTTGATCCAACCTTTGGCAGATTGGGACCATGGCTTTGTTACCGGAGTAACGACTCGATTTGTCACAAGGTGTGACGACTAGACTCGATATGTCTCTGCGATGCTTCGACACGAACGCAAGGCACTCTCGACAACAACGGCAGGTATACAGCGACCAGATGTGGTGGGCGTAGGTTTGCGGCTAGGTTGGAGCGGTGGTTTGCAGTTGGTGGAGGCAGTTCACGAGAGACTGCTGCTGCGACCGAAACTTGGTGCATGGCTGCGACTCTGAGTTTGATGCAGGGAAGCGACAAGCACTCCGGAGAGGCTTATGCCCCGGAGGGACTTTGGTTTGCGTTGCGCAAAGGTTTTTGTGTGGAGGAGCTCTCTTTTCTTGAACACCATGACCTCTTTATATAGAGAATGCAGAACCCCAATACTTGTATATCAAGCATAATAGATTCTGATATCAATTAGGATTTGATTACCCAAAACCACCTCCTCTTGGATTCCTAGAGGAACCCTAATTCTTTTTCCAAGAAGGAAAAAACACATCAGATTATTCATTAATGAATAACCTCTTGGGCCTTGTCCCACAAGCTCGGACAAATGTAAATTTGGGCCCAAACAAGGACATCAATTTTAAATTTGATTGATTCTTCCCCAGAAGTAGTAAATACTAATCATACAGTACCGAAACTCCAGAAACAAAAATAGAAAATAAAAAGAATCAAACACAGTTGTATAAATATCAAACCAATACGAAACCCATACATGATACATGCAATGCACTAAGGACCAGCATCTTGAATCTTAATGTACTATTTGGCTTAATGGAAACCCCACTCGACAACGAAAGCTCACCCATCCTTTGTGGTTGGTTGTTATATAGAAGAGGTATGGAAGACAATACACTTTCCCAGTACTCCCCCTCACTCCAACCCAAACACACTTTCCTTCCCCAATCATAAATAAAATCATCACCAAAAAGGCCTCCGAGAACGACTCCTTTCATCACCCCTCTAACCTAGATCAACGGCCACGATCCTCCCACGGCCCCCGTCACAGTCTCTCTCTATTTGGGCCCCACGTAGGTTCCCCCATTTTATAACAATAAAGACTTAAACCAGTCCCCCCCCCTCTCTCTCTCTCTCAGCTCAGCCCTGTCCTGATACGCCGGCGAAGCACCGAGTCTTCGCCCCCCGAAGATTTTGCTTTGTCGTTTTCCTCTTCCTCTCAACGCGTCGTTGAATCGTTCGCTACGGTTTCTCTCGATTCGCGCTCCGATTCTGGTCCAGGTCGCCTTTGAATGAATGTAGCAAAGAGCTGAGCGCAAATGACCTTTTTAGCCTCCGGATTCTGAACCGGACCGCATTTCCATCACTCTTTTCAAATTTTAGGGTTAGGTTTTGGCTAGTTTTGGTGGCCGGAGCTGTGGCGGTGGTGGAGAAATCGATGTTGATCAGCCATGCCGAGTATTAGAGCTCCGGTGGCGAAGAAGGCCACGACTCTAACGGTCAGTGATTTCAGTTTTGTTTCTATTTTTCTGCACCAAAAAAAAAAAAATCAGTTTCAAATTATTTGGCTTTGAATTGGTTTGGTTTAGTAGCTTGAAGAATGGCTGGTTTTGGTACAGGTTGCGGTGAAATGCAGGCCGTTTAAGGAGAGAGAGCGCGGCCGAGACATTGTTAAAGTGATTGACAATAAGGTGAGCTTTTTCGGTTGCGAATTTGTGGAGGTTTGAGTGGTTTTGGTGATGTGTGTATTGGATTTTTGGGTATAGGAGGTGCTGGTGTTGGATCCTGATCTGTCTAAGGACTACTTGGAGAGGATACAGAATCGGACAAAGGAGAAGAAGTATTGTTTCGATCATGCGTTTGATCCTGAGTGTACTAATTCGGTATATTGATTCTTGAAACTTGTTGCTCTCTCTTCATTTTGTGTTAATTTGGTTAGTTGTAGTTGTTGTTTTTCGGAAGCTGTGTTTGGAGTTATTGGTTTATATGTGTGTTATATGTGTATACAGGATGTCTACGCAAAATGCATATCGTCAGTGATCTCTGGGGTTGTTCATGGTCTCAATGCAACTGTGTTTGCATATGGTTCTACCGGAAGGTACTAAGGATATGTAAAATCGTGTTTTGTTGTCATCCTCATGCTCTCTGTATGAGCCGAGATGCTTTGCATTTATGCTACTCAGTCCTGCAAATTTGCTTAAATAACTGTTTATTGCATGTGTGACTTACTCTTTGAGAGTATACGTCTGAGTTCTGATTTTGTGATTTCACTATGCTTTTTGTCATATTCTTCTTAATGCCTTACATCCTCATCTTTCTATTTTCAGTGGTAAAACATATACTATGGTGGGGACACAAGGTGATCCCGGACTGATGGTTCTCAGTTTGCATACAATATTTGATCTGATAAAAAAGGACAAGAGCGCTGATGAATTTGAAGTTACCTGTTCCTATCTTGAAGTCTATAATGAAGTAGGTGATGCAATTTAATTTACTAAGCTTTGCCTCTATTCTCTTAGAAAGTCGTTTAGCATTCTAATCGTATTTAGCATTCTAATCTTATCAAATATAGGTTATCTATGATTTGCTTGAGAAGTCATCCGGCCATTTGGAACTCAGAGAGGACCCAGAGCAAGGAATCATTGTTGCTGGCCTGAGGTGTATAAAGGTTCACACTTGCCCACTTAGTTGCATTTTATTTGACTGCTTTAAGTGTTGTCTATCTGCCATTCTGCCTCTATATGTCAAACAGTTTTTTTTTTTTTTTTTAATATTTTAATTTTTATATCACATTAAGAAACAGTATGTATTATTTCAGTGGGCAACTATGTCTGTACTATGGACAGAACTTTCACTAATCCTTTATGACATGTGCCACAAATTCAGGTTCAGTCAGCTGATAAGATCCTTGAACTCTTAAACGTTGGGAATAGCCGACGGAAAACTGAAAGCACGGAGGCTAATGCAACATCTTCTAGGTAAGTTGAATTCTTCAGCAATTCTTTGCATACTTTCTTTTTTCTTTTTTAACTTTATACCAAAGAGTCTACTTTCACTTGAATGCTAAGAGATGTAGAGGTTTTAGGTTGAAGTGCCTGTTCAATAGGTTATATATGAATCATTCGGTAGGTAGGTGTTTGGCTTCACATGTGCTCATCAGAAAGCAATAGACTATTCTGATCTGCAGTTCACATGCAAATGGTGGGAAACTATACAATTGGATTTGCATTTCACAGACTGAGTAACAAACAATCTAAAGTAATAGGGGCTACTACTAGTATCTGCAGTTCACATGCAAATGGTGGGAAACTATACAATTGGATTTGCATTTCACAAACTGAGTAACAAACAAGCTATAGTAATAGGGGCTACTACTCGAACGTTTTAATAGTTTCACCTCACGTCATCATCAACACCATGTTAAATTTGAAAATTTGATGCAACCGCATTCTTACAAAGCTGACTTTCCATTAATAGATCGCATGCAGTGCTGGAAATAAAAATTAAAAGAAAACAGAAAAATAAGTATCGGAATCAAATCATGCGAGGCAAACTCGCTCTTGTGGATCTTGCCGGCAGTGAACGAGCTTCTGAAACAAATAATGGAGGCCAAAAGTTAAGGGATGGCGCCAATATTAACCGTTCACTTCTTGCCTTAGCAAATTGCATAAATGCTCTGGGGAAACAGCAAAAGAAGGGTCTTGCTTACGTTCCTTATCGCAACAGGTATTTAATAGTTCTTCTGAAAAATTAGGTATTTGATAGTAATTACTTTCCATTTTTTCCTGCTGCCTTCTAGCTACACAATAGTTAATGTGACTGCTTTTACAGCAAATTGACACGGATACTCAAAGATGGTCTAAGTGGTAATTCTCAGACAGTCATGGTTGCTACTGTATCCCCTGTTGACAATCAGTATCATCACACTGTGAATACTTTGAAGTATGCTGATCGTGCAAAGGAGATAAAGACACACATCCAGGTGAGAGAAATATTCAGACATATTCAACTTAGGTCTATAAACGATTATGCAACTTATTGGCAGCTTGCAGTAATTTGAACCTTTTAAATAATGTGCCAGTTGAACTATTTATATTCGGTTATCATTCTATCATAGCTGAAATGAACTATCATGCTAAATGTATACAGATTCAAATAAAGTAAAATAAACTACCATGCTATTTCTTAATCAACTAGTAATTTCTTTCAAGTGAAATTGTGGGATCAGCTTCTACTTGTATTGCACAGGATACTGGTCGTATGTAGCTTCCCAATGGGTTTCTGTACAATTTTCAGTAGTTAGTTTGTGTGTCAAAAATCTTCCTTTGTTGTGGCTTATCAAGTGTTAGACTTAGATTTGTAATACAGACAATAATATTAGCTTTGTTTCCTTTGTAGAAAAACATTGGCACTGTTGATACACATGTATCAGACTACCAACAAATGATTGACAGTCTTCAGGCAAGTGGTTGAAATATATTTTTTTTTTGTTAAAATTTATTATGAGTTCTATTTTTGGTGAGAGATAACATATTGTACATTACAGATTGAGGTGGGCCGTTTGAAAAAAGAACTAGCTGAAAAGGAATCACAACTAAGTGTCAAACCAGTTGAGAAGGCTGCAGACGATGAGCTTTCCTGGTTGAATATCTTGAGCCACGAAACCAGTGAAAATGTTCAGGAAAGAATAAACCTACAGAAGGCATCATTTGAGCTCGAGGAAACCAACCGTCGTAACCGCACTGAACTACAACAGCTTGACGATGCAATAGCAAAACAACAGGTCAGAATGTCTCACTTATAATGTTACCTTATGAATAAATTTTACTCTTCAATTTAGCGCCTAGAATCCATCTCACCTTTGGATACTTTTCACAAAATCCTAGGGTTATATTCCTCAAAAGACAGAACTTATTTGGAGGGACTTAATTCGAGGATTACTCATTCTTCTTTCATCTCCTCTTGGACAGACAAAAGAAAAAATAAATTAATGCTGGATTCATTTAAAAAAAAAACAAAAATAAAAAACAATAACAACAACTAATACTGGATTACTTATTCTGCGTCTCAGGCTCTTGAAAAAGATGGAGAAGTTGTAGACGCTTTGATAGCAAGACGGCAAGTCATTTTAGATAACATTCGTGACAATGATGAAGCTGGTGTCAATTACCAGACGGTAATATCTCTGTTTGTACTCAGACTCATAAATTACATCAATTGTTGGCTTTTGATCTCAATATGAATATCATGGTTTGCAGGAAATTGAAGCAAATGAGAAGCATAGATTTCAACTCCAACATATGATTGAGGAGGCCATCGGTAACAATGGCAACAAAACTTACTTGCGCATTCTTAGCCAACACAGGCTATTGGTGAGTCAATAGTAAAGGAGTGCTGAATAGACTTATATTTTACGTGGCAAAGTAATTTGGAAGCGGTTGTTCTCAATTGATTATAAACGATTGTGAATCTCTTGCAAGATGATAGGTGAACATGCTATACAGATGTTTGATTACAAATGCAAGGAAAAATAGTGGTTGTCCTATGAGTGGAATTGGTTACCAAAACCTAGATTTTAAAAAGCTCAATGCTAGGATTCAAATATATGCTATGGATTTTCTTTTGCGCTGACAGTTTTGCTTTATATCCATAGGGAATGGCTAATGCGGAGCTTCAATTGGAAATGGCAATGAGGGATCAAGTCATTAACAACCAACGGGAAACACTTAAAAACATGTGGGACTTGCTGATGGGGTTAGGACTTGATGAAAGACAGGTCTTGGATCTTGCCGGTAAGCAGGGAATCACAATAGAAGATGGAGCCACAACTCCCCGTCTTGGCCTTTCCGCTAGGGAGCAATCCCCTGATTTAGGTTATGGCAGCAGACATACTGCTTTTGGTCATTCTCCTGGCATGGGGCAGTCGTATTCTAGATCATCTTGTATCTTTCAGCAAACTCAAGACTTTGGTTTGAGATCATCCCCCCAGGGACATTCAGATATGGCTCAGTCTTTTTGCAGGGAGGAGCGTTCCTTCTACTTAATGTCTCATGACCATTCCCCTTCTGCATTTATGAGGATGAGGACAAGTAGTGAGCATTGGTTCGCTGGCAGGCCTAGTTCGTTTGGTAATCTTGATAAAAATCCTCAAGATTCACGAACATCATATCCAGTCAGTAGGTAACACAAGCTTCGCCTTGCAGTAAACTCAGCCTACCAGCTTCATCTTTGGGTGATTTTTGACAAGCAGAACAAGGTACGAGCAACAAATCATGCTGGTATATTCTTTCTCTTTAAAATTTTATGGGGGTTATCGTGTTTCTTGAAGAAAAATAAAAGTTATGGGGACTTTCTAAGCACAGAGAAGAATGTTCATCTTCGGGTGTGTGTCTGTGGGGGGCAGTTTAGTCCTACTTGTGGGAAACAGATGAGTCATAGAAGCATTTTAGCATCATCATCATCATCCTTGTTTACCTTTTCCCACAAAAGAAGAGATCTGCTGAAAAGCATTAACATCAGTGTTTTAAAAATCTGATCTGTTCAATTATAAGCTTGTATTATCATTTCTTAATTGTATAGCGAAGTGATTACTATATTTCTAAATTAAATTTGTCTTGCGCACAGGATGGAATGAATAGTACTCTGAGGCAACATGTACAGACTGGTCCACCTCCATTATGATACATTGAAACAAGGTCCTGATTTCCTGATATGTGCAGCTCAAAGTATGGGGGTTTCACAGTATTGAAAACCTTACACTTGCCCGCTTGCCTCTGGTTACAGGGTAGAATTCTTTTTGGCTGGCTAGTTGTATTATGTTTTCACCCCTCCCTTCCCGTCATTTCTTTCTCAACCCTCTCTTCTTCCACTGTTGTACATACCTCTAGCATTGTTTGGGTTTCTCTAGGTGAACTTGGAGAGCGATTTTGTTTTGGTTGATGGCTATGCAAAGAGCCGAATTTTAGGATAGGAGGAAGAACAAGGAAGATAGAGGGAAGTTGGCACATATGACACTTCGACTTGCAGAATGTAGTTCTAGCTCTTTGTACCTATAATATGGGACCAAGTTCCAAGTACAACCTCAGGTAAATGAATGTGAAAGTCTGCATAGTGCTAGGGAAAAGTTGTAGCGTAGAACACACTTTCTTTTCTTTATGATGCTCTCCTTGACCACTGTGCTAATCATCACTTTCCTTTGTACATTCATTACTAGTTTTTCTCTCGGATTTGTACGTGCTCAAAATACAGTAGTTGAGGAGTTCTGATGTTGTGTTCTTTAATTCCTTGCCCGTTAAAGACACAGAGTTTCAGCTTTGTACAAATGCAGATATCCAATTCTAACCCTGCCTTGTTTATAGTTTATTCTCATGCTGATATACTTGGATAGATTGAAATAAGTGTACCAAATCGGATCAAGTTGTGTGATAAAATGCAATCCGTGGAGGCCACAGGAAACCAACAATGCTTCAAATTGGTAGCCGATGTGTGGGGTACCCCTTTCACTACAAGGCCATGTGATCTCTAAAATTGGGTGCGTTTCAGCCTTAGGATTCAGTAGGTTGTTGCCTTTATATCTGTTTGGGGCATCAATGAATATATCCATTTTCTAGTATTATCCTTTTCTTTGTTTCTGTGGTTCCCAAGTACACAATGTCGGTCGACCCGGAGCCAACGTCGACGGAGCCCGCCTCCGATTACAAGCCCTACACCCTCTTCGAAACCCTAACCGGCCACAAGTCCGCCATCTCCTGCGTCAAATTCTCCTCCGACGGCCGCCTCCTCGGCTCCTCCTCCGCCGACAAAACCATCCGCATCTACTCCGTCGACTCTCCGACCATCACCCCCGCCCAGACCTTCTCCGGCCACGACCACGGCGTCTCCGACATCGCCTTCTCCTCCGACTCCCGCTTCCTCGTCTCCGCCTCCGACGACAAAACCCTCCGCCTCTGGGATGTCGCCACCGGCCGCCTCATCAAAACCCTCCGCGGCCACACCAACTACGTCTTCTGCGCCAACTTCAATCCCCAGTCCAACATGATCGTCTCCGGCTCGTTCGACGAAACGGTGCGTATTTGGGATGTCAAGACAGGCAAGTGTCTCAAGGTTTTGCCGGCCCACTCCGACCCGGTTACTGCGGTCGATTTTAACCGTGACGGGTCGATTATTGTGTCGAGTAGTTATGATGGGCTGTGTAGGACTTGGGATGCTTCTACTGGGCATTGTACCAAGACTTTGATTGATGATGAGAATCCGCCGGTTTCGTTTGTCAAGTTTTCGCCCAACGGGAAGTTCATTCTTGTTGGCACTCTGGATAATACTCTGGTAAATCCGATTCTAAAGCCCCCTTGTTGTTTTTATTTTGTTTTTGATTGGTTTTGAAATGTGTGGATTGAGTAAGAGATTAGTTGAAGTAATTACGATCTGATTTTGGTATAGAGAGGGTACTCATACTTGTACTCTAAACCCTTGAGTACACAACTTCAGATATTAATTGACTCTTAAAAGTTCTAGGCTCAAATTTATTCTTAATAGAACTGAAAATCAACCTGGCAACTACCATGGACAATGTCCTTACAAGGGTTGAGCATTGCCTTTAAAGGACCTTAAACTACCATGATCTAATTTGGTTGATTAATGATTCTGGTGGTGGCTGGGTCTTTGTAGCAGTGGACTTGAACTCTTGACCGGGACTTGGAAAATTTATGTTAAAGAGCTGATCATAGTAAAACAATGGTTACATAGGTTTTAATCGTCTTTGGACCCTTTTACAAGTGATGTTCTTACTCATGTTCTGACCTTTTTTTTTTTGTAAGATTGGGGTTGAGAACATAGTAGAGGGAAAGATAATTAGACAAGGCTCATTACTGGTTCTTACCTTTAGTACATGAAACTATGCCAATTATTGATGCAGTTTAAATTTATACACTTTTCACTTCTATTGTATCTGTTTTTTCCGGTCCCGTTCACCTTTATGTATGTTAAGGCATAAGGGAACTTCCTGTAATAAAGCTCTTGCTTTATTTTAGCTGATGTCCTTTCGTAATTGGTTGGTATCATTTGTAACGTAGTTTCAAGTTGTCTTAACAGTAATCAATTTGATAGTTGACATTTTCTATGCCCAGGATTTGAAGAAAAATGGTATTATATTTTCATTACAATGCTTTTAAGTGCATATAGATGTATACTATGCGCTTTTATATTGCATATGGATGTATAATGCATTGCAAGTGCAAGATAAGAAGATGTCACAATGTGATAAATTGAAACACTTATTGTGGGCTCATTTGGTAATGCTTTCATTTAGCATTACTTTTAGTAGAGGGGAAAAATGAGAAACGAGAAAGAAATTTGAAAGAGAGATCATAGACAAAGACTTGTGGTGAGTTATGACATAAAAAATCAAAGCAATCTGAAAGTTTTTTTTTTAAAATTTTTTTTTCTTTCTTTTTAATCTTAAAACACATTCTGTTTATCCCGTTCTCTAGCCCGGTTACCTATCTTTCTCTATACCCCAGTCAATTTTCATAATGGAAAAGAGAGAACAAAGCTGTTCTCCATGTCAAAGTTATATGTTTAGGTGACAGTAAGTTGCAGGTACATGGTTTCTTTTCATCGTTATGTCATACAACTCATGTGGGATTTCTGTGATGTGTCTGCAGAGGCTTTGGAACTTTCAAACTGGCAAATGTCTAAAGACTTACACAGGTCACAAGAGTTCAAAATTCTGCATTTCTTCCACCTTTTCTGTGACAAATGGGAAATACATTGTAAGCGGTTCTGAAGATCATTGTTTATACTTGTGGGAATTGCAAAGCAGGAAAATTGTTCAGAAATTGGAAGGTCACACTGATACTGTTATATCAGTTTCATGTCACCCTAAAAAGAACATGATTGCATCTGGTGCACTGGGGAATGACAAGACGGTGAAGATCTGGACTCAGGAGAACTGATTCTTTTTCCCTGTGCTGTAAATGGTTGCGAGTTTCAAGGAAAGTCAAACCATCCTTGGCTTGAAGATTCAGTAGAGGAAGACAGATAGTTGTATAACACAGAACGGGGTGTTCTATGCGAAGGCCATTGCTACATGTTTTCCTACCTCCTAACTTAGTTCAGTAACTTCCTGGTTGTACTTTAGAACACTGCTTTTTATATCAGTTTAAACTTGATCCTCCGAATCATTAAGCCATTTTTAGTACTTACTTTGTGGTTTATTTGTGTGGTGGACTAGGACTCTAGGCGCTATGAAGCTTCAATGTTTTATATAACCCATGACTGCCTTGATGAATGGTAAAATAGTTTTACACTATTTTTATCTATATGTCATTACTATGTGGTAAAATAGGTTGTGCACTTTTTGTTTTTCTTTGTGGTAGGGTGGTTGGAGTTTGGACTGATAGTAAAAGTCCATGAAATAGACACAGACCGGTCTGCTAGCTCACTCAAGGAGAAAGTGTGGTATGAAACTCGTGCTTAGTCCAGGTTTTTGAATTTTTCTCTGCTACATTTTGCCCTACATCTTCAATGTTCTGACTTGTATGCTCTTTAGGATTTGATGTTAACTAGATGATGTGCATTTGTACCCATAGATCAGTGTACTGAAGAAAATCAGGTTCTTAGCATATGCTTGGCCTCTTTATGCTCGCTTTTGAATTCTTCTTATTACACATCACTCATATTTGAGAAATTAATCACAACGCAAATTTTGTATTGCAAAACAAAATAATGGGTGAAACAGGAAAGATCAGGTGCTCAACTCGACTACCTGAATAATTCTTTGATGTTATAAGGAAACCCGAAAATAGGAAGATCCTGAACTGAAAGTCCTGCATCGGAGATTTCATACTGTAGAATGTAAGATGGATAGGGATGCCCTCTAGCTACTCAACCCTAGGCTTGATGTGGAATGATAGTTGGATACCCAAGTGAAGTAAAACCTCCAACAACAATCAGATTGCTTAACAGATAACATAAAGAAAAGAGACATTAAATCTCTACTCACCAGACAAAAACAAACTAGTACTTGCTTGTTAGATGCCTTCTACATTTCTTTAAGGGATTTGCCAGATTGCCCTGGGAATTCTTCAACGTGAGCTTTGAACAACCAAAACCTTGGTGCCCCATTCGTGGGGGATCAGAGCCATTACCAACTGTTTAGTTTATACTTAAACCTAAGATACGGATCTGAACGACCAATCTTGATCAGCACATCTGAAAACACAAATAATTAAGAATACATAAATCCTGTCCTAATTTCAATGACGCGATCATTGGAATGAGGGACCCTTTTTGTATCAACCTGAATAAACAACACTATTCATAATTGCATATTACCTGCACATGTTAAAATTGAGCATCAAATTTTCGTTTTCAAATATCACCAAAAACCCTTTTTTTTTTTTCTTTTTTTTTTTAATTCTTTGGGTGAGCTCTGCTTTGCTGGTTTATACCGATGACTGAAGACTCTCCTTTGTCGTTATTAGGATGGTAGCACATTTAAAATGAATCCAAAGATCATGGACAAGATCAATTTTATTATTATTGCATTAGCTATAGGATTATATATATATCTTTTCAACCAATTCTTATAGTCCTAGCTAGTACTTGCTTTGGTCGGTTGAAATTCATCTGTGCTGTGAAGAAAATATATATATATTGGAGGAAAGTGGACAAATTAAGGCCAGAACAAAAATAAGCAGACAGCAACTGAATACCGTCGACTAATCTACAAAACTCAATCAAACGAAGGAAATCCAGTAAATAAAAACAAGAACAAAATGATAAGATATCGACCCACTACCATTACTCATCGGCATGCAATCATTATAATTATCATTGTTCTTGGTCAGAAAATTCATAGAAATTCATGGGACAGAGTAAATAATTCAAGTGATAGAACTTATTTTGTATCCAGAATTTGGTTGGCAAAGTTATGGGGGATAGACAATATATTGTTTGTTTTATCGTTCCTGTAGATCTGGTATATCTTTACAGATCAACTTGTCAATTTGTTTATGCTGCCCATATGATTTCACCTCACGTCAACGATTATGCAGTGTGACAGACAAGCTAACCCTACTCATCTTTTAAATAATGGATTAAGAATTTGAAAACCAATAATGGATGCTGAAGTACTATAAAACTGCATATGGAGTTCATATTAGGCCAACTGGAAAAATAGTAGAACGGTTTGTGAAACTCAAGATAAAGGAGGTAAGCTTCTATTTCTCTCTTGTTTCATTAGGATTTTTTGTCAAAATCTTATTTTGTTTCTCCTGTTCAGTTTTCATTTGTACTGGTATGCTGACAATATTAATTCTTGCTTTTTCAGGATCCTTTGTACGTTCCATAATTTTTAGTCAGATAATGGACGTATCATCGGCAAAATGGTTTTCGGATTTGGTAATTTTTTCAAAACACGGTGCAATACATATCATAGTTATCGAATCGTCCACAGTTCTTATAGTTTATTGTGTGTAATCAAATTTTTAGGGAATGGATGAATACTTCTTCATTCATGAAGGGCTTACAGCACAAGACATAGAAACTGCACTTGGAGAAAATTTCAAACAATCTTTCTCCAATGAGAGTTATTCCTCTTACCCAACTTCAACTACCCAAAACACCGCCACATTAAGTGGTCGTTCATCTATCAATGAGACTAATTCTCAGACGAGCTTTGAGAGACCAGCCAAACTGGTCAAGACCAACAGCTGGAACTCTGGCATTACAGAACAAGTTTCACCAAAGCCTTCTTCCAATTCGTCTTCCTCCCACATTATTTTTTTCGAGAATGCAACTACGAAGTCCTCACCACCTTCCAAGCCTCATCAGCAGTTCTCTAATGGTTTTGATACCACTCTGAAGCCAAAAGATGAGACACCACCCCAAATATGTATGCAGTTTGAGAACCAAGGGAATGGGACTAATAAGAGGCCTCACTCAATCACTAGAATACCTTCACATGCTCAAGACCACGTAATGGCTGAGAGGAAGAGAAGAGAAAAGCTCAGTCAGAGGTTCATAGCTCTTTCTGCCATTGTTCCTGGCCTAAAAAAGGTACTGACCAATTTTTTTCTATTCTATATGGCATGGATAATATTGCAGGATCGGTCTCAATTCAAGACTTGCTTTTAGAATACGGACTTCAATTGCTAAAATTAATTAACACGTAAGTTGAAATAATCATATTAGATCCAACCTAACACCACTATGTCAACCTCTTTGGCTATAGATGGATAAAGCTTCTGTTCTTGGAGATGCAATCAAGTATGTGAAGCAGCTCCAAGAAAGTATAAAAGTACTTGAGGAACAAACCAAGAAAAGAACCATGGAATCCGTGGTGTTTGTGAAGAAGTCTCAGCTGGTCTCTTTTGATGATGACTCTTCTTCATGCGACGAGAACTTTGATGGTCGCAGCTCTGATGAACCACTCCCGCAAATTGAAACAAGAGTTTCAGAGAAGGATGTATTGATTCGAATCCACTGCGAGAACCAGAAAGGATATCTGGTGAAAATTCTAAGCGAAATAGAAAAGCTTCAACTATCCGTGGTTAATAGCAGTGTCTTGCCATTTGGGAAGTCCACTCTAGACGTAACCATTATTGCTCAGGTATGTAATAACTTCAGCTATACTATTTCTGGCCATGTTCGTTAACTAATATCCTTTAAACTTTAATTCTAATTTCAATCAGTGGTTTAGTAAAACTTACGTTTACCATTTTCTTTCAGATGGATGTTGAATTCAACATGACGGTGACAGATCTTGCAAAAAGCTTGAGAGTGGCTCTATTGAAGTTCATGTGACATGCCATCCGGCAAGTTATATATCTTCTGGATTTTATATCGTCAACCTGTACATGATCTGATAGCTTGCAAAATCAGTCATTAGTTCTCAAAATAGCTGCAGTTTCTCTTTTTTCCAACCTCTTGAGACTAGTCTAGTATGCCTTTGAATCTCTCCCTCCATTTTTTAGACCAATATCCACCATTTGGGTCCATTGCCAAAGCTTGTTTTTGCCATGAGGGTTTCTATATGTATTTGCTGGAGGGTTTTTGTTATTATTTTTGCGTGGTGGACTTGCTGCTACCACGTTGAATTACCCACCAG
Source organism: Potentilla sterilis (assembly GCA_963682095.1). Classification (NCBI taxonomy): domain Eukaryota; kingdom Viridiplantae; phylum Streptophyta; class Magnoliopsida; order Rosales; family Rosaceae; genus Potentilla; species Potentilla sterilis. Next base: position 34,913,036 of record OY821764.1, read on the forward strand.
TTGTGACGAGGAACCCTAGGGCCTGAAGATGTATTTGCTTCGTTTTTATGAGGTTCGACGGTTTATTTTGGTAAAGATTTACAAAACATGGTCTATTAATTTCGTCTAAGGGGGAGAAATAAACAAGCATTTTTGGAGGTTGCTGGTTCAACTGTTTTTGTTGTTGGCCTGATAGGCTGATACAGTCTGCAGGCGCATGTATTTAAGCTGTTTTTCTTTGTTCAGTCAATCTTCAGAACTTCAGTTCCCTATGTAATCTCTTATGCAAAAGATTGATCACTGCATATTTCGTTCATTAGTTGTCAGCCAAATACTAATAATATTGATCCAAACTTATAATTGGCGGTCGATATGTTTCTACTCCTCCAATCTACCAACAAAACTACAAAAGAAGTATACGACTATACATACCATTTTTTCTCTTTATCATCATCAGCCAAAAACAAAGAAGTACATCATGAAAAGATTTTACCATGAATTATGGATTAATTTCAGTTTATTACCCTGAATTGTTTCGTCCATCTTTTTTTATTTTAATCACGTGTGTCCTTGTATTCAAAATCTAAACTTAGACAAAAAATTAAATTCCCTTCAACGATGACGTCATGATCTGATGTGGAAGAACTAAAGATGACTCAGCTTTGAGGTTTTAACCCCCTAAGGAGGACATACTCATCATTTAGCTCATTCTTTTCACTTTTTAATTTTTTTTCCCATTTAGCTCATTCTTTTCACTTTTTTAATTTTTTTTTCCCTTCATTCATTTTATGTTTCTTTTTCTTCTCTCTCTCTCTCTCGCTCGCGGTGAGTCCACTGCTCTCCACCTTTTCTTTCCTCTCACTCACACTCATCTTCTTCTCTCTCCTCCTCTCAAACCACCTATTCTTTCCCTTCTTACGCTCATAATTTATTGAGAGATTTCGTGTGTCACACGTCTCCCTTGATTGAAGATCAGTCTAGGATTTTTGTAAATCAGTTCGTTGTGTGCTTCAGAAACACATATCCACTCTTTATGCAGAGTCTTAAGGGACCAACAGTTCATAGTATATGTCAATTAGTTGGATGGTCACTTAATTGTTCTTCCTTCTTATATATATGTACTCAAGCCTGTAAATGTTTAACACAACTGTTCTGTCAGAATCCGGAGACTCTAACAAAAGCACAATAAAGGTATAGAACGACATAGGGATTTATAGTGATTCACCATGCCTACGGTGGGCATGACTACGTCCACTTAGAATTCACTACCATCGGCTAATAAGCCATCGGGGTGTTACAAATGTTGAATGCCAAAGATTCCAAGAGATCAGATATCTAGGGGGAAGCCTTCTTTTTATAACCAAGGAAGACTTCCTCCTTTTACAAGTTTCTGATGTGGGAGACAAACCCAATTTTCCTGCCCCCGAAGCTACTTCCGAAGCCCGGGGGCACGCCTTCTGGATGCGGCACCGGTGATCTTCCACAATGAAGATGTAGCCGAGGTGTCGGTCTACCCGATGCATGCTGGAAGCAGGACCTATCGCGTCGGTTGGCCTGCCTACGAGGTCGTTGGATATGCTTGGCGGTGCACCATATCTACTGTCAATAACAACTGAAAATACATTCCCTCATATCCTCTCATTAAGTTTTTTATGGTATTAGAGTTGTGATCCTCAGAGGAACTACTTTTGCATTCATGTCTTCATTCCCTCATAACCATTCCATCATAACATCATGTCACCCAAAAATGTAGGGGTGGGCATGGGCGGGGACGGGCTGGGATTCACCTGATCCTGGTCCTGTCTCGTGAGGTTTTAAACGGGACGGGACGGGACGGGACGGGACGGGACGGGATTACACTTTTTTAAAAGTGATCCCGCCAGGCCCGGAATCCCGCCAGGCCCGGAATCCCGCCGGAACCGAGAGGGGACCGGGACCAAAACGGGATCCCGTAATGAATCAAAACCCACAATCCCAAAAAAAAAAAAAAAAGGAGACCAAGGACAGTTGGAGACTAAGGCTGAAGCGGCGGAGTCTTTGGAGACTAATGATGAGGCGGCGGAGGAGGGAAAGGGAAGTGAAGCAGAGGTAGATGAGGCGACATGGTTGAGGCTGTTGAGGCTGAGGCTGAGGCTGAGGCTGAGGCTGAGGAGGTGGAGGAGGGGAAAAAGCGATCAGAGATGAGTGGTTGAGGAGCGGACCTCGAGGCGGGAGAGGAAGAAGGAGCGGCCGAGGTGGTTGAGGAGCTTGCGGATCTGTTGGAGAGGAAGAAGACCAAGCTCGGGAAACTTGGGCTTGGTGGGAGCGGCGGCGGGTGCGGTGGTTGGGGCGACGGCGGGAGCTTGACCTCTGACGCCGGCGACGATAATACAGATGAATGCGAAGGTCAAGTCACTGCTGCGATCCATGGCGACTTGGCGAGAGAGCTCACAGTTCACAGGTAAAGAGAGAAAATGAGAATGAGGAAATGAGTGTTTGACTGTCTGAGATAAAGAGTGAGTGAGAGAGAGAGAGTAATAGTGGCGATGATAACCGACAGGCGTATATGAATCAAAATATATATATATATATATATATATATAATATAATTATATTAATTTTATATTTATACGGAACGGGACGGGATCTCTGTTTTTCAAACATGAATCCCGTCTCGTCCCGAACGAGATCGGGACGGGATCGAGATTTCGGGACCAAATGCCCACCCCTACAAAAATGATTTAACCAAAGACAGAGATCCTGCAGGTGTAGGCTCTGAGTCTTCAACAACCAAAACAGAAGTAATGGATAGAAATCTAAATCAAAGCCTCTCTTCTTCGTTGCTTAATGAGCTCAACTTCATGCCTGTTGGTAGCCGCAGAGAGGCTATAGCAGGCCCACAAACCCACAGCAAGTACACCAGGGCCCGGCCCGAGGCCCAGGACCGAGCCACCAGCACCCGGCCTCGGGGTCCAGCCGTCTATCCGGCTGCCAGGGACCCTGGGACCGGGGACGCCAGCCCGCCAAAGAGGTCACCAGAACTGTCATTTGAAGGGAACCAGTCCCACATCGAAGGGTGAGGCCAGCCCTCACCCCCAGCCACCTATATAAGGGCCCCAACTACCCTAATTAATGGGTAACTTATCTCTCTCACTGTTTACATACGTGCTCAAGTTATATATATTCCAACTATACTAACTTAGGCATCGAAGAGGAGAAGACCGGCCCGCCCGGTATTCCCCTTAGTAAGCAGGTTTGCAGGAGATCAAGTCGGATTCATCTGTATCTACCAGGCCCCCGGGTTTAGGCAGAAACAATTGGCGCCGTCTGTGGGAACCTTTGAACAAAAAACCGTGTAAGCATCATCCATGGCCGAGAGTTTGGAAGCAAGGCAAGAGAGAGGTACCACCGAGAAGGGACGTGTTGCATTAGTGCAAACGCTCACCTCCACCCCGGCCGTCACGCGGGAGCCGCGTGGCGCCCAGGGCAACGGTCAGGGAGAAGGAGGCTTTGGTAGGCTGTCCGGCATGCCGGGACCGGGACACCACGACAGCCCGCGCGGGAAAGGCCCGGCAGAAGATGAAGACAGTCCAGCGCTCCGGGGCCCCTCCTTGATATTCTCGGATGATATGAGCGACCGATCTGAGAGCCCGCTCTGTGATAGTGACCGGGACACTACGTACAGCCCCGACCAGAGCGGTATGGCAGGAAAGATACGGGCAATGGCCGCGGAGGTCAATCGTCTAAGAGAAGAGGGCAACAGGGACAGAGCCAAGTCCAACGCCCGGTACGAAGAGATGGAATCAGTGAACGCTGCCCTGGTAGCCGCCTTAGAGAGAGGACAGCAGCGCAGCGACGCTATGGACATGGCGTAAGCGGCACCCCCGCCAGTCCAACCTCAGCAGTACGAGGCAGGGCAGTCATCGGGCGGCCGACCCCATGATGCCGAGCGAGCGAGGTCACCGGGCTGTGCAGGTCCGCCGAAGAGCGTGCCAACCTCCCGCCAGCTCCACACTTCGTCTGTGGATGAAGTTGAGACCCCGACTGCATGGGCATTGCAGATATTAGCCGACACTGTGTCAGACTTGAAGGCCCAAATGGAGGCAAACAAGAGAAGAGCCGCGCGGCCGGTGGAGGGCGCCCGGTTTAATGAGCGTATGTGCCCTTTCTCGCACCGGGTCATAGAGTCGGGACGGTCTGGCAACCAGAAGTCCCTCAAGCTCACCTATTCAGGGTCCGGCTGCCCGTACCAGCATCTGGACAATTTCCGGTCCCAGACCTGCGCCAAGGGTTACTCTGACGCAGTATGCTGCAACATCTTCCAGGAAACTCTGTCTGGAGAGGCGCTCAGCTGGTTCTACGAGCTTCCGGCGAACTCGATCGAGGCTTTCGAACAGTTAGCCGACCGGTTTGTAGGCCGCTTCATCCTCCGGGTCGAGGGAGCCCGGACATCGACCATCCTCTTCAACTGCATGCAGGCACCCGGAGAGGAACTGAGGACCTTTGTCAACCGATGGCAGACAGCCACTGCCGGGGTTCGGAACCTGGACAAGGGCATCGCTGAAATGGCGTTCAAGTAAGGGCTCCGGCCGGGGAAGTTTTCCTATGCCGTCCGGGTAGAACTCCCGCAGGGGTATGATGAGTTGATAGCAATGGCCATCTGGCATGCTCAGGCCGATCACGAGACATATGGGCACCACCTGCTGAAGAGGAAGCGGGATGAGCCGCGGGAAGACCATTCCCGGGAAGAGAACCCCCCGCCCAGCCGAGAGGACAAGCCCAGTCAGCGGACCGAGAACCGCGCCGCCCGGCCGAGCAGGCCCAATAGAAACTGGCCACAAAGGCAGCAGATGCCTTATCCTGACAAGCCCCAGTTAATCGAGCACAAGCCGGCGCCTTACCGCCAGGAACGTCCTCTAGCGATCATGCCAGCACCACCGGCCGGTCAAGAAGTCTTCACCGCTCTCACCACTTCCTACGAGGACATTTTACTTGAGAACGGGAGTGTCATCCCCCCACCGCCCAAGAGAAGGTACCCGAAGGGAAAGCTTACAACGGCACAAACAGGCAAGTACTGCTCCTATCATGATGAGGCTACTCATCGGACGAGCCAGTGCTGTGCTCTCAAGACAGCGGTGCAGGGTTTGATCAATAGCGGCCAGCTCCAACGGTACGTAGGGGAAAGGAGAGCAGATCCCGACCGGGAGCAAGACCAGGCCTGGTAGGCTCGGCCAAGGCTTGCCCAAGCCTCCGGTTAGTTTGGCGTACATCCGGTTCAACCGTTGTAACACCACAAGAAATGTATGCAAACTACTTTTGAGAAAATTTCACCGGCTCCGCCAGTTCAAATATATTCATAATCAAGCAAGTATACAGGCAGTAACCGTTCCGGAAAGATTACAAGGAGAAGAGCAAGGAAAATCCTAAGGAGCCACGACTCCGCCCTCAGCAGGCAATCCGCCAGCCTCTCCTGCGGTACCCTCGTCGTTGACCTCAGTTCCGGCGTCGACTCTGGCTCGGGGAGACTTGGCACCGTTGGTAAAAGAATCCAAGTCCGAGCGAATCACTTCTTCCGGCTGCCCCTCCACCGCCTCCTGATGGATGTCCGACTGCTCATGGATATCTCCTTCAGCAGCAATCGGCATCAGGGAAGTGTCTAACCATCCCTTCCTCGCCCATTCCGTGTACGCATCTGAGATGCCCTCTTCCCTGGCCTTCTCCAGAAACTCCAGGAACTGATCGCTCTCGCGGTATTTGAGAACAACCCGCTCGTAGAGTTCCGGGTCGTCTTCCCCGGTCGCAGCAGCAGTGGCGGCACGCAAAGCGGCAGCTCCCACTTGGAGCTCATCCACCTTGGCTTCCAGCTCGGCCCTCTCCTTCTCCAGGCTCCGGTTCTGCTCCTCCAGCTTCTTGGCCCTCTCCTCCGATCTGGCTTTCTCCCGATCCGAGCGGGACTTCTCCACCTCCAGGCGCTGTCGGGCCTCCGATAAAGCAGCTATCTGTCTCTTCAGCTCCGACAGTTTCTCGCTCGCGTCCGGTTGGTACAGGCTGTACAGCAGCTGCACAACAACAGAAACAGTTAATCGGGCAGTAAGACACACAACCTGCAAGCAGTGTAGTGGAACCAGTTAGTGCTTACCGGGAGGACGGATTCCTTGCATTTTGGGCGGTTCCCGCCCGCTAGGGCCCCAGCAACCCCAGGTCTGTCCAGACCAAGGCCGGCCAAGTCCGCCGCCACTTGCCGGACGAGTGCACTGTCCGAGCTTCCCCTCGGTGCCTCCGCAGGCGCGGGACTACTCTGCCGGGCAGCAGCAGCCTTCTCCCCGGCGGAGTTAGGTTGTGCACCGCTGGTTGCCCTGAACCATTTGGCCAGGTTCTCCCGTGACAACCCGCCGGTAAGCGTCACCAGCGCTGAGGAAGGAATGTCCCCGCCTTTCCGTTTCTCTCCCCGGCCTTCCGGAGAAGAAGATCGTACGCCTACCCGGGCGACACGAGCCACGTGCGGCACAGACACCGGCCGGCTGGGGATCCTGCTCACACCACCGGGAACCCTCACTGGCCCCCCGGTAGTCTTGCCCTTTCCAGGCACCGCATGGGGCGCAGCAGGATGGGTCTTCACCCGCCTCAGGATGTAGGCGCCGTCATCAACATCCATGGCCCTCGGCTCCGGATGAGTCGTAAGCCGGCCGGACTCCTCGTCCACCGACGTCCGCAAGACGGTCTCGCCTTTCTCCTTCAGCTTGTTAAGGAGGTCTTCCCCATCCATTGAGAGAGTGGTTTCGGGCTTGATGACTTCCCGGGAAGATGCACCTGCAAGGAAAGCGAACAGTTAGCATTTTGCCAGAACTAGCACAAGTATCACCGCTAAAGGGCCTGCTACGCACCGGGACCCCGCCCGAGTTGGCAGTATTCCAGCACTTCTCGCCGGATGAAGTTGAAGGAACTCCGTTCCAGATTGTCCCAACATCCGAATATGGTCGAGATCCTCTCATGCTCCAGATCGGATAGCTCGAACGACTGGTCACCAATGGGTTGGAAGGCGCCAGGAACCCGGTACATTTTACTCCTTTTCTGCCACCTCCCGCCCACCATCACCACCTTCTTTCTCCAGCTGTTGTCTACCCATGTAGGCATATTGGTGATGATTGGTTGATGGTTTCGGGCGTTGAAGGACAGGCAACCCCGGGACCCTTGCTTCCTTGAGTACGACAGCCTATACAAGGACCGAAACTCGTTTACCGTTGGCATACTCATCCCGGAGAACTCGTACAGGCAGCCGAGGCTCAGTAGTCGCCTCCACTGGAGCCCAGGAAGCTGCGCGGGCGACACTTGCAGCGCACTGAGCATATACTGCACGAAATTTGGCAGCGGGAGCGAGAAACCATGCCGGAACTGGTCCTAATGCACGGCAACCCAACCTGCCTCCGGGTTGCAGGCTGACTCTCCAGGATTCAGGGGCCGCAGCAGAACCTCATCCGGGATACCCCACGTTTCCCGGAACGCTGCAATCTCTCCAGGGGTCATGCTACCCTCCGGTTCATCACACGCCACAGCATCCTTCCCTCTGCAAATGGTGTAGCTCACGGCCGGAGCACCCGCAAGGCGCACCCCGTGCGGTATTTCAGTCTCCGAGGATTCAGCCCCGGAAGACGAAGACAAAGACGGATACGAAGCCCTGCTCCCGGAGCAGTCAGCGACTTCGGTCTCCGGGGATTCCGAACCGAGCCAGTCCTCCAACCTCTCCGCATCATCCACGATAGGACCCCTGGCAGCCGATTCGGAAGCCCGGTCAGAACTTGAAGAAGACATCTTAACCTAGGAGAAGAAAACAAAACCCTAGCGCTCATCAGCAACAGGCTACAACAGCACCTTCTACGGCCTCTCCCCAAGTTTGCCGCAGAGCAGTTCAGTCAGCGACAGAGATCCCCCCCCCCCCCCCCCCCGCCGCAAAACAACAAAACCAAAACAAGAACAACACCGGAGCAAAGAAATCAACAAACTTACCGATTAATATGTTCAACCGAGGACAGTCCGCCCTGCGAAAGCAGCGAGCAATGGTAGGAAGAGAGTAGGGAGCGCTCGAGAAAACGAATCTCGTGGGGCAAGGGGCTCAGAGTTTTCGCCGGATTTCTCTCTTTCTCTTAGTTTCTCCAAAGCAAGAAGCAACAGCAGAAAGAAGAGCAGAAGAGGCCTTTTTATAGAGGGGACCGGTGCCCTAGGCAATCGAAATCCCTCCAAAAACACGCAGTCAGAGCAACTCAAACACCTGCGAATCCAGGCCCTCCATCTCAAGACCGCCCCCCTACTGGCACGTGTCCCAGCATTGGTAAACTGCCCATGCCATCATAACTGACGGGACTGATGGACTTCCTCCTTAAATGCATGTCAGCCACTTGTCCCACACGCTGGCGACAGGAAGATAGGAGCGGGAACCGAGGCGTCAGGCCCTCCCACACTTCCCCAGGCTCCACGGTCACACACCATTTCACTGGGGCACTCATCTCGTTATGGCAGAACGCCCGGTCGAGGTCCGCCCGGCACCATGGCAGTTAGCGGTTATGATCATTCAACCGGCTGCATGGCTTCTTCGCTGCATCTCTTGAAGACCTCTTATCGTCCGGGGTATGAGCCATCCACCCGGCACCATGGCAGTTCGCGGTTATGATCATTCAACCGGCTGCATGGATTCTTCGCTGCATCTCTCGAAGACCTCTTATCGTCCAGGGTATGAGCCATCCACCCGGCACCATGGCAGTTCGCGGTTATGATCATTCAACCGACTGCATGGCTTCTTCGCTGCATCTCTCGAAGACCTCTTATCAGTTATGGTTTCCCAAACCGCTTCGAGAGCATCGTCCCGGGTATTGTCCCGGCACCATGGCAGTTCGCGGTTATGATCATCCAACCGGCTACACGCCATTTCACTGGGGGACTCGTCTCGATATGGCAGGACGCCCGGTCGAGGTCCACCCAGCTACATCTCTCTTGGGGGACTCGTCTCGATATGGCAGGACGCCCGGTCGAGCTCCACCCACCGGTTACGAAACATTCAACCGGCTCGAGAGCATTTCCCGGGAACGCAATCCACCCGGCCCCATGGCATTTCACTGGGGGACTCGTCTCGATATGGCAGGACGCCCGGTCGAGTCTCGCCCGGCTCCATGGCATGACCCCGGTCATGAGAACATTCGACCGGCATGGGCTTTATACACCCGGGTGAGTTTACATCTAACCCATGTACTCTTGTCCAGCAGGATAAAAACCCTGCATCGCATTGAACCGCGATCAACGTGGGGCTGCACGGCGAGCCTTGTCACCTCAACGCCACCCCCCCCCCCCCCCCCCCCCCCCCTTTACCTCAACGCTTATTCAAACAAGCTGAGAAGAACTAGCAAGTGTTCACCGGCGCTTCAAACAGCCCGCAACACCGGGGTAATCTCCCTGCAGCCTAGCAATATGGACTCGTCTCGATATGGCAGAACGCCCGGTCGAGGTCCTCTACTCCACCTCGTCTCGATATGGCAGAACGCCCGGTCGAGGTCCAGTACTTAAGTTCACCTGGGACCCGTACCGATATGGCAGAACGCCCGGTAGTGGCCCAGTGAACTCCGCTCCGTACCGATATGGCAGAACGCCCGGTAGTGGCCCAGTGAACTCCGCTCTGTACTGATACGGCAGAGTGCCCGATCGAGCTCTCATGCACACATCTATTGCATGGCGGATTTCAACGCTCCATTATCATTCTATGCACCATCTATTGCATGGCGAATCTCAACGCTCCATTATCATTCCATGCACACATTTTTTGCGTGGCATCATCATCTCATACACTCCGGGTTTCACCCCACTCCATGCTCATAGCACCACAACACTTGAGCACAGTACTACTCATATTACAAACGTACTTATAAACTGTTGCTTGCCATCGGTAAACAGGTACTCACCTCGGTCACGCCCAATCTTCAACGCGGACTTGGGGGACTGGGCACCGTTGGGTTGGTAACCCGGCGGGTCTGCGGGACAAGAGCAAGACAGACTTTAAGTCCCCATTCAAGATTGTACTTGACCGGGAACTTGGGGGACTTGTTGACAGTAGCCGCAAAGAGGCTACAGCAGGCCCACAGACCCGCAGCAAGTACACCAGGGCCCGGCCCGAGGCCCAGGACCGAGCCACCAGCACCCGGCCTCGGGGTCCAGCCGTCTATCTGGCTGCCAGGGACCCTGGGACCGGGGACGCCAGCCCGCCAAAGAGGTCACCAGAACTGCCCTTTGAAGGGAACCAGTCTCACATCGAAGGGTGAGGTCAGCCCTCACCCCCAGCCACCTATATAAGGGCCCCAACTACCCTAATTAATGGGTAACTTATCTCTCTCACTGTTTACATACGTGCTCAAGTTATATATATTCCAACTATACTAACTTAGGCATCGGAGAGGAGAAGACCGGCCCGCCCGGTATTCCCCTTAGTAAGCAGGTTTGCAGGAGATCAAGTCGGATTCATCTGTATCTACCAGGCCCCCGGGTTTAGGCAGAAACAATGCCATGGTCAAGGACTGTTACACTAGCCCTGGAGGAAAGGTCGAAGCTGAGCTTTATTAGCATCAAGAAGCTCTAAGATCTTGAAGACCCCGACTATGAGAACTGGTTGTCTAAAGACCAGCTGGTCATGTGTTGGCTGCTCAACTCCATGGAACCAAAGATCGCTGAAATCTTCAGCTATTTAGAATCTTCATATCACTTATGGGAAGCAGTCAAAGATATGTATGGAAATTTGAATAATGTTGCACGTGTCTTTCAGCTCAAAAAGGACATCTCAGCTCTCCAACAAGGTAACAACTCTTTGTTCAACACTTTGGAGCTCTTAACGCTATGTGGAATAAACTTGATATGTATAGACCTCATACTGTCGATGCATCAATTTTGCTGAAAAGAGCTAATGCAGACAAAGTCTTTCAATTACTTGCAAGCTTAGGATCAGATTATGAAGACCTGAAAAGTCATTTGTTGATGAGTCCTTATCTGCCATCATTTGCTGTTGTATGCAACACTATACAAAGAGAAGAAGTACCCAGAAGAGTGATGAATGCGGAGACATATGCTGAAAATTCAGATGCTAGAGGTTTTGCTACAAATAAAAATGTAGCAAACAATCGAGTTTATAAGGGGAGAAGACCAAACCTGAAATGTACACACTGTGAGAACATTGGAAGATCTGGTGTAGGCTAGGGTTGGGCACGGGCCGGGCCGGGCCAATATTTTCGTGAACCCGACCCAAAGCCCGAAATTTCGGGCTCGGTTCGGTTCAGACTTTCTGTGCTTTGGGGACCGATCAAAACCCGTTTGGGCCGATTCGGGCCGGGTTCGGACTTTTTTCGGGCCCAAAAATTGAGGCGAGGCAGAGGGGAGGCGAGGGCGGGGCGAGGGTGAGGCGAAGCTAGGCGAGGCTGGGACGAGGGCCTGAGGCTGAGGCTGAGACGACTCAGGCGAGGCTTTAGGGTGGAGATAGAGTGATGAGAGAGAGAGAGAGAGAGAGAGAGAGAGAGATAGATGGAGTCTTACGTACCTAGGACTAGGAGATTGGGGAATCGAGATTCGAGACGGAGGCGATTCGAGCTGGTGGTGATTCGGACTGAGCCGGAGCTGGAGCTGGTGGCGTCGTGGCGATTCGCACCTGGGCAGGAGCCAGGAGGCTTGGACTCCTTAGAGGCGAGGTCTCAGACGAGTGAGTTAGGTCGACAACTTCTGGTTTTTTTTTATTTTTTAAATATATATATATTAAACTATCTGGCCAGACCGGGTTTTCGGTCCCAAAAATTTCAAGGCCCGAGCCCGACCCGATTTTCTTGTTTCGGTTTGGGCCCAAATTTGGTCCGGGCTTTTAATATAAAGGGACCGGCCTGTTTCGGGCCGGGTTTTCAGTCCCTCGGGTCAAAATGCCCAGCCCTAGTGTAGGCCACTAGAATGAGACATGTTGGATTTTGTATCCTAAGCTAAAGCCTAAGGCTTAGTTTGGGACAGCTTTTGAGGCTGCTTTTGAGACTGCTTTAGCTTTTGGAATTAATGTATGGTGTTTGGTAAAATCTCTAAAAGCTGCTTTTGGCCAAAATAGATTTTCCCAAAAGCTGAAATCGAAAAGCTAGGAAATAGAGCTTTGGAAAACAGCTTTTGAAGAAATGGTGGTGCTAAGAAATATGATTGCACAAAGTTTAATGAATGCAATGTAGTTGCAATATTAATAGACTTTAATATATTTTGTGTAATGGTTCCATTTGATTATGGTGGAAAATACTTTGTCTAATATTATTTTAGATGAATTTGGTTTAATATTTAAGAATTCTTCGTAAATCTTTTATTTGGTCCAAACAATTGGACATACATTGCAAAAAATTATACCAAAATAATTGCACAAAACCATAGTCTATAATTTAGAGAAGTAATATCTATTTTAATAAAACTTTAAATATTTAAGATTATTTTGATAAATACACCCACTCAAAATACTTTTTACTTAGAACTTACCAAACACAAAAAATTACTTTTCGTTCTCACAGCACTTTTGAAAACAGTTTACCAAACACCTAAACTGCTTCCTCTCACAGCAAATTCAAAAGCCATTTTACTCACAGCTGATTCAAAAGTCATTTTACTCACAGCACAGCTGTCCCAAACTAAGCCTAAGTGGAATGAAAACCAGAGAGCTCAACGAGGAAATGCGAACAGGCCCTCATTCCACTCTGGTCCCAAAGCCAATCTGAGCAACATGGCTGAAGAGTTGCCAAACTTTACATCAAATCCCATCAATCTTATAAATGAGTTTGCAACATTTCTTCAGAACAAAAAAGGGATCAATGAAGGTGGAAACCCTATAGCTTTGCTTGGAAAGTTTGCAGGCTTCTTGGAAAGTTCAAACTTTGTTCCTGCAGAAGATATTCCAGGTATTTTTGTGTTCTCTCACTGCTCTAGACATTAGCAAAAATGGTGATTATTGAATAGTGGATTATAGTGCCTCTGAACATATAACAAACAATTCTTCATCTCTTTCTGATTTTAAAAATTTGTCAAAACCATCTCATGTTTCAATAGCTAATGGAAACATTGTTCCCATTGTTGGAAAAGGAAAACTGAAGCTGTTTTCAGATCACATTGAGTCTACTACCTTGTTTGTGCCCCCATTTCCTTTTAAACTCTTATATGTAGGAAAATTAGCTCATTTGCTTGATTTCTTAGCCATTTTTTCTTCTTTTAACATTGTTTTTCAGGATCGAGTCACATAGAAGAAGATTGGTGAGGGATTCTTCTTAAATGACCTTTACTACATCTCCACTTCTTCAAGTTTTTCAAAGTGTTTTCTACTTCACTTCAGCTCTGCTACTCAACAACAAATGTGGCACAGGAGTCTAACTCATCCCTCCTTTCCTGTTTTGCCTAGGATTTTTCCAAACTTTTGTAAAGTTGCTCATGAGTATGAGATCTGTCATATGTCTAAGCAAACTAGGTTACCATTTTCCCTCTCACACTCGAGAGCAACTAAGCTGTTTGAGCTCATTCATTCAGATGTATGGGGCCCTGCCTCTATTGACTCGTTTGATGGATATGGTTTCATTTGACTTTCATTGATGATTTCACAAGATCCACATTTGTCTATTTGTTAAAATTCAAGAGTGAAGTTTTCCAGAGTTTCAAAGACTTTCATAAACTGCTTATAAATCATTTTTCCTAAAAAATTTGCACTCTAAGATCTGACAATGACACTGAATACACTTCAAACATCATGGCTAAATACCTTAGTGAGAAAGGAATAATACATCAAACTAGTTGTGTGGGAACTTCACAGCAAAATGACATTGCAGAACGTAAAAATAGAGATCTACTTGAAAAAACTTCAGCTCTTATGATCCAGTCTTATGTTCCAAAATGTTTTTGGTCACAAGGCATACAAACTATTGCATATCTCATTAACAGATTGCCTAGAAGTGTGTTAGAGTTCAAATCTCCTTTCGAAGTTCTAAAAGGAAGGCATATTGATATTTCGCATCTTCATGTTTTTGGCTGCATTTGCTTTGTGCATGTGCAAGCAACACATTGAGATAAGTTTGATTCAAAAGCAATTAAGTGCATGTTTCTTGGATACTCATCTACACAAAAATGGTACAAATGTTATAATCCAGTGACCAGGAAGATTATTATATCTCGTGATGTTCAATGCCATGAAAACGAGCCATTTTATCGAGACTCAGAGGTTCAATTTTAGGGGGATTCATGGACTGAGTTGTTTTCTACACCAGTACTTAGTGAGGATACTCACAACTCTACTCCTCAAGAAGCCACTGCTGAATAAGTGCATGAAGAGAGCAATGAGAGTCCAGGAGCAGTTCAATCTCCTTTTCCTAGTCCTAGGAGGAATCCTACCAGAAAATCGTGATCCACCTGTGAGGCTACAAGATTATGTGACCTACTCAACTCGTTACCCTCTTGATCTTTGACTTGATTGAGACTACAAGATTATGTGACCTACTCAATTCGTTACCCTCTTGATCTTGAACTTGATGGAGTCCAACCTATTCACAGTGCTTTTCTAGGAAAAAATCTTGTTAAGCATGAACCAAGGAGCTTTACGAAAGCAAATCAATCCCCACAATGGCGCCAAGCTATGTAGAATGAGTTGAAGGCTCTTGATGAGAATCACACACAGAGCATTGTTCCTCTTCTAAAATGTCAGAAGCTTGTTGGGGCTCTATGGATCTACAAACTCAAGTATCATTATGATGGACTCTTGAATGACATAAAGCAAGGTTAATTGCTCAAGGTTACACACAAAATTTTGGTGTGGATTATAAGGAGACTTTTGCTCCTGTGGCAAAGATGAACATTGTTCGAGTCTTATTATCAGTTGCTATGAATCATGGTTGGTCTGTGTATCAAATGGATGTGAAAAATGCATTCTTGCATCGAGACATAGAAGAATATGTGTATATGAAACTACCACCAGGCCATCCTAGAGAGAAAGAAGATGGGATGGCTTGTAAACTCCACAAGGCCTTGTATGGCTTGGAGCAATCTCCTCGAACCTGGTACTCAAAGTTGAGTTCAATGCTCATTGCCTCAGGATTTCAAAGAAGTCATTATGATTCTTCCTTGTTTGTTAGAAATAGCAAAGTTGGAAAGCTGGTGGTTTTGGTATATGTTGATGACCTCATCATCTCAAGAGATAATGTAGATGAAATTCAATCTCTTAAAACTGCTCTCCACGAGACCTTTGCAATCAAAGATCTTGGTCAGTTGAAGTATTTTCTAGGAATTGAAATGGATCTCTCTACGCATGGACTGTTTCTCAATCAGCACAAGTATGCCATCGATCTCCTAGATGAATCCGGAATGTCAGATTTCAAGCCAGCTCGCACTCTATTAAGCAGTAAGATAAAGATGGATACTTAAGACTCTTCCCTCACTGATGTGTGCAATTACTAGCGCCTTGTAGGAAAACTCATGTATCTTATGATCACCATACCATATCTCACTTATGTTGTAAGTTTGGTCAGTCAATTTATGCACTCACCTACCACTTTTCATCTTGGCATTGTTAAGAGGATTTTACGCTACCTAAAGGGTTCAGTGAGTCGAGGAATTATGATGAGAAAGAACAATCACTTCAAGATTGAAGGCTATTATCACTACTACAAAAAACTCAATACACAACGGTGCTGCACCGTTGTGTAAGTTCGAAAAAACCGTCGTATATCTCGAGCTTGTGTGATGAAACGTCCAACAACCAACTTATAATTTCTGTTGTACAACTTATATGCCATGCCATGGCTGGCTTGGCATTCGCTGCACTGACATGTCTAGTTCATACAACAGAATATACATACTTTTATGTTGTGTAAGTTTTAAACATACAACAGAATATTGCAATTTTATTCTGTTGTCTCATTCGCACAACAGATTTCATCTCCCACTTATTTAGTTGTCTGATTCAGACAACTGGTTTTGTTTCATATTTATTGAGTTGTATGATTCTACAAATCAAACAACAGATTTGAGAATTTTGTGACACAGGTTTGATGTGGCTTTTAGTCATATTGTACAACACATGATATTCACAAAAACATAAACTGTTGTATATCAAAACCTGAAGCTTTACCATAAAAATAGTATCAGCTAGCCATTACCATTAAAACATTGCATAAAACTTCCATATCATTTAAGTAGCCTGTGTTTCAAACATGGCATACAGATTCCAAAAACAAATTTCTAACTTCACCTAAAAGTCTACGTAGACAAAGGACTTGTTGCCCATTTGCTATACTCATCCACTGGCGGAAGTAACCCTTTCCCTGGACGCTGATGCATATTGTTTGTAACACCGATAATCTGTAAATCCTTACTCCTGTGAAGCCAGTACAGGTCAAGTCTTAATACGCTATTGCCCAAAGAAAAAAGAACTATGAAACTGGATGAAAGCATATGCTTCAAGAATTTAATACCTTTCAAAGGCCGAAATAAGTTCATCTTTAGAAAAGCTATCTTCCTGAGAGCCAAAATCATGAAGATACATACAATCTGCATTGCTACAAGGCTGAACAGAAAAACCATTACTAAGAGTTTGAAAATAATGATACAGCATTCAATAACCACCCACCATGCCTAGTACAGAAAAAGAAAGTAAATCCACTTCTTGAATATTACAATAACCTAGGGATTATTGAGATGCAATATATTAATTTTATATCTTCCATTTCTGAAAGCTATCGTAAGGTTTAGCAGGGTGCAACAGATAAGACACAAAGCTGAAGACGAATGCTAACGATGCCAAGAATATTTTAATAATTAGTTTTACAGAGCAACTCATTATCATTGCCAACAGAAATCATTAACCTAAACACTTTTGTGTGCCTACAAAGGCAATAATATTTACACTAATTATGATGGCAGAAGAACATGACATAGAATAACTAGGCAAAGGGGAGGGGAGAGGAATGAGCAAGAGAATAATCATTTGTATTGTCCAACAATTGAAAAAGTAAAAATAAAAATAAGACAGGACCATACCTCATAACCATGTGTTCGGACTTTAACCTTTTTCTCAAGGCTCGCTGCCTTACCAAGATCATCCTCCAACTTCTTTTTCACATTCTCAAACTCATTTCGCAGGGCCTCAATTTTCTCCTCGCTTCCAGCAACACTTGATTCACCATAAGCATTGCGCTTGGGAAAAAACATGAACTCATTCATGCATGTCTTGTGTGCTTCAACAAATTCATCAAGGGATTTATCTTCATGTCCCATTGCAAGACGAAGATATTGAACCTCTTCGTTTATAATCGAATCAGCCTGCTCACAAAATGGTCATTGATAAGTTCCAAATCATTATACATACTAAATGCCAGTATCAGAATATTGAAGATACATATCCCAAGTGTACGAAGTCAACACAATGAGGAGTTCAAAGTCCCAAACATTATATATATAGGAACATTCAAACATCTACAAAAACAGGAACATTATATATATATATATATATATATATATATATATATAGCAACATTCAATGAAAAACATCTACAAAAATAGGAAAGCAGATAGGCATAAACAGGGGCCATATCTGTTTGCCAGAATTCCAACCCCGCCAAACATGATAATTGTTATCACTTAACTTCTGTTTGCATTTGAAACATACTCATCAGGTAAAGCATCTATCACCTCAATAACAAGAATCTTATATAGGAGTTGTACTTATCAAGCCCAAAGAAATTACCACATAAGATAGAAGCCCCATTCCACATCCTACCAATAGTCTTCCAAGATCAGCTGACCAAGCAACCTGTCAAGAAGCACAAAAAAACATGGTAGCCATAAAACAAGAGGCTTCCATTGCACAGCCCAGTAGAGACGGTAGTAGTAGATTGAACAAGAAGCAGAAGTAGAAGCAGAAGCAGAAGCAGAGAATAACTGAAGGAACAAAAATGTTCTCTCGGCTCCCGGAAGACGTCGTTCTGAACATCTTCAACAAGCTGGAGGACGACCCTCGGCACTGGGCACGCTTGGCCTGCTCCTGCACCAAATTCTCGTCCCTCATTCGCAACGTCTGCTGCAAGACCAAGTGCCTCTCCGCCCTCCCCTCTGTCGTCTCCTCCTCCTCCGACCCCCCACCCGGCTACTGGGCCTCCCTCCACAAGCTCGCCGTCTGCTGCCCCGGCCTCCTCCACTCCGGCGTCCTCTTCGACAACTCCGACTTCGGCCTCGAACGCGAGCTCGGCCCCGACCACCAATCCCAATCCTCCACCTCCTCCTCCCAAATCACTCACCAACCGCCGCCTCCGCTGCCGCCGGACTGCGCTTGGTCTCTCTACGACGATCTCTACTTCGACACGGTCTACGACGACTCCGAATCCTCCTTCGCAACAGCCGCTACCTCCGGTAACGAAACCGCCGCCGTCTCGGTCGCAGTCGGCGGCGAGTTTCCGATCAGCAAAAGACTAAAGATCTGCCGGTCGATGAGGTCTCATTTGGCCTCCGGGGCCTGGAATCTGAGCCGCGAGCAAGGCAACAAGCTTCTCCACAGCCGGTTCCGTGGCGACTGCCTCTACATTTGTGACTGGCCGGGATGCGTCCACGTGGAAGAGAAGCGTAGCTATATGCTGTTCAGAGGCTTCTTCAAGGACTTCGAGGGGTCTCAAGTCTGGAGGAACATCAAGGATGGCAAGAGGACCCAAGTCGACCTCAATTGCGCTTATTGTAGCTGCAACCACACTTGGGATCTGCATGCAGCCTTCTGTTTGCGACGTGGCTTTGGTTACCATGATGACGGTGAGCCCGTTGTGAGGGCTTATGTGTGTCAGAATGGTCATGTTTCTGGTGCCTGGACTGATCTGAGAGTTTGTATGGGAAGAGAGACAGGTTGGAGGGAGGAGGAGGTGGAGTAGAAATCTGAGGAGGGTTTGAGTAGAAATCTGGGGAGGAATCGAACTGGGTTTGTGGGCTGAGAGATTTGGTTATGGTGGAAGATTCTGCCGGAGCCAAAAACGAACTCGGGATCGAGAGAGAGTCCGGGGTTTGAGTCGTTTGGAGGGAGGAATCGAACTGAAGTGGGGTGGGGTGGGGTGGGTTTGGAGTGGAGAGAGAGAGAGAGTGAGAGTGAGGATCTGGAGATTTTTGGTGACATTCCAGGTCGAGAGAGGTGGTGTGGAGGTCGCGGTTTTTCTTCTGAGAGAAGAGAGTGAAAAGAGAGAGGAAGGACTTCTGTAAGGAGAGAGTCGAGGACTTCTATAAAATTTTGTCTTCAATTTTTTTAAGTTTCCAACACAAAATATCTTGAATATGTGTTATTTTTTATTTTGGCTCAAATCTGCAACCGAGGGAAATTTGCCGCCGGTCTTCCCAAATTTTAAGCAATTGGAGCCAAAATGAATGTAGCACATGGACAAGCAAAACAAGTCATACAACAGAATTACAAAATTCTATTGTACAAGTATTTTTCATCTTGCACTAGTGGCACCTAATGCAAAATGTGATATTATCATACAACACATAATAAGAACATTGTTGTCTGTCCATTTAGACCTTACCCAAATTTGAGTTTCAATGTCGGAGGGAGTTCTGCCGCCAAGATTTTCATTAATCATACAACAAAAAATATGTGTTAGAGTTGTGTGACAAAATCTGGAAAAATATTTTTCAGAATATGGAAAATGTGTACCATCATACAACACAAATTATTCACTTTAGGTTGTGTGAAACGGTTCAGTCATTCACACAACATGTAACTTTCAAAGTGTTGTCTGATTTGTGTTGTGTATTGAGTTTTTTGTAGTAGTGTATGTCTCTGATTGGGCTGGTGATGCTCTAGATAGACGATCTACTACTGGTTATTGTACTATTGTTAGTTGAAATCTTGTTGCTTGAAAAAGTAAAAAGCAGTCAGTGGTAGCTCGCAGCAGTGTTGAGGTAGAATATAGAGCCATGACCTCTATTGCATGTGAGCTCATCTGGTTGAAAGCTTTGTTAAAGGATTTGGGAATTCATCATCATACTCTAATACCTCTTTACTGTGACAATCAAGCTGTTATGCATATTGCAGCTAACCCTGTGTTTCATGAGCACACGAAACATATTATTTTATTCGCCATTAAGTGCAATCTCTACTCATTCAGACTGTGTACACGACGTCACATGATCAGCTTGCTGACATTTTTACCAAAGTTCTTGCTTCCGCCCACTTTGATCGTCTGCTCTCAGGGCTTGGCTCAAGACACTCTCTTGATCCAGCTTGAGGGGGAGTATTGAGAGATTTCGTGTGTCACACCACTCACACGTCTCCCTTGATTGAAGATCAGTCCAGGATTTTTGTAAATCAATTCGTTGTTTAGGAACACAGATCCACTTTTATGCAAGGTCTCAAGGGATCAATAGTATATGTCAATTAGTTGGATAGTCACTTGACTGTTCTTCCTTCTTATATATATGTACTCAAGCCTCAATCTTGTAAATGTTTAACACAAGTAAAAATTCATTCCCTCATATCCTCTCATTAATTTCTTTGTAATTAAACCCACTCTGCAAGTCCCTCTCCTCCTGTGCAATTTACCTCCGGCCCAATCACCACGGTAGTGGCCTCTCCACCACCTTTGAAAAATATTTCTCGACTTTTTTTTTTTGGCGAAGGCATTTGGACGCCCATGCCTTCTGCTGTCCACACCCATCGATCGAACACCCATGATTCTTACAAATTGTGTAATTGAGAAGAAATCTTCTAAAAGCAGTTGGAACCCATAAATTTTTTATGTTAATCGCTTTCCAATTTTGCGAATTTCGGGTGGAATAGAGAGGAGGGTGAGGAATTGGGGGATTGAGAGGTTGTTTTAGCTGTAGTGCGGGTCTGGGTTATTGAATTTGGTTGTGGTCTGGTGGGTGTGATTAGAATTGTTGATGCGGTTTTGTGGATTAGGGAATACAAGAGTTGCAGAGGGAAGAGAGAGAGTGAAGAATGTAAATTCAAAAAACAAACAAAAAAATGTGAAAAAAGAAAATATTTTAAAATGACGTTATTGGGTCCTTAGAGGGTTAGAAACGGAATGGTGGGCCCTTCTTGTCTCCTCCACATTAGATCATGACATCACCATAGGGGAAAACTTGAGTTTTTGTCCAAATTTAACAAATTTTGTAAGTACGAGGGCATACGTATTTAAAATGAAAGAATATGGATGAAACTGATAACTAACACAAAGTTTAGGGTAGTAAACTGAAATTAATCCATTAACTATTCCACATGGTGTGGACTTGCATATATGAAAGAACAAATTTGAACAAGAGTAACCAAAGTTTTCGCACATTTTAATGACTATAAGTGTGCACAACGCATATTTCCAATGCTTGAATGAGCATTCCATTTTCTTCTTCTTGGTATTATATTGATACTTCAGAAAACCAGTTGTTTGTTTGAAGATCTATTATTGTAACTAAGAGATTCCATGTTGTCAGTAATAACGTATTTACAATTTTACATCATTAGTGTGGTTGAAAACAAAACACAAAATAACTCTCTCCACCATTGGATTTACATCCAAGGGTTGTTGAGCATGAACCAGGTGAACCTGGTTGTGTAACAAAATGATTGAAAGTATTTTTTATTTTTTTTCCTTCAAAGTGAACTCAAGCCTTTATGCTTCCAACTTTCAGCAATTTGGACACAAAATTAAAGAGTTCACTAGCCAAAAAATGGATATTGTAAAGGAAAAGACTTAGGCTCGAACAATAGTTAGCTAGAAATAACTATAACCAATCAGCGGTAGACACGTGTCTACTTAAATCTAATGACTCACCCCATGTTATGTCCCACAAGTGACAGACAAAAGATGTTTAAATGAACACGTGTATGTCGTTGATTAGCTATGATTAGCTAGTTAGTTCTAGCGTGCTAACCAATCATGGTTAGCGAAGTAGTGCGTTGTATTGTAAATATGAAACTAAATCTAACAACAACAACAACAACAACAACCGTTCCTTCGAGAAAAACAACAACAAAACCATGAAACCGTCACTTCACTCACTTGCAATACACCCATATATGCAGTAAGCCTAGCTAGACAACAAGGCGTGCTTGCTTTTCTTAGGCCTTTGGACTGTGAAATTACCCTCGGTTAAATGTTGAGGTTCAACCGTATCTGGTACATGACATCTACACACAACCAGGGAGCTAGACAGACAATGCATCTAAGCTCCTATATATCATTGTTATTGTCCTCTCCTAAATTTATGTGTTAAATGTGGCGAAAGAGAAGTATAACTGAAAGAGTAAAACCCAATGTTAAAGCCTATGTTTGTTCTAAAATTAAAAATAAAAAAAATAAAAAATAAAAAAAATAAAAAATAAAAAACCCTCATTTTTGTAATTTGAGAGCTTTTTGCTGTACCCTCATTCATATATAGTAACATGCATACACCTCATAGTTGCTCAGTTTGGTCGATCACCTTTGTCTGTTTACACCCTAATCACTCAAGAGTTAACTAAGAGACACTATACCCTATTGTAATTTTATTCCTACGTATTTCTGCCCTCTTCTCTTCCCTCTCTACACAGATAAAAGCATCCATGCCGATCTAATGGAATCTGTCGTTCCTATTTCCTCCTTGACAATAGCTTTGGTTTCAGGCAGTATGTGATTCTGTTTCAGGCAATATTCTGACTAGTTGTTGAGGGACACTAAAAAGCAATATCCCAAACAACAATGAAAAAACTAATGAAGAACTAAGCGGCTACAACCTGATCTTGGCTATTCACAGTCAGAAAATAATTAGTACACTACTTTTTCTTTTTTGAATATTTGGAACCGAGGATGTGTTCTGTTTGAATTGAAATCAGGTCGAACTATTTAGTTAATGTTGCTAGAAGACTTTTGCATACGGCAGGTGTTGTCATTAGAGAACCCAATGGTCGTGTCATCGTTGCAGTGCTGAAAATCATGGATTTATTAAACTGAAAATTCAGAGAAGGAAAGGAAGAAGATGACAATGAAACGCAGAAAGCCGAACCCATTAGACTACATTGTGTATTTTCTTATAAAAAGATAAAACATAACAGTGCATCATTATTACTTATATACCGAAAAAAAAATAGGCATGACGAAACTACCTTCTCATATATATATATATATATATATAGGCTTTCCCAATTACAGAACTCCGCACCAATCCTTATAGTGCGGATTTTATATTTTGTCTAGTTTTTCGATTGAATTTTTACATCTCCACCGTCTAGTCTTTAGGTACTCATACATCATGTCTGCAAAATTTCAGCCAATTTGATAATCGTTAAAGCATTGAAAAGTGCGATTTTCTATCATAAACATGAACGATTCAGTTTTGACAAAATGCAGTTTGTCCATTTGTTTTAATCTAGTTTGATATACTAATGGTTATCAAATTGGCTGAAAATTTGCAGAGATGATCTATACATGAGTACCTAAAGACTAGATGGTGGAGATGTAAAAATTCAATCGAAAAGTTAGTCAAAATATAAAATCTGCACCATAAGGATTGGTGCGGAGGTCCTTAGCCAAGAAGGTATGTATATATATATATATATATATATATATATATATATATATATATACAATTCCTATCCAGAGCGAACCTCGCTCTGAAATTAAATTAACGTGCGAAGTTCCTTTTTTGACAAACTTTTCGGTCATATTTTCACATTTCCACCGTTCAGATATTAGAACCTAATGTATAAATCATTCCTGCAAAATTTAATCTAACTTGATAATCGTTTATCCTTTCGTTATGGTGATTTATACGAACAGATCAGGTTGAACAAATTCAGTTTGTTCATTGATTTAATATAGTTTCGATACCTTAACGCTAACCAAATTAGATGAAATTTTACAGGAATGATCTATACATTAGGTTCTAACATCTGAACGGTGGATATGTGAAAATATGACCGAAAAGTGTGTCAAAAAAGGAACTTCGCATGTTAATTTCAGAGCGAAAGTTCGCTCTGAATAAGAACTGTATATATATACATTCATGTATTCTTAACATCAAGTTCTATAAACTATAGCTTAGTTTGGTATTGAGGCGAAAAACTCAAATATGGAAACATTGTGTTTTAAATAAGCAACATGTCACCTGCTTTTTAAAATCGTGGTTTTTTTAACACTACCAGATCGGACAGAATAGCCGACCAAAAAAATTTCGTCTACTATTCAAAATTTTCGTCGGGTATTCCTTCTACCGACGAAACTTTCGTCGGCTATTATTCGTCGATAAAACGGCGTCGGTAATACCCAAAGCCGACGACAATAACGAAATCGTCGGCCATTTTCACATATGCCTGACGAAATAACGAAATCGTCGGCCATTATCACCGACGAAAATACATTTCGTCGACCAAACCTTGGCATAATGCCCGACGAAATTTCGTCGGATATTGTCACATATGGCCGACGATATCGTAAAATATAGCCGACGATCTCTTCTGTTTCGTCGGTTATTTGTTCTGAAATATAGCCGACGAAAATGTCAATTTCGTCAGAATATATTAATATTTTAATATATATTAATTAGTTATAGCCGACGAAACCGTCACTATTTAACATAGACTACCGACGAAATACTGTCATTTTCGTCGGTTATAACAGTTACAGCCGACGAAATTTGGTAAAATCATCGGCTATAGCAGTGATAGCCGACGAAATAATGTTAATTTCATCGGCTGTTCATACATTTTGGGGAAAAAAAATTAAATTAATTTCTAAATTACCATTCCAAGTAACCTGCAATTCACAATGACAATCCAACAACAAACACGTTTTTCATTAATTATTTAATTTGTTCGATCCCTAAAACCTAAACCCTAATCCTGGCCACCATCCTGTTGTCCATCATGCTCGTCATCCTGCTGAATGAACTCGGGAGCTCTCGGCATTCGAGGTTCATCTAACAGCTCAAAAGGGGGCGAGGGTTCAAGGCCTTGTTGTTGTGCCGCGAACATAGCATACCACCAGTTTTGTTAGCCGGCGTAGTTCTGTCGCCGAATTCTCTCGCATTCAGCATGCCAACGCTCCATTTCCATATGATACTGCTGTGTTCTCTGGAACTGGGCCGTCAATCTTGTATTTTCTTCTACCAATCTCTGCATTTCCCCCTTCATCTGTTGGGTGTCCCCGCCTCCTCTCTTTTGAGCTCCCTTAGTGGTCTTCAGGACCCCTATTCCAGAACTTCCCAAACCCCGGCAGTAGTAGTTGTTTGACCGGTCTGGGAAGGCTGCGTCGAATATCCTCGTTGCAGTTTGGACATTCGATCGGTCGACCTGGCTCAGGGCTTCTTGCAGATCTTCCTCTGAAATGTTCGGTTGTGTCTCCCGAACTACTTCCTGCAATACTTCTTCTTCGGCCCAGTTCACCATCTCCTAATTGAACGGGAAAAAAAAATAATTAATATTCTAACAAATATATAATTAAGTAAAATTAATAATTAAAATTTTAAAATCGTAATCAACGACTTACAAGCTCTTCTGTCGCTAATGGATAAGTCTTCTTGAACGTCTCTACGTACGGGTTGCTTAAAGGATGATCTCTAAGCGCCTCCTCCTGATATTGTGAAAATGTCCTAGAACCACCATAATGGGGGGTTGTGTTACGGCGGCGGTTCGCAGAGTTTATCCGAGACCGTTCCTTCAAACAAATAATAAAATATTAGAAAAATGCATCAAAAAATATTAGTGTAATAATTACAAAATAATTAAACTAATAATTAAAATATTAACAAAATAAACATTTATAGTTAAGTTTAGTATTTACCTGCATAACTGGGTTGTTGAAGTCTACTGTCTTTAACCAACACCACTCGTACTCCCTGAACATGAACTCTCTTGGAGTACCCATACGACCATGTTTGTCGTATTCGGTAAAGTGGGTACGGAGCTCGTTCTTCCACTCTTTGAACCTACGGAAAAAATAAAAGTGCATTAGAAATATTATTAATATCATAAAATATTTCAAATTATAAGATGAGGAATTCCCAACGTACCTCGAGTTCTGCATCGCGTACGCCCAAGCCTGCTTGTGTTCGGCAATCTCGAAGTATGCCTGAAAGATAATATTTTATTAGTTTTAAAATTATAACAATACCGAAA
The DNA here is from genome assembly GCA_963682095.1 of Potentilla sterilis. Lineage (NCBI taxonomy): Eukaryota > Viridiplantae > Streptophyta > Magnoliopsida > Rosales > Rosaceae > Potentilla > Potentilla sterilis. The sequence continues at coordinate 34,939,131 of OY821764.1, forward strand.
ATTATTAAATATTACGATAAAGAAATTAAGTTTTTTAAATTACTCACCGACGCCGCGTTGTTGACCTCCCTCTTGATCTCTTCCGGCACATCAGCCCACTGTGTCCACAACATATGGATTCTATCCCTAATTAATGCTCCCACGCAACCCGCGTAATCGCGGCTTTTTTTCCCCTTAACATCCTGATTAGGGGGTTCGTTGATCTGGATCATCCCGCTGGTCTCAACAGTTTTATTGAGCGTATCAAAACATATGACACCTCTCGTATTCCTGCTTGAACTGCTAGCGGAGGTCCCTATCACATAAACGACGATTGGTTAATAAAATTAAAAATTAGTGCGTTAATTTTAATAAAATATTTAATTAATAAAATCAAATGTTACCTGAACTCGATGATCCGTCTGTCGACTTTCCTTTTAATCTCGCCGAAATCAGAAGCTCAGGTCTCTCAAATGGCTCATAATGGTATGTCTCTGCAACACTCACGTACTGAGGCCTAGCAGGCCATATAGGCACACCACGCTCGTCGACCTCGGGTATGGCAGGAATGTTGTATGGCAGGTATAGCTGATTAGGGAGAGTAGGCCCCTCAGTAGAGTCAGCAGCAGACGGCGCAGGACTCGTCATCGGCTCCCGATGAACCTCAGGCATACGGACCTGATGAACGTCTGGAGCTATGTCGTCCTGAAATAGCTGCGTACTACATCTCGGAGGATCTGGCCGGAGAGGGGGACATGAACTGCTCGACGGCCGCCCCGCCGATAAAAGGGTATGGTGCCGGTTGCTCACACTCCTCCGCGGCTGGGATGAATCGATCCTCTGAGGCTGGCTGGTGGTCCTCTCAGGCTGGCTAGGGGTCCTCTCGGAGTCTCCGGATCCGCCAGAACTTCCAGAACCCCTAGATCTGGAACGACGGCCTCCGAATAGCTATCTAAATGCATCGGCCATCTGGAAACAAATAAATTAATACATTAATTAATATTAAATTATATTACATTAAATAACAAATTCTAATTAATATAATAACCAATAATACTAACATATTTTAAAACATACTAACAAATTAATATTTATAATTTAACTAATTTTAAATAATACTAACCATTAACATAAATATAACCATTTATATACAAATATAACTATATTTCATCATTAACATATATATACATACAAATAACCATTTATATATTAACATAAATATAATCATTTATATAATTAGGCTACCAATTTATATATATAATTAATTTAACAATTTATATATAACAATTAATATATACATTAACATATATATATATATATACAAATATACAAATATGTGTATATATTAACAAATATATAACAATTTATATAATTAATCTACAAATTTATATATATAATTAATCTAACAATTTATATATATAACAATTTAACACACACTTAAATATCTAAATTATATATCTAAATGATACAATTAAAATAAATTACAAAAAAAAAATTACCGTAGGAGAAGGAGGAGGAGGAAGCCGGAGGAGGAGGGGAAGGAGGAGGAGGAGGAGGCCGGAGGAGGAGGGGAAGGAGGAGGAGGAGATGTTTTAGGGTTTAGGAGAGAAAAAAGTCGGGCTGCTGCGACTTTCAGCTTTTATAGCAGAGAGAATAGCCGACGATTTAAAAGATTTCGTCGGCTATTCTTTGAATGTCGTCGGCTATACTTTGGAAGATCATCAGCCGTCGGATCTGAGCCATCCAACGGCGGACAATAAAAAGGCGCGGATCGCAAGAGTTTAGTCGACGATTTAAAAGATTTCGTCGGCTATTCTTTGAATGTCGTCGGCTATACTTTGAATGTCGTCGGCTATACTTTGGAAGATCAACAGCTGTCAGATCTGAGCCATCCAACGGCGGACAATAAAAAGGCGCGGATCGCAAGAGTTTAGCCGACGAAATATAATTTTCGTCGGCTAAACTATAGGTCAAACCACAAAGTCAAACCTCTAAACGCTTAAAAACGGAAATTAGTCTAGTTAAACGACGGTTTCTGGCCTCACCTTCAACAGATAATAGTTTCAAATCAATGAGACGCAACTAATCATATAAAAATTTTACAAAATTGATTTAACGAACGTCAGGCTACCCATAAGAAAACGAAAGTAAAAAACAGTTAACCGCAACATTCGGCACACAGATTTTATCAGAACCTTGTCATTTTTCAACCGTAGACGTATTTTATTATTTCGGTCATATCTTATTTCACAACATTTTTGCATTTGAAGAGTCTACGTATAGTAACTATTTGAAACTATACATTCACTCAAACACTTAGTAAACAAGTTAAGGAACATTAGTGCATATGTTCTGATTTTGAATCTAAAAGTTTAGAAAATCTATTCCAACCGTATATATCACCGTTAAGATTAAATACATGTATGGAAAAAAATCCAACTTCAGCTGACAACGTTAAAGGCTCGATCGGAACGGTCAACCGGGTAAGCCAAACCTCTAAACGCTTAGAAATTGTAATTGGACTGTCTAAATGAAGTTTTTTTGCCTCACCTTCAACAGATAATAGTTTCAAATCGATGAGATGCAACTAATCGTATAAAAATTTTCCTCAAAATATTTACCGAAGGTAACGCTACCATTAGGGAAACGAAGGAATAAAACCTTTGACCGCATCTTTCGACACTCAGATTTTATCGGAATCTTGTCATTTTTCAACCGTAAACGTATTTTATCATTTTGGTCATATCTTATTTGACGACTTTTTTCTGTTTGAATGATGAAGCAATGGTTTATCGTTAGTGATAGAAAATGGAATCTGGTCATTTTTTATTTTTTTTTGTTTTAAATCATAGCCGACGAGAGACAATTTCGTCGACGAAAATATATAGACTTATAGCCGATGAAAAAGTCAATTTTGTCGGCCAAAATTTCAAAATTTTTCGTCGGCTAATGTTTCAGAGAAAGGCCGACGATATTTCAAATCGTCGACTGAAATATGAATATAGCCGACGATTTTTGTTTATACCAACGAAAAAACAGTATCGTCGGCTATGGTTAAACTATGGCTGACGATTTATTTTTTCCACCGATGAAAAATAAAATGGTCGGCTATTCGTTGGAATTACCGACGAAAATTTTAATTCATCAGCCGTTTTTTTTTAATTTCGTCGGGAAAAGCCTTTTTTCTGGTAGTGTAACTATATTTTATAAATAAGCACCTTATAAAAAACTTATCAAACACATAATCAACTCATAATTATAATTATAAGTGATTATTTACTCTAAAACTCAATACCAAACTAAGCATATATATGCACGACTCGGGCAGAATTTTACCAATGTGGCAATGTTTACCGTTTCTGGACACTCAAACTAAACTATTTGAGGGGCTTCCACGGCTAGCTAATTATACCTTCCTCACATGTACGTATCTGTATCTAATTTTTCATTCAATTAGTAACGTACACTACTGTGGGTCACAATCGAAGCGACAGTCGTCGCTTCGCCTCAGAAGTCGTTACTTCAACACCATTCCGCCAAAAAGTCGTCGATTTGAGGTCGTCGCTTCAGACTCGTCGTTTCGATTCTAAGCGACAAATAATGTATCAAAAGTCGTCGCTCGCGAGAGAGCGACGACTTTTGACGCGTCGCTTCACATCTTCTGCGACCAATTTTGACTTGTCGCCACACATCTATAGCGACCAATATATATTCGTCTCTTGCATTCTGTTGCGATGACTTTGTGGTCGTCTCTTCAAACTCGATGCGACGAATTTTGGGTTATCGCCTCATGTTTGTGGCGATAAACTTTGGTTCAAAAGTCGTCTCTACATTTGATGTTAATAGGAGAATATATGTGGGATGATAAAAGGTCAGCGACGAACTTTGGTGAATGTTCGTCGCGTCATTAATATCCTTCCGACGACTTTTGATCAAAAGTCGTCGCTTCATTGTTTGTTACAGAGACCAAAAAACAGAATTTTGTGCTAGCCTCATTCACGTCTAGAACCTGCATTTTATTCAAATCACATATCCAACATACAGTTCATTCAAATCACATATCCAACATAACACAAACACTATAAATACATAGATTTTATTCAAAATTACAATATGTTCTAACAATAAAATGCACATATGTTCCAATTACAAACTAACGAAAGGTCCTAATCAAGGTCTTCGTCGGGAACACCCATACCTTCAGCACATGATGATTTAAATCACATATCCAACATAACACAAACACTATAAATACATAGATTTTATTCAAAATTACAATATGTTCTAACAATAAAATGCACATATGTTCCAATTACAAACTAACGAAAGGTCCTAATCAAGGTCTTCGTCGGGAACACCCATACCTTCAGCACATGATGATTTATCAGGGATCGTCGGAGGGTTTGCGGCGGCGGCATTGACATCCGGATTGGGTTGGGCCAACATGCCCATGACAGCCTCCATCCTTGCAATACGTTGCATCATCTCTTCTTCCCTGATTCTGCTACGTGCATTGGCGGCTGCTAGTTCGCTCCTCAACTTCTCAACCTCCGAATCGTTACGGGACACGCGTGCACCGCCTCTTTATTTTGCCGGGCGTCTTAATGCACCCCTAGCCCTGCAAAAATGGTAAAACACAAAAAACGGAATTCAAATTAAAAACTCTTTCGTATCTAAAATAAAATCTGTTATTGTTAGTGCATATGTACATACCTCGGACCCTCGTCCCCGGCTTCCCACCCAGCTCCTTCTCCACTACTACGATCTGCTCTTCGACGGGAACGGGGCCCGTCACTTGACTGCTGCCCGCTTCATCACTCCATAGGCTAGCACAGAGCTCATCCATCTTCCTCTTCATCGCTGCCTGCAAAAAATATTATCCAATAGGTTTGTGTTAGTATAGTTTTTAATTCAAAAAAAATTAAAATAAGAAGCTAAAAACCAAACTCTTCCATCTAACTCGTCGGCACTCACCACTTTGTCCTGCGCATTCTGTGATTTTTGATACACATCACAGACTATTTGGAGGATAGGCGCTAGACACCCTTTATGCTCATTTGCAACGACCCGGTAGCTGTAGGGAGTGGTGCCGGAGTGGTGGTTGATTTCATATCCCTGTTCCTTTCCCTTGTTCCGGTTAGTAGCGTTCCGAGCACACATCCTCTGCAAAACACAGTGGATGATATAATTAACATATTTCATATCATAATAGGGAGAAATTGTTATATCAAATGCGAGAACCTATAAATTAATATTCATTACCTTATAATCGTCGTCCTCAAAGTGGACTTTGAGGTACTCCCACTGCTCGGGTCGGTGGATGAACTCTGCAGGCGTCGCCTTACTCACTTCAACGTAGTGAGTATGGCAGTCGTACTTCCAATCCTTGTAGATCTTGGAAGCGGTCTCCTCAATGTATTCCCACATGCCTGTCTCGGTGGGAGGGAGGTCATAGAACATCTGAAAAATTGGACAATTGAAAAAAAAATGCATTAGAAATAGAATATCATATTTCAAAATTATTTTAATTACAAAAAAAATATCTGAAAATATTGAAAAAAAGAACTTTTACCTCCATATAATCAGCCAAGGCATCTCGGTGCTCCTCAGCCAGCTCAGCATATGATGGAGCAAGCATCGGCACTTTGCTCCGTACGGCGCTCCCGATGTCTCGACTCATCAAAGTCTTCCACTTTAATTCCTTGGGACCCTTGTGCTGTTCTGAGTACACAACCGGTAGAGGCTTGTCGTTGTTCAGCTTCTTCAAATACAAAGTTTTGGTGCCTGTCACGATCCCAGGCTTCTTAAGGGGCCCCGTCACGTTCTCCCCCGTTGCCATATCAACAACCTCTGCATCCAAAATACCAAACCAAATTAAGACTATGAAAGCAGTACACAATTGAAAGAAGATTACAAGTTTTCAAGGTATGGATACATATCCTACTGCATATATATCCTATTGCATACATATCCTAGTGCATATATATCCTACTGCATATAAAGCCATCAACAAGTTCATCTAAGAAAATGTAATGCTTGGAAATGTAAAAAGCAATGATAACCATAATAACCAATAACCAATAACCAATATCATCAGCAACTTGATCACCATAATAACCAATGATCAAGTTGATCACCATAATAACCAATAAGTACATTTTGATCACCATAATACCAATATCTTAAAGTAGTTGTGGGAAAACCAGTAAGTCTAGCACATGAACTTGGTGAAGGTGAAGCAACCAGAATGATCATTAACAAAAAGAATGAAATACGGAGTACAACAAAGAATGAAATAACTAATCTAACAAGAACAGGTCATATCCCAAGCAATAAGAAACCAAAGGTTTGCGCATGTATGGGGGTGACCTAGGCCAGCTATAGTTTTGTGCATGTATGCAATTAATGCAAGGATCTACTGTTTTACAGTAAGAGCCTTCATAAATTTGGCTCTTTAACTAACCTACTGTTTTGTGCATGTATGCAGCTATATATGGCTTTATCAAGAAGAAAGATAATTTGTCATTTTAACTGAGTATGTCCCTTACAGACTCAACCAATTGCAAACAAGCTGTCTCTTAGGTCTCCTTAATAGGTAAAATGTGATTTATGTAAACATTATTCTAAAGAATAAATAAAACGTGTGATTGATGCTCAAAATTGTTACTAATTTTCCACTTATTCCACCGTTTTCCACTTATCAAGAACAACGAGAGACATTTGAAATAATAAGCTTCAACCAACTGTAAATATATGTCTATTTACCTATAAGACATGAACATACAATGAATGCCAACCAGATGCAGATCTTGCTGTTTTTCCTCTTATAAAACTGAAAGAAGAATCGAGTGCTATGCCTTTGCTCTTTAGTTACATAGACCGGAACAATCCAAACCAAGGATATCATATATATACTGCTAATATTCTTCCATTCAAAACAAACAATACAGAGACGCATGCTTTTCTCCCGGCTTTCAACTTCCATCTTCTCTTATTTCATAGTTTCTTAGTCTAACAGTCTCCATTATTTGCATTTTTCGGAATATATCCCTTATTCACTAATCCTCAATAGGAAAGAAATATGGCTTGAATCTAGTTTCAGTGTCACATGCCTTTCTATAATGTGCTTGAGTACTTGAATAAGGTTGGCCACTAGGCCTTGAAAGAGATATAGAAAAGGCATAGCAACAGCAAAGACCAAAGCAACAAATGGAAGAGGGACCAAAGTTGGCCTTGAAATTGAAACAGGAATTGAAATTTACCCGGCAACGGAGGACCCCTCTTGGTCTGAATGCTTAACGGAGGATCGTCAGCGGCATTTTGCTCCACAAGGGCAGCTCCGGCTCCACTGGTGGCGCCACCGCCAGCTCCGCTTCCAGCAGGCCTCGACCCCAAAGGGTCGGTTTCTTCCAACGACGAGACCGATACCAAGCTGCCGAACGCCGGTTGTGTAGGGTTTGCATTCGTCGGCTCCCCTGTCGCCGCCGCATTCGCCGCCGCTCGTTAGGCAGCTTCTGCCGCCTTCCTCTCCCTTCTCACCTGGAGCTCCTTCTTCCTCTTCTGGGCACTAGAACCTGGTGCCATTGATGAATCGAAGGCGTTAGGGTTTGGAGTTACGGTTTTAGGGGTTTTGAATTTAGGGGTGAATTAGGGTTTATGGTGAAGAGAGAGATTAGGGGTTCAAAATTTTGGCTTTTCGGCAGAGGAAGAAAAATTTAGGTTTCGCACAAATGAGAATGAAGAAGCTAAGTACCCGCTTATAATCATCTGTTTTAAGCGACGAAGTTCACCAAAACGCGTCGCTTAGTATTTAAGTTAGCGACAATAATAGAAATCTTCGTCGCTTCAGGTGATATGAAGCGACGAAGTTCAAACACACATGGTAACCTTGTGAGTTTAAACTTGGTCGCTTCTACCATCTGAAGCGACGAATATGCAGTCAAGTTCATCGCTTAAATTCTTAAACTTGGGTTTTTCCGAGAATCGGGCGGCCAAACGACGTTCGTTGAGTCCCGAATTTTAACCGCGTACCATAATATACGTACACTTGACATCCAACGGTCAGTTAGTCTAAATGAATTACTTAGCTATATGAAAACCCAAGTATCCTCCTATGTTGCTTAAATTTTCAATTAGGTCCATTTTTTAATTTGGGTTTTTCAAACAATCGGACGGGCAAACGTCGTCGGTTTCGTCCCGAATTTTAACCGCGTACCATAATATATGTATACTTGACATCCAACGGTCAGTTAGTCTAAATGAAATACTTAGCTATATGAAAACCCCAAGTATCCCCCTATGTTGCTTAACCTTTATATTAGGTTAATAAAGAAGTTGTTGCTTCTTGAAGGCGCTATTAAGAGCGGACCTCCATCAGCAAAATTGACCGTTGGATATGACATGCATGTAAAATAAGGGGCACGCTTAAAATTTGGGCCATAACGGACGTCGTTCGGTTGTCCAATTTAAGGGAAAACCGAAAACACCACTAATATACTCTATGGGTGGACCAAATCCCGGGGGAGTTTTGGGGGACGGGGTTGCCACATTTCCGACCCCGTTGTCATGCCCTTCTACCGTCCCCTGCCCGTCACGGAGCAAGGCTTTTAGAGAGCGGCGGTCAAAAAGTTTTTGTTGTGGTCACAGTGCGTTTTTTTCAATTATCTCGACGATCAGAGGATCAAACGACGCATGTTACATCCCTAATTTTAACCTTGCATCATAATATATGAATAATTGACATCCAACGGTCAGTTAGTTCAAATGGAATACTTTGATAATAGAAAACCGAAGTCTTTGTTCTAAGAAGATTTAAAAAACTAAGCGACGAATATTACCCAAAATTCGTCGCTTCGTATGTAAACTAGCGACGACATTTAAACATTTGTCGCGGCGAAGTTGAACACACAGTCAAGCGACGACTTTTGAGTTAAATTGGTCGTTTGAAATCTGAAGCGACAAATGTTGGTCAACATTGGTCGCTTGAAACTACAAAAAAAATATGTTTTTTTAGTTTTTTATGTTGAGATTTTAAATATTTATCGAAATTACAACATATGAAATAATAACTAGTAGTCTTCCTCTTCTTCATCCCCTCCATCATCGTCTTCATCTTCATCTTCATCTTCCTCATCGAATTCTTCATCTTCCTCTTCCTCATCGAATTCATCGTCTTCATCTTCCACTTCTTCATTCCCTTCGTGTACTTCTAAATCGAGTTGGAGATTAGATGCATCAATATGGTAAAATTGCATTGAACTAAGTGTGTCATCTTGATAAGGCTCTGGGATTTGATTCCCTGAAGGAGGCCTTCTATCTTTTGTTGCCAGTACTTCGGCACTGTAAACATTTCGGTGCGACATTTCTTGCACCACCTTCCAAGTACCACCTGCTACAGGATCGTCCAAGTAGAAAACTTGTTTTGTCTTGATAGCAAGACAAAATGGTGAATTCTCATAGTAACTAGTGTTTGTATCCACTGCGATCAGACCATGATCTACCTTGACGGTGTCAATTTCTTAGGCGGTCTCATCGTCAGTGGTGGTGTGCCATATAACTTTGAACAATACGACCGATATATTGTCTGGATAACATACCTCGACTACGTAGTCAAGATGGTCATAAAAGTGTTGGGACATGTTTCCAACTTTCGTGTTTAACATCACCCCGCTATTTTGAGTCACGAGCCTTTGATCTCTATCGAATGAGACATACTTGATACCGTTCACATAGCACGCCTTATAAATCCGAGTGAATTGCGGACCTCGAGCCAATGACCATATTCCCCTATTATAATTAAGGTCTTCAGTATCATGCCGACGGGTTGCCTGAAAAAAAAAATGATGTTAGTGTTATACCATTTAGGGTTTTGGATCTTTGTACAAGAAAAAAAAATTTAATTTCCGTACACATCTTAGGAACCATCGATAGAAACTCCTCCTCATGAGACGCTCGTCGTAAACGTCACCATGTTTCTCTGTGTACATCTGCAAATGAGTGTAAATGTACCCTTGAGCCTCTTCTGTATTGGTCAAAATTTACCAGTGAGCCTCAGCCGTTTGCTCCTCTGTTAACCTGATATTTCCGGTGGTATCCATAATACACGGCTGAACTAACTGCGAAACACAGCTAATATTCCATATTAGAGGATTAGGTTGTTCTACATCTTCCAATTGCAAATAAGACTTACAGTACGTCACCGACTCCCATGATATGTATCTTTCTGCAATACTCCCTCCGGATAACGTGTATTACTCATTGACTGTTTATAATCACCTAATTGCCTATAAAATGATGAATATGATTAGTGCACATATAAAGTTAGTGTAAATTTAGTTTGAACAAAAAAAGTATTTTTGGTTAGTGCATATACCTTTCCGTCGGATACATCCATGTAAAATGTACTGGGCCTGTAAGCATAACTTGTTCGGGAAGGTGAATCATGAGATGAACCATAGAGGTGAAGAAATGTGGAGGAAAAATCAACTCCAAATTGCACAGAATGATCACTATCTCATCTCTCATCTGTTCGACCTCAGCCTTCTTCAACTCCCTCGCACATAATTTCCGAAACCAATTTGACAATGCTATCAATGGCTTCACGACGTTATTTGGCAAAAATCTTTAGAAAACCACTGGAAGAAGACGTTGAAGCAGGACATGGCAATCATGCGTCTTCAATCCATAGAACTTTTTCTCAGTTAGTTTCACCTTATTTCTCAAACTTCCCGCATAGCCAAGTGGATACCTAACACCGCGAAACCATTCGAATACTTCTTCACGAAGATCCTGTTCAACTAAAAATGGTGCATGAGGAACCTTTCCCGTCCTCTTTTGAGCTTCCAAACAGCACTGCCTTTTTGCGGATTTTCCTCTTCTCCAAAGCTTCGCGGGCCCTTGGACCATCCTTGGTCTTCCCTTCAATTGCAAGAATGGTGGCAAGGATATTGTCACCCACGTTCTTTTTAATGTGCATGACATCTAAACAGTACCTATGTAACAATGATGACCAATAGGGAAGGATCCAAAATACGCTCTCGTGGGTGAAACATTGTCTGTTGTTTGGATTATAAGGGACATGAAAATCAGGATGCTGGCTAAGAGTGGCGTAATTGTGTGACCTAATTTCCTCCAAAATTTCATCCCCATCCTTATCAGCTGGTCTTTCTCGCCACTCTGGCTTCCTGTTAAATGCCAAACTGGATCGCATTGGTGAATTCTCGTCAAGCCATTTCCGATGTCCTTCATAAACGATTCTCCCATAAATATGCTCCGCCGTAAGCTCATATAGACAAATTGGACATGTCTTGTACCCTTTCACTGTTGAGCCTGCAAGCATCCATAAACCAGGAAAGTCACTTATCATACACATCAACGCTACCTTCATCGTGATTACATCATTGTCCACTCTGTCAAAAGTAGAGACTCTATTTTCCCACAAATCTTTGAGCTCGTCGATCAATGGACGAATGAGTACACTAAGGCACTTTCCTGGAGATTTAGGGCCAGGAATCAACACGGCCAGCATATTATATTCCTTCCTCATACACATATTAGGGGGTAGATTAAATGGCATCACAACCACGGGCCATGTACTATGTTGGGTTATCATTGTTCCAAACGGACTAAAACCATCAGTTGCCTCTCCAAGCCGCACATTTCTTCCCTTAATGTTGTCGAAACCTGGAAATGTCATGTTAAAATGTTTCCATGATTCTCCATCAGATGGGTGCCGGAGAGTACCCTCATCTACTCGTCTCTCTGTATGCCATCGCATATGCTTTGCTGTGTGTGGAGACATAAATAGCCGTTTCAACCTTGGAGTGAGGGGGAAATACCATATTACCTTTTTTGGAATGTCATCCGTATCTGGCTTATATCTCTGAGCACCACATACTGGACAAGTCCTACGAGTTTTATTTGTAACCCCCCTGAATAGGTAACAGTTGAACTCACAAACATTAATTTTTTCATATCCAAGGGAAAGATCCTTCAGGATTTTTTTAATTCTCGAATAACTTACAGGGAAATTATGCATTTTAAAAAACTTATGCAACCATCCACACAATTTATCAATACTCGTATCCGACCTTCCATTTTCAACTTTAATTTCCATTACATGTAATATGGCACTTAATACAGTTTCTTCACTCCCTTCATACAATGGGGTTTGGGACTCCCTTAGAAGCCTTTCATACTTAGCATAATCATCATCTACCATGTCATTGAAGTGAACTTTAGCATTTTCTTCAACATTCACATTATGCGGTGCATCTCCATGGTATCCAGGATAGTACGGAAATACATCTTGTATAATCTCCATAGGTGGTCCTACAGGTGGGACCACTGAAGGACCGGCAACACTGGAAGCCTCGACTCTGTCTTGAAGCCACTGTCTCTGTCGACTCATCATTGCTGGTTGACCAGAAACTTCCCCGTATAGATGCCAAACTGTGTAAGTCGGATCCAAACCACAGTGGATGCAGTGATGATAAATCTCAACGAGTTTCTTATAATAAGGACCATTTCTGCACACTGAGCACGGGCAAGTGAAGTACACGGTTCCAACATTGTGAGTATTCACAAAATTGATGAAGTTAACTACGCATGTTCTGTAGTCAGGGTGTGTAAAATGAAGATTCATAAAAGATTTGTCGGGAACATCATCCATATTTCCTGTCATAACATAAACAGACAATATGCATAAGGTTAGCACACAACATTTATGATACAATAAAAACTTGTCCCAACACTTCTTCTCCTTATTCCTCCAGGTTGGGTCCTCTCCCCTCAGGCGAACACGACTTTGTTGATTATTTTGCTATTCATGCGGTTTCTGCTACAGTTTTGGGAAATTTCGGCAACATCTCCCTACAGTTCCTCAAGTGCACAAAAATCTAAACAACCTAATTTGCACTCGAAGAACATTGTAGAGAGACACTGTCCAAACTATATCCCAAAACTGTAACGGAAACCACATGAATAGCAAAAGAGTCAACAAAGTTGTGTTCGCCTAAAGTGTCCAAAAATGGGACAATTCGAGAATCAACAACTCATCTCGACGAACTAGATGAGTTGTTGATTCTCAAACGGGAGTTCTAAGCTGATAAACACCACAATTATATATAATATGAAACCATAAATTTACACACGGCATCACACTTCCTCACTAAGTCACTTGCATGTTTCAGAAACCCTAATTACCACAATCCACACACAACACAAACAAATTACATCATAAAATTCTAATTTCACTAAATTTTACTCTTTCACAAAATTTCATTTTCACTAAATTTATATTTAACTAAATTTCACAATTTCACTAGATTAACTAAAATTGAATTTCACTAAATTTTCCAATTTCACTAAATTTAACTAAATATCACAATTTCAAAAATTAACAAACCTAATCTCAATTTCACCAAAATCAACACAAACTCCATCATATATTCAAACACCCAACACTAAAAACAACACAAAACACATTATAAACCAAATCCAACTCAAGAAATCAAACACTAAATTCAACCAATCAAACCCAAATATGGTGATTACAATGAAGATGACATATTATACTAACCTACAAAGTAATTGGAAGAGAAGACCCAAGCTTCTGGACCCCGAAATTGACGAAATCACCAGTTTTGGAGATTTTTCGCAGCTGCTACAGTGTTTCGAGAAATTTTTTTCACCTTCTGTGTTCTGTCTAAGCCGAGGGCTTTGTAACAGATTTTAAAACATGAAGCGACAAATATTGTCTAAATTCGTCGCTTAGTTTATTCCACAGCGATGACGTTTCTGAAAGTCGTCGCTTCAATAAAATGTGAGCGACGACTTTTGAATTCTCGTCGCTAAATTTTCCAAAACCTGGTTCTTTGATAAACTGAGACGACAAACTGTCATTATTCGTCGCTTCATTATTTTGTGAGCGACGACTATTGATCAATAGTCGTCGCTGTCTTTTTTTGAAGCGACAAATACGATATTGGCCGCTTGGATGTGTTGAGGCGACGACTTTTGGTTTTCCCGTTTCATTCTTCGTCGCTTCATTCCTTAGTTCCAGTAGTGGTACTGGTTCCATAAAGAAACCACCATGCTTAGTAAGCACTGCCCAACCGTCACCAGCCAGAGCTGTTGCCCCATCAACGTTGGCTTCCATGGAAGCCTATAAGCTGATCCGATGTAATATTTTAAATCAATCAGTTAGTCAAAAAATATCTGTGTGTGTGTTTCATATATATGCACAAACCAGCGTTCAAGCAATTAGAAAGAAATCATTATAATCAACCAGCAGATTCACTTAGTGTTGACATATAATTGGTTTCACATTTCGAATGCCTATCTGTTTGTATTTATATGGAGCTATGAAACTTACTCATTGGCCGTGATACACACTATGATCATTAACAATCGAAGAAAGCTTAGTTTGCTGAAAATGAGGTCCTTGGAGACTTTAGATATATATACCTTATTAAACGTGAAATACAAACATTTCTACTTATATATTCATTGTTTTTGCATTCGTTTTCTGTCTGACGCTGCAAAAAAGAAGCTTCTTCAATTCTTTTCGTCAAACTACTTAAAAGTCATCAGGCGACCTCCCAATAATTTTACCAACCCTACATCGACCCTTCTTTTTTATAATATGCCATTAAGGCATTAACCATGCACATATGTATTTCAAAGTTAGAACTTAATTATCATTTTAAAGTCGAAGCAAGTTGATCAATCAAAAGCTCAACTTCACGTACTGGATAACATATGATTGCAGCAAAACAGAAGAAGTCTTATATACATATACATATATAGGGAGCTCTTCCACTAAACGATCCCTTATTTTGTTCATTTTAAGAGATTGGTTATTAGGCCAACTTTTTGATCAAATTTTCACATCTCCACCGTTCAATTACTAGGTTTGTATGTGTAGATCATTTCTGTAAATTTTTAGCCAAAATGGTGATCGTTAAGGCATCTAAGTAGATGAAATCAATAGACGTATGAAATCTGTCAAAGCTGAACCGTTCATGTTTTTATTTATAAATTTCAATTTTGAATACTCTAACGATTATCAAATGTGATGATAATTTCCATATATGATTTACTCATATAAACATGAAGTTGAACGGTGAATATGTTAATATGTGATCGAAAAATATGTTAAATGATTGATCCCTCAAATTAACTAAGCTGAACCGTTCATGTTTTTATTTGATCCCTCATTGGCCTAATAACCAATCCCTTAAAATGAACAAAATAATCTACACATACAAACCTAGTAATTGAACGGTGGAGATGTGAAAATGTGATAAAAAAAAAAAAGTTTGCATAATTATCGATCTCTTAAACTGAACAAAATGAGAGATCGCTTAGTGAAAGGGCTCCCTATATATATATACACATACACATACACATATGTATAGCTAGGGTAATGTTAAAATGATTACGAATAATGGTTATGTTAATTAAAAAATAATTAATCGATTAATTGATCCTGATTAACAGCTTAAACTTGAGTTAATTAATGATAACACGTTTATCATGTGAGTAAAGCCGGCATTTTCCAGGACCAGTTCTTAGAATAGATACACATCTGGATTCTGGAAGCCTTTCAGATATTCAAATCTAAAACTATATACGTATTTTCTTTCCACATTTGGATAGATCTAAGTTTATATACTTTAATGAATTCATCATCATTTCTGACTTGGATTATTAAATTAACAATTTTGTCCTTAATGCTCATGAGTATTATTGAACTAGAATATGTTGCAGCTTTTGTCATTTACTTGGACAAGGTTGATTAAATTATAGGCAAAAAAGTGTCGTCATTGAGCCACAAAGAAGCATATATATAGCAATTAGATCTTAATTAGTATATATAATAGTATTCCTTCAATTAGTCAATTGCTTGTTTTCAACTGCTAGAACCAGCTCGCAAAGGAAGAATTTAATTAATTGCCAGAGAACAATGCTGCATAAAGTGAAGGTAAACGAGTGAAGAAAGAACACCAAGTATAAAGGTACCTGTAATTTGCGAAAGTTCAAAGTCACAAGAAATGTGGCTAGTGTATTTTTTTTTATAAAGGCATGAAATTTCTATTGCGAAAGTTCAACATGGAAGTAAAGTTTTATACTATATCATAGTTTTATGTTCTTCGATCTCTTGCCGAGGTTGAGGACTGAAAATTGGTTCCATGTAGCCGAGCAAACTTTTTGGCTTGGTTCCTTCTTGCTCTAAAGACTTGCATGTGCATGCTAAATTACTAATAATGTAAGTTAATGCATCTTAATTGAAACAAAGTATGAAATTGCAAAAGACAAGGTTCATGTAATATATGTACCATATGTAGATTGGAGACTCATTACTATTTTCTACTACACCGAGGTCTGAGTACGTAGTTCGATCTTGTCAGGTAAGAATAGGATGTATCAAAATTCTTTAATTTTTTACATGTCAAATACCTACGTATCAAGGAAGTTAAGAGGAAAATTCATGCATAATTCTTTCTTTATTTATCAAAATATGGAATTTTTTTTCAGTACTCTCATGTATATGATAGCCTTATTTACAATTTCGACGACAAGTTTTGTTGTCATTGTGGTAAATAGAGTGATTGTTTAGATAATTGTAGTTCTGTTAATTGTAATTACTTCACATACGACATATTTATAAGTTTATGAACAAATGATTGTCAATGTGGTAAATTGGTTTAATTATATGTGAATATATAAAACATATGTAGTAAACCTGTTATTAATGTTATAAATTTAGAGTAGAAAAATGGTAAATTTTGTTCAGTTAATTATAAATTAGGGCATTTAGTAGTATAGTATACATTAAGATACTGTAAATTGACCATTTGCCCAAATTCGGGGTAAAAATTACCCAGCCGAATGATAATAGCCCCATTCAATGTGTTTTAGTGTAATGACAACTCTAACCTTGACTCTCTTAATCTCTCCTCTTTCTGGATCTGAACCCCAATGCCAGCAGACCTACCTACTTCTCTCTCTCTCTCTCCATTTGAGAAACGACCCACGTCATCGGCGCCACCTTGAAGACGCTCTCTGCATTTGAAAGATGACACAGAAGACGCCGAAGCCGCCTTGACGACGCCGACGCTGACGTTGCCTTTAAGAAGCTGACTCCCTCGACGTCGACTTGCCTAAAAGACATCGATCCTCGTTGTTCCTCTCCCCAATCCTCTACCCCCTCCCTTTCTCCCTCTCCCCTTCTCATCCAATCAAAGGCAGCTAGCTCACCATCATTCGATGGTCTCAAGAAGGTTGTGATCGAATCGGAAAATTGGGGTTTTTTTTAGGGTTGTGAGTTGAATTGAATTGGGGTCTAATAATTGGAGTTACTGATGGTCAGTAATTTATTATTAGTTGTTATTGGAAGTCAGTAATCGATTTACTGATGGTCAGTAATTTATTATTAGTGGTTACTGGAGGTCAGTAATCGAGTTACTGGGGGTTAGTAACCTGATTACTGAGAGTCAGTAACATGCTTACTGGAATCTGTAAGTTGCTTACTGGGGGTCAGTAAGTTGATTACTGTGAGTCAGTAACATGTTTAAAGTCAGAGTCAGTAATTTAATATTGAAAAAATAATATTCCGGTGACTGGAATCCGGCGACTGGCTATTGGGCGTCGGCGGAGTTTGGTGACCTTCCGACAAAACCTTCTTTATTTTTCACTTTCTCAGCCCGTTATAATTTAAAAATATGTTAGATGGGGCAAAAGGGCAAAAAAAAAAAACAATATTAAAAATGTACTAGAGTTTAAAAGATTTGTTGAAATATGCAATAGGAGTTGTTACCTTATGTTTAATATGAGAAGAAATCAGGGTGGTCATTGAAATGGGTAATGAGGGGGCCAAATTTGAACTAAATGGACATTTTCTCCTCAAAATATAGTCTCCTCAATTTATTCTATGAATAGATTTTCTTTTTATTTACCTATCCTCAATGTCTATAAGAGCATCTTCAGCAATATTGATAATTTGAAATTTTCTAACAATTTGTCACTTTTTTAGGTAAATTTCAGCTCCAGCAGAATTGTTAAAGGGTTGCTAAATTTGATAATTGCTAAACATAATTGCTAGATTTGTCAATTGACTCAAGATTTGCTTTAAAAATAGCTAAATATCCACTCCTCACGTATCAGTCTACGATTTTCTAAAACCTAATACAGTAGAACCCCGATAAAATAATACTCGATTAATTAATAATCTCACTAAAATAATAATTTTTGCCGGTCCCAACTCGGGACCAACGTGCTAAATTAATATTTCGCTAAATTTATAAGATAATAGAAATTAGAGAGTTCACATAGACCCCAATAAATATATAAATTAATAATCACTTATTATATATATATATAAATAATTTTACATTTACGAGGACTTCATAAAAAATTACTCAATTGTTACTTGTTTTCTCTTGAAAATGATGTCATCTTAAACAACATGATACGTCGAATAATACATTAAATAATGTACACATAATAAATTGAATAAGTAATATATCGAACGTACAATTAATAATGTATACGAAATTAAGATACAATTTTTTTTCTGAAAAATTGAAAATAAATTTATTATAGTTTGATAAATTAATATTTATTAATTTATCAATAAATTAATAAGTTATTAATTTATCGATATATTAATAACTCGCTAAATTAATAATTTTTACCGGTCCCGAAGTTATTAATTTATTGAGATTCTACTGTATTTAGCCATTATTGTTGAAACAACATTGTTAAATCGATCGCTAAAACTCAAAAATTTAGTTAAATATAACAATAACTGCTGAAGATGCTCTTCCCACGAGCACACTTCCTGACTACTAAGATTTCATTCGAAATAAGAATAGACTCACGCATAGATAATTTTTTGAATTTTGAGAAGAGTTCTTTGTTGTTAACGTTAAGTAATTACATTTTTTTAAATCAAAATGACAAAACTTATATTGAAGAAAAATGAATCAAGAGTTACACAAATCTGCTGCCAAAGCAGCATGAATAAAAGGAGCTGAAAAGTATAATTCCTCCTGTGCTAGATCGAGAGCTTGCATGAGCTGCAAGCAATGAGGAAAATGATTCCCACCACGACCAACATGCAATGAGACTTCATTTTCAACCACAAACCTTCATACAACGTACCTTCCTAATACCGTACAGTAGTATTAGGCATATGATCATCAGCTAGTTGACGTTTAACCTCCTTTGCAAAATCCACAGCTTTGCTACAAGCTATAACCTCAGCATGCTCCGCTGAAAGCTGCAGACTGCTCAAATTAAGAACAGGCCAGACGCCTCCTGCAATCACGTTAATTAAAGTACTTTGGACTGACTAACATGGTTGAAAACAAACTATTATGGTTTAAATGAAATCCAGAAGCCTTTTGTTTTCTGATGGTTGATTAAGGCTCAGACGTGCATGGTTTGGTTCAAATCTTTACCTGCTCGGTTGTTAAATAAAGCCAAGTTCGCCAGAATAAATTGGAACCAACAAAGACCCACATGCATGAAGTCACTGATTGCCTGAAACGATAAGTAGGTTAATTATACATATTATATATGCTCTTCATTAATGAAATAGAACAAGATTAGATAGACAATGTACGTCAACAGATCACATCGATGCTGCTTAAGTGCTTATATATTTAATCAGATCTCCCGAGTTTTAATTAAATCTGCTGTACGTATCTCGGAATACAGATCTCTCGCACCTTGAATATCTAGTTATTTTTCTCCACCATTCCCTATTGTATCAGGGAGACACCATTATATATAAACCCTAGCTTGCCTCAATTGTTTGTTTTGAATTAATTATTTCCCCATCGTATTTATCTACCAACTTATTGTTGTGCCAAATATAAGTAGTGCCCTAATTACTCTGAATACGTGAGCCTGATGTGATTCGTTGTCATCATAATCGAGGAAGACTTCTGCAGAAGGATTTCTATGTACGAGGGCCGATAAACCGCTGCAGAAATGCCCTCGCCTAGCTTAGCTAGATTAGCTGTATATACATATGATATATCTTCTTCAAAGTTCAAATGGACCTTCTTAATATCTGTTAATTCTCATGTGCATAAACATTAGGTTTTAAAATGATAAACTCAACGTGGGTTCGTGAACTTATTTGCAGCCACTTCGATGACACGTTCTCGATCTATCCATATATATATTTTTAATGACAGCAACGATCATATTGGACTCAATTAATCAAGTTTGATCGGAATAGGGTTATGTTGCTGCTGTTAGAACTAAGCGCTACTGTGAATTGGTCTGTTCGATAAGAACCACCTGCAGGCTGCGTTTTGTAAGGCCTTGAGTTCTGTAGCTTAATTTGTTTCATCTTTCAATAAGAAGAAACACTTTTACTTATACTCGATAATGAACATGGAACTACCATGATCGATTGCTCGTTGTATTGGAATGATAGGTGTTGTAACGAATGTAAGAAAGAACACAGATTTACGTGGTTCACTAACAATGTGTTGGCTACGTCCACGGACAGAGGAGAGTAGTTTTATTATCTTGAGGAAAAACGGAATACAGAATACAATTAGGTTTAGGACGTTTATATACTAAACCCAACAGGAAACCCTAGCCCAACATAACAGATATCGTGGGCCTCAGGGGCGTTGCCCCCGAACCCCCAAAAACAGGGCGCGTCGCCCCTGGACCCCGACTCGCTGACCGGGCAGCGAGATCCCCGACTCAGTCAGCGCCACCAGACGACTAGTTCAAGGCATATACCAACAAATCTCCACCTTGACTTGAATCCTCTCACAGAAACAGATGTACCAGATGCATCATAACAATGCCAGACGTACAAATAACTCCTCTGCCTCAGATGTTGCCCCCAAAGGACAACTAACAACTTGTAACATTTAGCAAGTCCAAACAATGTTGGAACTTGCTGTGCGGAACCGGCTTGGTGAACATATCAGCGGGGTTATCAGCAGTACCCACTTTCTTCACCTTAATTCTGCTCTCACTTCTCAGAAAATGATACCTGACATCAATGTGTTTAGTCCTCTCATGATGAACATGATCCTTTGATAAACATATTGCACTCAAACTATCACAATATACAATAGCCTGATCATGATGTAGACCAAGACTACTGACTAGTCCCTTCAACCATATTCCCTCCTTTGCAGCTGCTGTCAAAGCCATGTACTCTGCTTCAGTTGTAGACAAAGTCACTGTAGGCTGCAAAGTAGCTTTCCAACTAACAACAGAGCAACCAAGAGTGAAAACATAACCAGTCATAGATCTCCTGGTATCAACATCTCCAGCATAATCGCTATCTGAATAGCCTGTTACTAAACACGTTGTACCACCTCCATAAATGAGACCAACATCAGACGTACCTTTGAGGTACCGGAAAATTCTCTTCACAGCTTGCCAATGCTCCTTTCCAGGTTCACCTATAAACCTGCTGACGCATGTGCAAGATCAAGCCTAGTGCAAACCATAGCATACATCAAGCTTCCTACTGCACTAGCATAAGGAACTCGAGACATGTACTCCTTCTCCTCAGCAGATTTAGGTGCAAACGCAATAGACAAATGAATATTTGCAGCACTGGGAGTATCTATAGACCTTGAAGTAGACATACCAAACCTGGACATTATCTTCTGGATGTAACCTTTCTGTGATAAGAAAAGCTTCTTCTGACTTCTATCTCTGTAAATCTCCATTCCCATAATTTTTCTGGCTGCTCCCAAATCCTTCATCTCAAACTCTGCACTGAGAAGACCCTTCAACTTCTGGATATCAGGCTTGTTATCTGCAGCTATCAACATGTCATCTACATACAGGACTAGATAAATGAGGGAACCATTTGTTACCTTGTTGTAATAGACACAACAATCATACGGACTCCTGATGTAGCCTATCTCTATCATATAGCTATCAAACCTCTTGTACCACTGTCTAGGAGACTGCTTTAGTCCATACAAGGACTTCTTCAACTTGTAAACATAGTCTTCTTTTCCAGGAACTTGGAAACCATCTGGCTGAGTCATGTATATCTCCTCTTCCAACTCTCCATGTAGAAAAGCTGTCTTCACATCTAGTTGTTCAAGCTCCAGATTCTGATGTGCAACTATATATGGCTAGTAGCACCCTGATAGAAGTATGTCTGACCACTGGTGAGAAAATCTCATTGTAGTCTACTCCCTCTTTCTGATGGAACCCTCTTGCAACTACCCGAGCTTTATACTTAATGCCCTCAGCAGATGACAAACCTTCTTTCTTCTTGAAAACCCATTTGCAGGTAATGATTTTTCTCCCCTGAGGTCGTTTTGTCAATTCTCAAGTCTGATTCTTCTGAAGTGACTCCATCTCATCTCCCATTGCAGCAAGCCATTGGGTAGACTCTGTACATGTAACTGCATCCTTATAGGTGGATGGCTCATAGGGATCCACCTCTTCAGCAACCTGAAGTGCATAAGCCACCATGTCCTCAAAGCCATACCTTGTGGGGGGCTGCCCAAAATTTGCTCTCCTAGGTCGCTCATGAGCCAAACTATGCTGATTAACTGCCATTGGTTCTGTTTCTGAATGTAAGTGTTGATCTTCTTCTTGTGGTTCACTCTCATCTTGAGTGACTTGTTGCTCCACCTGTCTCTCAACACTACACTTTTCTGATACAATAGTGAACTTCACAGTAGGGTTAAACATAGAATTTTCATCAAACACTACGTTTCTACTAAGTATAACCCTCTTTTCAGATGGAGACCAGATTCTAAAACCTTTAACCCCATCCCCATAGCCTACAAACACTCCTTTTTTAGCTCTTGGTTCTAACTTACCCTCACTTACATGATAATAAACAGAACACCCAAAAACCCTCAGATTGGAGTAATCAGCAGACTTACCAGACCACAGCTCATAAGGTGTTTTGAGATGTATACCTGTGTGAGGTCCACGATTTATCAGATAACATGCAGTAGTCACCGCTTCTGCCCAGAACTTTCTTTCTAATCCAGCATTAGAGAGCATGCACCTAGCTCTCTCCAGAAGTGTCTGATTCATACGTTATGCTACACCATTTTACTGTGGTGTATTCCTGACTGTGTGATGCCTCGCAATACCTTCAGACTTGCAGAACTCATCAAATTCAACAGAACAAAATTCCAGACCATTATCAGTTCGCAGCCGCTTGATCTTCTTCCCTGTTTGATTTTCCACTAATGCCTTCCACTGCTTGAAGTTCTTGAAAGCGTCACTTTTATACTTCATCACAAACACCCAAGTCATTCTTGAGTAGTCATCAATCATAGACACAAAATATATGTGACCTCCCAAAGAATCAACACGAGAAGGACCCCAACAATCAGAATGGATATAATCAAGCGTGCCTTTAGTTCTATGAATTGCTTTAGGAAACTTGCTGCGATGTAGCTTCCCGAAAATACAGTGTTCACAGAAACCAAGATCCTTTACCTTGTGGCCACCAAGAAGATCATGCTTTGACAGAGTTTGCATCCCTCTTTCACTCATATGACCGAGCCTCATGTGTCATAGCTTGGTCATATCATCCTTGTGAACCTCCGATGATGCAACAGCAGCGGAACCTGACAGCGTAGAACCTTGCAGGATATACAGAGTACCCTGCTGGAAACCTTTTAGAACCACATTAGAACCTTTGTAGACTTTCAGAACTCCACCTTCACCATTGTACCTGAACCCTTTACTGTCTAGTAGACCCAAAGAGATCAGATTCTTCGTCATGTGTGGAGCATACCTAACATCATTCAATGTACAGAATTTACCGTCGTGTGTTCTTATTTTGATTGAGCCTATTCCAACCACCTTGCGTGGAGAACTGTCAGCCATAGAGATATTGCCTCCATCTATCTGCTCATAGGTTGAAAACCACTCCCTGCGTGGACATATGTGATGAGACGCCCCAGTATCTAAAATCCATACATCCCTGTGATATGTGTCTGCATCTACAGCTAGGGCATATCCCTCTTCAGAAACGGTGTCATCATCTGCTACAGTAGCAGTACCAGAAGCTTTTTCATGCTGCTTCTTCTTCTTTGGACATTCGTTTTTCCAATGTCCCTTCTCTTTACAATAGTTACAGACGTCATTAGATTTGGGACCCTTTGAAACTGGTTTCTTGAATGTCTTCTTCCTCCCCGAGTTTCCCTGTCCCATACTTCCACTGGCTACCAAACCAACAGCCTGATTGTCTGAACTTGTACCGGTCGCCTTATGACGCATCTCTCTAGTATGAAGAGATGATCTAACCTCTTACAGGGTCAGAGTATCTCTCCCACCAATAAGAGAATCCACAAAATTCTCATACGACAAAGGTAGAGATACCAACAGAATTAAGGCAGCATCCTCATCATCAAGTTTAACATCAATATTACGCAACTCTAATAGAATTGTGTTTAACTGATCTAAATGATCTCTTAGAGTCGTACCTTCTTCCATTCGCAGACTGAACAGACGTCGCTTTAGAAGCAACTTGTTGGTCAAAGACTTCGTCATGTATAGACTCTCAAGCTTCAACCACAGACCAGCCGCAGTTTCCTCCTCTGCGACCTCGGTGATGATATCATCTGCAAGACACAACAAGATTGACGAGTGTGCCTTCTCCTCCAGAATGGCCATCTCAACGTCTTCTGGATCCACCGACTTCTTCACAAGCGGCGCCCACATCCCTTGTTGTTTTAACAAGGCTCGCATCTTGATCTGCCATAAACTGAAACTGTTTCTCCCCGTGAATTTATCAATCTTCACGTTTAAACCAGACATCTTTCTTACCAGAATTCAAGCCCCTCCTGGGCTCTGATACCAATTTGTTGTAACGAATGTAAGAAAGAATACAGATTTACGTGGTTCACCAACGATGTGTTGGCTACGTCCACGGGCAGAGGAGAGTAGTTTTATTATCTTGAGGAAAAACGGAATACAGAATACAATTAGGTTTAGGACGTTTATATACTAAACCCAACAGGAAACCCTAGCCCAACATAACAGATATCGTGGGCCTCGGGGGCGTTGCCCCCGAACCCCCAAAACCAGGGCGCGTCGCCCCTGGACCCCGACTCGCTGACCGGGCAACGAGATCCCCGACTCAGTCAGCGCCACCAAACGACTAGTTCAAGGCATATACCAACAATAGGGCTCCTATGAGGCTTCTAGAGCCTTGCTGGAGAAAAGGAAAAAAAATGTTTGACCCGTACTATATCACTGTATCACATATACAAATATTAATACTGATAGAAGTAAGTCGAGGAGAAGATGGAAGTGCATGCATGCATATACTCTAACTAATAAGCTTAGACTAATCAAATAATGCCTCACGCCGAAAGAAGATAAAAACTGAAACTAACTGTTAGTACAAACAATAAGTAATTGTTGGTAGCGGCGAAGCTTGCTATGGTGAGGATGAGCTCCTCGGATTGGGCCAATAGGCCTCCGAACTCCCTCCTTGAAGTTCTGGGAAGTGATGGTCACCGTCACTACGCCAAAGGTGGTTCCAGGCGACCGGAGAAAAACAAGGAAGGCGACTACATAACAGCCGCAAAAGACAGTTTGCGACTGTAAAGTAGTCGCTTATAAGAGGTCGCAAGCAACGTGTAGCTATATCCTAAAGGCGACTGGAATAGATAACCAGTCGCTTTTACTCACTTTCTAGCGACTGGTATATAATACCGTCTCTTAACCGTGTCCCCCTTAGCGACTGGAACTCCCAGTCGCTAGTTGCTTTAGAGTGACTATCTTGGGTAGTCGCTAACACCCTTAGAGCGACAGGATTCTTTGGTCGCTTTTACTCCCTATCTAGCGACTGGTATATAATACCGTCTGTTAACCATGTCCCCATTAGCGACTGGAACTCGCTGTCGCTAGTGACTTTAGAGCGACTATCTTTGGTGGTCGCTAACCCAGCCAGAGCGACTGGGTTCTTTGCTCGCTGGATCGTCGCTTAAACATTGTAGCGACTGATTTATGTATCTTAGTCGCCTGAATCAGTTCCCTGTATTGCAACACAGGGCCTGTATCTGTAATGCCCAGTTTTGTGCACAAAAACCTGCATTTTCCCACAACAAACATACACAGCAACATTCAACACAACACAACAGCCAACAAATCTCACACACAAACATTGCATTGAAATCAAATAGAGTTTAAAACATTACATTGTCTTGAAACTCAATATCCATTACAAACCATTGTACAAACTCCTAATTGTCAAAGTAAAACTAACACAAACAAAGTTATCAAATGTTCTCTAAACAGTCAACTAGAAGTTTGGCTATTGGAGACTATGTGTGAGAGGGTGAGGGGTTGTCATTGGAGGTAGTACCTTCTTGCATTTGGGATTGCTTGTCCAAAAGTTTGGCCACAGCAAGAGCCACTGCGGCATCCACTGCTGCATCCACTTGCCGCTGCATTTGTTGCTGCATTCGTTCTTGTAGTTGCTGCTGCATTTCCTCCTGCATAGCGTTCATTTGCTCCGCAACTCGCTCTTGCACTTTTGCCTCTACGATGGCATCTACGTCAACACGGGAGACACCTCCCCTCTTCTTCGGCTCTCGCCTCACGTATCTGCCGAGGCCTCTATATGTGGTGCCCTTTCCTTCACCAATTCGGGACGTTATGACGCTGAGCTGGGTTTCAACAGGGAGTGCCTCTCCATCTTCAGCGTCCGGGTGGTCTCTACTCCACTGGTCGACTTTCTCTTGAACCTCCCGTTCCATTGCCTCCTACAACATTACATAAGAGCTAGCGTTAATTACGTGATACTTACTCACTGATATAAAATATATGAATGAATCTTAGTTTAGTATTATGTAATTACCACGTATGTAGCGCCAATCTTATCCTTGGCGTATGCATCCTTAAAGGCTGCGACCAAGGGGGCTGCATGTCCCGCTAACGCATGCTCCTGTGCCCGGTAACTGATCGCCGTGGTCCCCGAATGGTGGTTCATCCGGGTGGGAGCCCTTCGGATACTCTTCATCCTCAAACTTAACTCCTGAACACAAATCAAATGAAGGATGAGTGGTTTCAGCAAAGGTATTAAATCAAGGATGCTGACATTGAAACAACTGAGTTTACCTTATTCTCGTCACTGCTGAATTCCTTGACCAACCACTCCCACTCGTTAGGCCGTTTAAGGAACTCCAATGGAACGTCCGGCCCGAATTTTTCCCAATGTCTTCTGCAATCGTGCTTCCAATCCTTGTATCGAGAAGCTGCCACATCTTGAACCCATTGGAACTGGCCATCGTGTTGAAGGTCGATTCCATAGAAGCCCTACAGTTTAATCAAGGACAAAAGGATCCATCATTCAAAAAGTATTATACAGACATAGCATCACAAATCAATACAGGTTTTTTTAATTTACTACTATTTCAAATTTTCCGCTGTCCTCACTATATATAAGCATGCTCAGCATATATCATCAAACAAAACACTAGCTTTTTCTACTTCTTTTTCTAATATAACTACTACTAGCTATGATATCCCAGATGTAACCAATTCAGTTCAAAATAAGAGAAAAGAATGTACAACTAATTATGCAAAGTTAAAAAAGTCAGCCCCTATATTCCTATAAGTACAGGAAGCATGATTATTAATCAACTACATAATTACATATGCCATTTAGCAGAAACAGTACAATAATGATGGAATGGAAAAATGATCCTGGGCTTATGTTAACTTAAGGCTGCCATAAGACCATCAGTTGATTAAAGAACTAAGCATAGTTACCATTAATGCTGCTAAGAAAAATGTTAACGAATCAAAGTAGATACATAAGCTTCTCAATCTAGGTTATCCTGAGTTCATAGTTTAGATTCCCCAAACTGACAGTTCCATTTTCGATAAGTTGTATACCCCAAGGCCCCAATTTCACATGCCCGATGATAGCTAGACTTAGAAAATAATCAAAATATCATACTGATATGATGAATTAACAAGCTAGTCGCTATGCTTATCTAGGGCAAACATTGTTTAACACTAGAAATCCTAAAGTCAGAAACTAGCAGGAGATTAAGTATCGAAGGTTAGGTGAAAGGAGTTTGGTCTAAGAAAAAGAAATGCATTGTGATGATAATTTAACAGCAAGATGACTACAATGCAAGTTTTCAGATATTGGGTGGGACAAAACAAAACGAAGGTAGCAAACAGAATGTAATATAATCAAGACCATTATGATTGGTAATAAACCAGCATAAGGACTACACTTAACCAAAGGATATACTCGGAAGTAAAGACCATCATATATGTTCTAGAGGTCTGGGGCACTAGTTTATGACCAGGCTACAATAGCATAACACATTCGGCCCTGAAAATTAGATAACCGATTATGAGCTACTTAAATAATTTTCATCTTCAGGTTTTGCAATTACCAACACTGACTTTATAACATAGTAAGCATGCCAGGATGGAAGAGCATACCACCTCTGCATTATATTCTGAAGCAATACAACATAACCTACATTTCATATCCTAGCAATAGGGGAAAAATCAACAGAGTACAGATGCATTCTTTGAAATGAAAGAACAAGCTAGTCAAATGTAGCAATTCCAATCAGCGCAACATCAAATTTCTAGTTTTGCAAAATTACACGGTCAGAAAGATGTACCATGAAGGAGAATGCGAATTGAAAAGATCTAAGGTTACCTTAACGACTACCAAAATGGCTACACAAATGAAATCAAAACTAAAGTCTTAGTTTGACATCTTAACGACAAATCTACAGCAGAAAGTAAAATCAAATGGATAACAAGCTTTACCATAGCTTAGTTGCCTACCAAATAAAGTCACAACAAAATAAATTATATAAAACCAGATCAGTTCTGCTACTTTGATACATGCAAAGGCTTAGAGTTTATTGAAACTTACTGCAATGTAGGTGTACACAATGCCCTTGAAGTCATGATCAAGATCGCCGTAAACGGAGGCAAGCATTGGTACGTCGTCCTTCACCTTCATGCCTATGTCACGGGACAGTTGAGCTGCGACTTTTTTATCGGCAGGCATGTTGTGCTTATCGTCCCACTCCACAACAATTTTGGCTTTGGTAAGGCGCACCATCTCCTTCGTCTTCATACCGACCACCACACCTCTTCTCCTTTTGGTTGGTCCAGCTACACAAAATAGGGGACAAGTTATCAAATCAACATCATTAAACTAAACTAACATAAACTAAACACATGGCAGCGAGATCAATTCAAGCTAAACTAACAGAAAGTAAACTAACAGAAACTAATTATTATGTCAATTACCTTCTGTGTCGACGACGAGATCTTTGCAGCGAATGCTGCGCACCATCGTACCGGCGGTGGAGTCCGTGGTGGAAGCAGAGTTCCTTGGAGTGGCCATTATGGGGTTGTTGGAGTGGGAGGCAGAATTGCTCGGTTGTACAGACTGCGGGTTGATTGGAGGACCCAGTTCAAAGTCGAGGTCGATGTCGTCGTTGGGAGCAGAAGCAGCATTGGAAACCGGGGCAGCAGAGGTGTCGGCCAAACCAGGAGCTTCAATACTCCGAGGTGGCGGTAGAGGCAGTACGGGAACTGATGCGGCGGAATTGGAAACCGGGGTGGTTTCGGCAGATTCTGAGCTGCCGGCGGAATTGGAAAGCGGCGCCGGCTGCGGTGATCTTCGTTTCCGAAGGGTCGCTTGAATAGCTACATTATCGGCCAGGCGTTGGGCCCTTGTCTTCACGAAGCGTGGTTTAGCGTTCTTCGGAGGCATGACGGATTTAGGGATTTCGGGTGATTTCGGGGCTGAAATTGGGGGTTAGGGTTTGAGAATTTGGGGCTGAAATTGGGGTTTGAGACACTTTCGGGGCTAAGGGGTAAGGGAAGATGATGAGTGTGAGGAGATTGGAAAGATGCAACGGTTTCTGGGTTTAGGGTTTGAGATCGGAGAGTGAATTGAGCAAACGGGTTTTCTGGGTTTGAGAAAACGGGTTTCAGGAAGTATGGAAGAGGAAGAATGAATCGACGAAATTGGGTTTTAAGTGAACCCTATAGGCGACAGCAAAATAATAACCCCGTCGCACCATGTATTGCGAAATTTCATTTCAAATTTTGGCTTCAAATGTTGGCCCCAAATTTTCGCGGAAATTCTGAAAACATTTTAGAGCGACTGTTATGTACAACTCAGTCGCCCCACATACTCTGAAGCGACTTATTTAATAACATAGTGACTTCAAAACTTGTGAATTGAAACAAATTTATAATTACAAAGAATGGTTATATGCAGCGGCGCTCCGATTGAGTCTAATACCCCTAATATATGACAATTACACATAGTGAGAGTTGTGGTTCAAATTAGAACCAAAACGGAGGTTTTAAGAGTTGCGGTCAAAGCGTGTTTTAAAGTCAACGAAATATACATATGCGATTTCCGGAACCATCGAACGGCAAAATCACACCCGATTCATTCCAAATTTTAACCACATACTCTATAATACATACGTTCAACATCTAACGGTCATTTTGTTAAAGAAGATTACCTTGATCAATCAAGTTCTAAACGAGAGGTTAAGTTTCATAACCGTTGCATTGAGTTAAGAAAGTTAGTGTTGGACATTAAAGGCGCTCTATGCTCCCGAGATCCGATTGAGAAATTGACCGTTAGATATAATAATTACATAAAAACAATGATGTGGTTCAAATTTTGAGCAAATCGGAGGTCGTTAGGGTCGCGGATCGTGAGAAAAACGCTTTGGTCAAATCGTAGTTGTGCGGTCAACATAGTCACATATTATGTTTTTTCGACTTTTGAATGGTTAAATAACATCCGATTTGTACCAAATCTGAATTACTTACTCTACGGGTCATACATTAACATGTCCACCGGTCAAAATGTCCTAACATTTTATAGTTTTGCATGCTCTATAAGTAAAATATATGTTATATGAAGGACATAAGCGACGGTTATACATAATATTCGTCGCTTATAGAGGTTCAGAGTTAGAAACTTTAGCGACGGTTATACATAATATTAGTCGCTTAAAGAGGTTCAGAGTTAGAAATTATAGCGACTGGTTTAATAATGTTGGTCGCTTAGAGAGGTTCAGAGTTAGAAATTGTAGCGACTGGTTTAATAATGTTGGTCGCTTAGAGAGGTTTTAAGCGACTCAAACATTTAACTATATCCACTATCCTACCTGTGCATAAAACATTTCATCATCAATGTGCAGTTTTCAGTTCAAGAAATAGAATACAACATTACATCATGTGACAATCATCACAAATAGAGTTTAGGTACATGATCAAGTTCTAAAAATAATCAATCATATTCATGTAGCCACTCGTCGTCATAATCGTCATCATCCTCCTCCCTATTGGCATCATCATCGTCTGGTACGTCGTCCAGATCTTCATACCCGATGTTATCGTCGTCTTCATCATCATCACTATCCTCTTCATCTTCGTCACCATCCTCGTCATTGTCAAAGTCTGTGTTAGGCTCAATGTGTGGTAGTTCGCCGTAGTCCATTGTCAACATATCTATAGGAATGTAATTTGTGATCGAGTCTGGTGTAGGTTCTTGATAAGGTTCATCCACTTCAAGTCGTTGACTTTCATCCGTTGCAAGTGTACTAGCACTGTACGTACCTTTATGTGACACCACATTAACGACTCTCCAAGGTTCACCGGCTTTTGGGTCATCTAGGTAAAACACTTGTCTTGCCGTAGACGCCAGGATGAATAGTGAGTCCTCAAACACGCTAGTAGATGTGTCCAATGACAGAAGGCCGTAATCCCACTTCACTGTATCAGTATCGTACCACCTACACTTGAACAAAATGACTGACATGCATTCTGTATATAATAGTTCGACAACGGCTTCGAGAATCCCGTAGTACATGACGTCGTCCACCTCTACCATGACCCCGCAGTTCTGAGTTTTCAACCTCTGATCTCGCTGCCATGTGACATACTTCACTCCGTTCACAATACATTGTGAATAAATATTATGTGCATGAGGGAGTGATGCCAAAATGTCAAGTTCACGCTTATAAAGTCTAGATCCTTTAGATCCCAAACTTTCCATCTGTAAAACAATGTAAACAACAGTTAGCATCAACTCTAAGAAATTATAGCAACTATGACCTTAATCATCCACACGAAAATTATGGTATACGTACCCATGATCTAAAATATGGATGAAAGTGCTCAATGCGTCTTTCATCCGTGATATCTGGAGCGACTTTTAGTAATTGTTGTTGGTGCTTTTCGATGAAGTTGGCTGCTTCTGTACAATGTTGCATCACACACCAATGAGCCGTCATGACCTCTTCCCTAGTGAATTGAGCACTTCTGATGAAACTTTTGGGAATGACAAGTTCAGAAACTACAGAGATGTCGAAGAGGGGTACATTAGGGACATTTTCCTCTCCAGTGCCATCACCCATATAGAAACTGCAGTACGTCACACACTCATGTGCAATGTACTGCTCAGCAATACATCCCTCTGGATAGCGTGTGTTTCTAACAGACTTCTTATAGTCCCCAAGTTGTCTGTGAAATAAAGAGGTTCAGAGTTATAAATTGTAAGTAGACTACATAAGGTAATTAAAATGTATACAGAAAAGACTTGTCATACACACCTTTCCATTGGAAACATCCATGTGAAATGTACTGGACCGGTGAGCAAAACTTGATCGGGGAGGTGAATCATAAGATGAACCATGATGGTGAAGAAAGCAGGAGGGAAGATTCTTTCCAATTTACAAAGAATCATGACAATTTCTTCCTTCATGTCTTTGGCGTCCTGTTTCTTCAACTCTCTTGCACATAGTTTTTGAAACCATCTGGATAGCGCTATTAGCGGGTCAACGACATAATGTGGCAAATACTCTCTGATAACCACAGGAAGGAGACGCTGCAGTAGTACATGGCAGTCATGCGTCTTCAGTCCATAGAACTTCTTATCCTCCACATTGACCTTATTCTTCAAACTTCCTGCATAACCGCAAGGATACTGAGCTTCTTTAATCCATTCAAAGATCTCTGCCCTTTGCTCAGGAAGCACCGTATATTCTGCTTGAGAGACCTTCTCTTTTCTTGAGGAAGACGAATATTTCAATTTCTTCCACAACTTCTCACGTACCCCCAATTTTTTCAGACCTTCGCGGGCTTTGAGATCGTCCTTTGTCTTTCCTTCAAGACCGAAAATTGTCCCACTTATGTTATCGTACACATTCTTCTCAATGTGCATAACATCCAATGTGTACCTTTGTTTAGATTCGGTCCAGTACGGCAGCTCCCAGAATATACTTACGTGAGTCCAACATAGTCTCTCCCCACTCGAATGTACCTTGAACTTCTGATGTAAACTATGTACCGGGTACTCATGACACATGATTTGGGCATAAATCTCATCCCCAGACAACGACCGCGGTGGCTGCCTTTCCTCAACCTTCCCATTGAACTTATCTGCTGCATAACGCCATTTGTGGCATTCGCCTAACCACCGACGATGACCCTGGTATGCCATCCTCCCTGTCAAGTTATTTGCATCAACATCATCCAAACAGAGGGGACATGCTTTGTATCCTTTAGTCTGAATGCCTCCTAACATCCCTAATCCCGGAAAGTCGCTGATAGTCCACATCACTACTGCTCTCATTCTGAATGTTCTCTGCTCATGAACATCATAAGTCTGAATTCCAGTACTCCACAACAACTTCAGCTCATCGATCAATGGTCTCATAAAGACATTCAAACACTTTCCCGGAGACTTTGGACCAGATATTAGCATAACAAGAATGTTAAACTCCTTTTTCATTGCCATTGAAGGAGGCAAGTTGTAAGGCATCGCCACAATAGGCCAACTGCTGTGAGAGAGACCCGTCTTTCCAAACGGATTAAACCCGTCAGTGGCTAGTCCGAGTCGCACATTCCTGATCTCGCGAGCAAAATCTGGAAATGACCTGTCGAACTCTTGCCATGCTTCCCCGTCTGCTGGGTGTTTAAGAACTTCTGGATCTGCCATCCTTTCCCCGTGCCACCGCATGTCCTTTGCTGTGTGAGGTGACATGTACAGACGTTGCAACCTCGGGCTAAGAGGAAAGTATCGAACCACCTTCTTTGGAACCCTCGTACCGTCCTCTGTGGATCTCCATCTAGACTCCTCGCATATGTTACATTTGTCGAGGGCTGCGTCATCTTTGTAAAACAACATACAACCATGCTCGCATGCGTGGATGATCTGATAACCCAAACCCATGTCCTTCAGGATCTTCCTCATAGCCCGGTATGAATCTGGATACTTGTTTGGTTCTAGGAGGAGATCTTTGATGTACTGACAATTTTGATCAAAGCTTTTGTCTGACCATTTATTCTCTATTTTCATCTTCACTGCTTTCAGGATGGTGGTCAAAACAGTCTCCGTACTACCCTCGTACACCGGAGTCTGAGCTTCAGTTAAGAGTCTGTTATACTTCTCAAAAGCATCTTTAGCAATAGGGTCTAAATGATCAACATCATCAACAAAGGCATCACCTAAACCACTAACATTCTGTTCTGTAGCCCACCTGTCCATAAACGGGAAAGTGTCGTACATAATATCCATGGTTGGGTTCATGGCAAAATCATTGGCCACGTATGTACTAGAAGAAGCCCTCTCTGCAACAATCTGCTGTCTTCGGTCATACATAGTGGGAATGTCTGCACGCTCACCGTGCTCTTCCCATAGAGTATAACCACTCATAAAGCCGTTATTCCACAAATGATGAAACATGTCAGATAGTGGCAGAGGAACCCATTGTAACTGACATTTTTTACACGGGCACTTGTGCAATTTCGGTTCCGTCTTGCAATTGGAGGCCGCAAAATTACAAAATTCTGTTATCCCAGCAAGAAACCTTTTATCACCTCTACATAATCTCATCCAACTCTTATCCCCAAGGTATGCCATCTAGAGAAGAATAATTTCACAAATAGTTGATTTGCATTAATAATTGCCAAATTTTGTCAAATACACTACAATAAAACTTTTCAAATATTCTATATAATGATACTATAATTTTAACTATGCACATATTATATCAAAAACCCAAATTCTCAACCAAATTCTTTAATACTTATAACACTAATTCACTAATCAACCACAAATAAACAAAAAGTCATCAATTTAAATTACACTATCCACTATATATATAAATAAATATTTATATATATAAATATTTCAACATTTTCTTACAAACGAGAGTCTAAATTTGAATGTAAACATATTATAACACAAATATGGTTAATCTAACACAAAATCTATACAAAATCTACAATAAAACTTTTCAAATATTCTATATAATGATACTATAATTTTAACTATGCACATATTATATCAAAAACCCAAATTCTCAACCAAATTCCTTAATACTTATAACACTAATTCACTAATCAACCACAAATAAACAAAAAGTCATCAATTTAAATTACACTATCCACTATATATATAAATAAATATTTATATATATAAATATTTCAACATTTTCTTACTATAAGAGTCTAAATTTGAATGTAAACATATTATAACACAAATATGGTTAATCTAACACAAAATCTATACAAAATCTACAATAAAACTTTTCAAATATTCTATATAATGATACTATAATTTTAACTATGCACATATTATATCAAAAACCCAAATTCTCAACCAAATTCCTTAATACTTATAACACTAATTCACTAATCAACCACAAATAAACAAAAAGTCATCAATTTAAATTACACTATCCACTATATATATAAATAAATATTTATATATATAAATATTTCAACATTTTCTTACTATAAGAGTCTAAATTTGAATGTAAACATATTATAACACAAATATGGTTAATCTAACACAAAATCTATACAAAATCTACAATAAAACTTTTCAAATATTCTATATAATGATACTATAATTTTAACTATGCACATATTATATCAAAAACCCAAATTCTCAACCAAATTCCTTAATACTTATAACACTAATTCACTAATCAACCACAAATAAACAAAAAGTCATCAATTTAAATTACACTATCCACTATATATATAAATAAATATTTATATATATAAATATTTCAACATTTTCTTACTATAAGAGTCTAAATTTGAATGTAAACATATTATAACACAAATATGGTTAATCTAACACAAAATCTATACAAAATCTACAATAAAACTTTTCAAATATTCTATATAATGATACTATAATTTTAACTATGCACATATTATATCAAAAACCCAAATTCTCAACCAAATTCCTTAATACTTATAACACTAATTCACTAATCAACCACAAATAAACAAAAAGTCATCAATTTAAATTACACTATCCACTATATATATAAATATATATTTATATATATAAATATTTCAACATTTTCTTACTATAAGAGTCTAAATTTGAATGTAAACATATTATAACACAAATATGGTTAATCTAACACAAAATCTATACAAAAGCTATCACAAATTAAAGAACCCAATCATAAATTACACACAAATCCATCAAAATATGAAGATCAAACCCAAAATTTCAAAACCTACAATCAACATAGTAACACAAAAAATGGTATTAAAGATGAAAAGGAGAGATCACACTAACCTTCAAAGCAATTACAAGTGAAGACCCAACATTTATAACCCCAAAAGAGAAAAAATCACCATTTTTCAGCAAACCCAGAAAATACACAGCCCCATTTTTTTTTCACCCATTTTTCAACCACTTTTCGAAAAAGTGAGATCTAAAACATATATATGTATTTAAAAGATATGCGACGAAACAAATATAACCGTCTCTCAAAAATTAAAGCGACCATAATATTGCTACGGATAAAGGGCACGGAATTTTTAGTCGCTTATAATGGTTAAAGGCGACTGGTAACATATCGGTCGCTTATTATTCTGCACAGATGCGACTGGTTGTATTTCGGTCGCTCTTGATGGTAATAAGCGACTGAATTGTTTCCCTTGCCATTTTCTCGTCGCTTGACGAGCAACATGGCGTAGTGCGTCGTCCACCTTGAGCTGTTTTCTTTTAGCTGCTGTTTAGTTTTCTTCTCAAGTTTCTTGGTTTTTTTTTCAGCATTCTTCTAACTTTTTTGGTTTGAGAGGAAAACAACCATGCACGAAGCCTTAATCATGAACATATGTAGTTTCTTGCTACACCAAAAGGACTACAGTAACAATTAATTGGAGTTTAAATTATAGTCTTGTGTTATATGCATGGTGAGTGGGTATGAATCGAATAATCTCACCATTTCTCACGACCCTTGAACATTGCTCTTTTGCCTGTAATCTTCACAGCAAACGCGGTGCATCTATTCTTTCTTTTCGTTTGATATTTCAGGGATATTACTAGACATCCATTTGTAAAAGGAAATGGTCAATAACTAATAACTAATTTGTCTTTGTTTGATGTGTTTGGTAGAGTTCAGTACTTGCAGCTTTATCTTGCTGCAGATAATAGTACTACGTGTTGTTCATCATGCTGCCATGTCGCATTTGCATTGGGAGCTTTGCCATTCTGGCCTTCTGGGGTGAAATTTGAAGGCTGAAGAAGCATTGACTGAGGTGTATTTTAATTAGTCAGTTTCGTCTGAAAGCTCTGAAGAATAAAATGAAAGGGAAAACGAACCAGAAAAGCTAAGTTTCACCTTTCTTTTTTCTTTTTTTATTTTTTTTTTTAGGTGAAGGAGATCGGAAAAAGTTTCACCATATTAGTAAGGGCGGTAACGGGTACGTATTGTGACAACTACAGTGAAAATAATTTGTTGTTTATCTAATTGCCTTCATAGTATTCATAGGTTTTTTGCTTCTTCTTTTTTCGGCAAATGGAAAATTCATCCTAAGAGGGGGACAAAAAGCCAATACTCCTTAGAAGAAACAACAAAACAAAAAATTAACCATTCATGAATAATTAAAAATAATCAGAACCGATTGCATTAAAGATTAATACGCACAATCTGAGCCTGATTGCGGGTAGGGTAAGGATCACACGAATTCTTTTTTATCTTCAATTTTTTCTCTTTTGAGACTTTGGAAGAGACCGTAGAAGATTTACCTCTACCAAATTTTCACCTTCCTCAAACTAAGAACTCAAAAACTTATCCTCTCGGTCTGAGAATAGTTAACTTGCTTCCTCATCTCCCTTTTTCTCTTAATAATAGATTAATAGTATATACTAGAATAATTAAGTGTGTATATTTAGTGGGGTGGTAACAATGACTTCTCATTTGGAGAGCAAACCGTAGGGTTTGAGAGAAGAGAGCGACGGCGGCAGCCTTAACCCAAACTCGGTGACTCTGGTAGTGACGAGATCTCTCGTCGGTCAGCGACTTTGGTGGAGTCATAAGCGATCGAGTATAGAGCAGGGGTGCATAAAATTTGCAAAGGCCCTCAAGGACCGCAGTAGAGCGCGACTGCAGCGGAACGAGAATCATCATCGTCGTTCTCATAAAGTTTGCGGTTAACTGCGTGGTCCAAGGCTAGAAAGTCGTCAAGAACTTCCGAGTTTCCGGCTGACCTTGGATTTCCGAGTCTGCTTGTTAGCAAGGAGCGAGGTTGCGGCACCAACTAGGATGGGGTGCTGGAGAGGCCGACCGCCTGAGCCCTTTGATGGCGACGTTGATGGAGTGGCAGCGGTGTAGGGCTGCTATTTGGGCTCAAAATTGGGCTTGGGCTTTTCGGCCTGGGTCTATTTTTGAGCTCGTGGGCCTTGTGTTATGGGCAGGGAGAGAGGATGTCGTGCCACCCTCACTTGCTACTTAATGTTGAGGGTGGACCTGGCCCAATAAGTGGACTTTTTTTTGCAGTAGGGTCGGTAAATGGTTTACGACCAATCATTTCAGATCAAGACAGTTTCGAAAATTGGTAACTATCTGAGATAAGACTGGCACCCTTACGAGCAGCTTATGAACGAGGGACTCCTATTTGTTAGATAGGAAGTAATTTTTCGTTGGTACCACAATTACGTGTAGGCTAATGGGGAGTTAGAATATGATTTTACCCTAAAAGACACGGAGTTTTCGTTATTTGTAAGTTCGCTCCTTAATGAGGTTTATCACTGACTTGTAATGACTTAAACACGGCTAGCCCTCGTCATTGGTAGATTGCCGGTTGTTCGAGCTATTGCAATGAACTTGTACCTCAAAAAAATGACTTCTCATTTGGGATGTCATCTAAAGTGTGGGGAGGGGTATACAGGATTAAGATAAAAGATCTATACGACACTTACGAATAATCTCTATGAGTACGTTAGATGAAAACCGATTTAGACAGTACTGCATGGAGGAGCTTAATTATGAGCTCATCAACCATGTATTATGATGCAACGCGATTATGTTCAAGACCATCCACGATTATCTTCCTCTGGTAGTATGGTTAGCTATGAACTTATCGAAAGACCAACACATATGCTCAATAATAACTTTTATTTATATAAATAGGTCAAATTCAAAAGGAAAGAGTACTCACAATAGTTGACCAACTGATCAACAAAGAGCGCCTCCAAATGAACAGTGACCATTAACCAGAAAGCACACAAATAGTTTCACACGTGCCACTAAAAAATAGATATATGTGAAAATTGAAACACGTACAGTATTTCTAATCATTTGTTTAATGTGGACCGCGTTCAAAGATCTATAAAGCTCTGCACTCCTCCTCCTCCTCCTTCCAGCGAACCGGAAAAGAACAATACAACTCGGAAGCTGAGTTTCTGATCTCATATTAAGTCTTAAGGTAAGCTCACCTCTTCTAATTCTTTCTCCGAATCGGAAGAACTGCTTGAAAGCTAAGGCTCGGTGGTACTTTAATTTCTAGGCTTCTTTGATTCCTTATTGCTATCCTGAACTTTTCACAGAGTTTTTCTGCACTCATTTGAATCTCTTTGATTAATTTTGGGATTCGAGTTACCCTTCTTCCTATATTAATTATTGATCCATATCTTAGTAACCTTCATTTGTTCTCTTTTGCCTGAAAATTAATTCTACATATGATCGTGATAATATATAATGTAACTCTGATGAAGATCGAGTGGTCTATCTACACTATCCTTGGCTTCACTTCTCTAAAGATGATTTTGTTTCGTTATCGAGTTTCAATAGAAGAGACCACTAAATCTGTGCATGTTTGAGAAATACTAACTCATCAATAAGAAAAATGCATATTTAACATATTGCAGCGTCCATTCTTTCGTATATAACTAATTAATTAGATTTCACTGTCTTGTTTACCCAGATCTATTACGAGGAAAGAACAACAGCAGGTGTTTTGAATATCAATGGAGATGATCTCATCAGCAAAATGGGTTTCTGAATTGGTACGTCTATGAATCATGCATCCTAGCTCTTTCATCGCCTTAATTAGATACCCTTAATTAGTTAAGAAATGACAATGAAATAGAGAAAATTCAGCAAGTTCTGTGTTACTTAATTAACGTACGTATTCAATGTGTAAATTATTTGTCCATATTTTCATACAAGTTTTTTGGTTTTGGTATTTATAGGAAATGGAATATCCCAGTTTCCTGAATCAGTATGAAATGAACTCTCATCTGGACTACTCACTTGAAGATCTCAACTTCCATTCTTTTTCTGCTGAGAGCTACTCGTCTTACCCAGAGTTTACCCCTCATCAAAATGATGTTGATCAAAGGCCAGCAAAACAGCCCAAAAATAACCGCAGTAACTGGAAATCTTGCACTACCACTCATGGTCACGTAATTACAGTCCCAAGGGCTTCCTCTTCTGCCTCCTCGCACCTAATTTCTTTTAACAATTCCAACTCTTCAGCAAATGGTTCTCTTGACTGCAGCACTACTACTGTGAAGCCAAAGGATGAGGTCCTGGGTTCTGGTGGAAAATTGACTTCAGTTCCAACTTTGATTTCACAAGGTAACTCTTATGACCCCCAAACTTGTTCACCAAACCGTACATATGGCCAAGGGATCAAGAGGGCTGCTACTGTCACTAGAAGTCCCTTACATGCTCAAGATCACGTCCTAGCTGAGCGAAAGCGACGAGAAAAGCTCAGCCAACGGTTCATCGCTCTATCAGCCCTAGTACCAGGTCTAAAGAAGGTAATCACAACCCATTTACATATTCGATCAGTACGTAGTTGTTGTTAAATTAACATATTAGATATGCATGAGATATGTCCATATATATATTAACTGATCATCAATGATTTACATTAATTGATAGTACTATGGACAATTTAAGTAGTACTAAATTGTAGCGTTCTCTTTTCAAAAATTGTAGCGTTCTTGATCGAACATACATTTTCAATGACAAACACTTTTTACAAATTGTTAGATGGACAAGGCTTCAGTGCTGGGAGATGCCATAAAATATGTGAAACAGCTGCAAGAACGTATGAAGATTCTAGAGGAACAAGCAGCAAAGAAAACCGTGGAGTCAGTGGTGTTTGTAAAAAGAACTCAGTACTCTGCGGATGATGATATCTCCTCATCCGATGAGAACTTCGAGAGCTGCTCGGACCAACCACTCCCTGAAATCGAAGCTAGGATTTCGGACAAAGAGGTTCTCATACGAATCCACTGTGAGAAAAGGAAAGGGTGTCTGGCAAACATACTAAGCGAAATAGAGAGGCTTGATCTCACCATTCTTAATAGCAGCGTCTTGCCCTTTGCCAATTCAACTCTAGATATCACTGTCGTTTCTCAGGTATACATATTTTCCTGTAAATGTTGATATTTCGTTGTTCATCAAGTTATTAACATGCTTAATTAATGTAAAGACCTAAAACTATTAGTAGTATTTTCATCATTGCAGATGGACGTTGAGTACAGCATGACAGTGAAGGAACTTGTAAGTAAGCTGAGACTAGCTTTCCTCAAGTTGGTTTGACCTGTAGAATGATCCTGTGCCCTAGACATCTACTTTACACGCTGAAAATAATTAGGAGAATGAATTCATGTCATCATGCGTGTGTTATCAGATTTACTCGATTTTTTCTTCTTCTTCTTCTTTGTTTTTTTTTTTTTTTGTTTGATGAAGGAAGCAAAGCCCTGTATACATCTCTCTCATGCACGAATTCAAATGCAGAGATCAGTTCTCTACCAGCCAAGCAATATATATTGCCATGGGCTCTTTTTTGCTGCGAGGCTTCGTATATATGCTGGAGGAGGGTTTTTCTTGTAATTTTTGCGTGATTCACCACGTTAAATTACCCTCCTCCGTCAACTAAGCAGCAGCTTTTTCATTTTGAGGGATTTTTTTAGGGTTTTTGTGAAAACTCCATTGTAATCACTTTGTATTTGATGATTAGATACACTCTAGCTGGTTTTGTTAAGTTGTTGGATATTTATCCCATTTCCCGTTTTGACTTTCAGTTACTTATTGTGCCTCCCCTACGAAAAAACCCAGAATTTGTTGCCAGTCTAGCTAGCAAGCAATTATTTTACGTATTATTGACAAATTGGCTAAGTAGGTTATTGTAAGTACGTCTTATGAAATGGTTTGATAAATAAAATTGCTGAATCATGTGAAACCAGCAAACAGAGTAAAAATGTTTGCCAAATGGAAATAAGTTAATGCATGTCATGCATACTGTTATTCTAAAGTTGTAAATCAGTCCTCGAAATAGTAATATGATCGAGTTATCAAAGTGATAAGTGATAACATGAGTCCATTATAAAAATTAGTTACAAAATTAGTTCTCAAATGGTAAATGTGTTCTTAAAGTGATGATAGATGAATTCTCGAAATAATATAAAAATTAAAAATAAATAAAATAAAAGAAAGAAACCCGGCCCGTCAAATGAACTGTTTCAACAAAATTACTGATTGAACTTGATATGTCATGCAAGTTAAAAAGAAATAACAAAAAACTATGGTACATCTTAATTTCTATATAAATTGTAAGAAATATCGTAACTTGATATAGTCGACGTTGTCAATGTTTGAATTTTTGAGTTAGTAGGTTTTAGTATTATACAAGTATCATATTCATATATTCTTCACAAACTTATTAATCTGATTTTAAGTGCAGTTGAAGGCACATCAATTAATGGTCCACCCTGGAATTAAACTGATATGATAATACCAATTATTGTTTAGGTAGGGGACAATCTTCGTCACTAGAGATTGTGTGATCTAGTTAGTTTGTTTGTCAGCTTCCAGATACAACCTTTGCAGCTGTCTTAAACTTTAAACCACCTTCAGTTTATTAATCACAAGCCTCCAAACTTAATTATGTAACAATTAATTTAATTTTTCGTTTAGATTAATAACACTAGTTTATTAATCAGAAATGAAGTTAATTGTATCAAGAAACTCATTTACACTCGTAGGGCGCCACTTAATCGTAAATCAAGCAATGTTATTGGTGACAAAAATAAATCAGGCATTGCCAATTTATATATATTGACTTGTTGATGTAAACTATCTGATATGCGCGCTCACCTCAGAAAACTATAGTGGAAAAGGATCGACTTACATCATTCATAATAATATTCGATAAAATGAAGATAGCTAATTACTATATATAATTAATTTGATATGTCGCAGCAAGAGGATTATAGATAATTATTAGATGTAACCATCACCAAGTTTGGACATAAGAGTAGACCAGCTCAAGTTCAATCTTCAATCGATCAGCTTCTACTCTGGAGGTCATGCCAGAAGCTATTACACAGACCGATCGGCTCAATTTTTTTGTGTTTGATAGAACAGGATTGGCTCAGTTTGATTGACGATGCTAATACAGATAGGATCAAATCAGTTTGAAGGAGATTATATATGCCAGAGAATCTATTATTTTTATGATCAAACACCTTTCAACACCGACCAGAGTGGACGGCGTTTTTGGATCAAGCTGTCCTTTTCTTGGTACTTGGTACTGATCAAATGGTGGTGCTGTA
Source organism: Potentilla sterilis (assembly GCA_963682095.1). Lineage (NCBI taxonomy): Eukaryota > Viridiplantae > Streptophyta > Magnoliopsida > Rosales > Rosaceae > Potentilla > Potentilla sterilis. The sequence goes on from OY821764.1 coordinate 34,983,007, forward strand.
CTGTGTGCACATAGAATCATAGAATTGGTCAAAGTCATACCGTACTCAATCATATATATACGTGTTCCTCGATTAATGCCGAGCTTGCCTTTGAAAATTTCATTAGCCTTTCTCCTACCCCGATCGAGTTCTTGGGACTTTTTTCCGACTTTTGACCAAAATGTGTCTAATTAGTGGTCAATGCTGTTATAATTATAGATGATGAGCAGAAGCCTCAGTTAATTAACTATATATAATTGAGAAAACAAATACACCGATCGATCGAGACAAAGAAGCCAACAAAGGGTGATAGTGATAGATAGAAGAATCTGGTATTCTTGCTTTAGTAACTTAGTAGTAGTGATTAAGATGCTCGTCGAAAACTCCTACTGTACGTAATTAGTAAGACGTACGTCAATGATCGAGCTAGCTACCGGCGGGTGCTAGCAGCTCAGCTGCAGGCCGGCAGGCCGGCATTATATGTCTTTTGCGTCACTACCGACCCCGAACGATTGTAACCTAATTAAGCTCTAAACCCGAAAATATTGTTACCAATAAAGATATATAGCTAGAAGGCAACAAGCTAGACAATATATATTATCTGGATTCAATTTGTTATGTGAGAGTTGGAGTACTAATTCCGTCTATTTTACCTGGCAGTTTGACTATATTGCATTAGAGAAATAGTTATAAGGGTGAAAGTGAAAGCATCCAGAACCTCCTTTACAAAGATCCAAGAAATCATCATTGTTTAGCTCAACAAATTTGACTTGAGGTACAATTTTAGTATTTGATTTTCCTTGTAAACGCCTGTCAACCTCGGTAGGTAATACACACACATTTGTACTTTCCGGGGTTACATATATATTGTCATATTTTGTCAAAAAAGGAAGGTTGATAGCTACATTGGCCTTTTGAAATGTAAACCCACCCAAAAGGTTAACTAAACGATATAAATGTGTGAAACTGTTCAAGCTTACAAGTTTTCAAGTCTTAATCTTTCTGCTCCTAGCATTCAAAGTTTTACTTAGAAAAATACACGATCGGAGGCAAAATAACACGAGTTTTACTCATACAGTTTCATGTTATTGTACGTCTTCAAAGTTAAGTTCAACACACTGTATGCGGAAGAGACAGAAAAATCAAGAGATCGATGTTCTTCATGTTCTTCAGGCATCACAGATTCACAGTCTCTTTCCCCACTCTCCCAAATTTGAGAAAGCAGAGCGTTCCATTTGCACCAAAACCCTAAACCCTCTTTCACATGCAAGGCCCATACTTTAAGCCCAAACCAGAACGCTTGTGTTAAACTAATTGCAAATGGAGCGGCATTCGGAATAAAACCCACGTCCAAAAGACTTGAAAGAAAAAAATTTCTGGGGGGCGGGGTGATATATTTAAAGGGAAGTGAAACTCTAAATTGCACTCTACACTCTCACTATCTAGTTTTATTATATTTAATGTTGATTACTAATTTACTTCCGATTTTGCCCTTCTTCCCGTTAAAAGAGAGAGTCATTCGACATTTATGTTCTGTGCTGATTCCTTGTTTTGCTCCATCGTTGAATAGTAGATTGTGGGAATTGGATTGGTCATTGATCAATCTACAACCCTATTTAAATCCAAAAACCCAAAACCTTTATCATCTCCAAATAGAACAGAATATGGCTCCCATCAAGCAAATTGATCGGAGAACCATTGAAGGAAAGGGGCAGAGCTCGAAAATCAGCTCCGACAAGACGACGAGCGCGACCACTTTAGGCCGGAAGTTAGCTTCAATTCCTTCTTCTATTTGCAAACCGGATTCTCTAAAACTCGCCGTCATCAAGTATCGGGTGGCTCAAGTAAGTGAAATGGTGATGTAAGATATAAACTTTCCCACATCATTATTGGAAATTCCAGTTCAGACACCAGGAACAGAAACTGAAGATCTAATGGTGAGTTGGGATTCTGGGATTGAGATATAATAGTTAGCTTATGAGTTATGATCATCCATCCAGGCATCAACTCTTGAGATGGGGATGGATGGGTATATGAAGTGGAGGCAGAGATAATTATTTATGGGTATTGCAAGGAACAAATGATGTAAGGGCAAAATGGTAACAACATCAGATAAGGTCATAAAATATAATAAAACTAGATAGTGGAAGTGTAAAATGTAATTTGTGGGGAGTGTAAATTTCACTCCCATATTTAAAAGGACATACTAAAACAACATAACATGGAGTTTCTATTCATACCTCCCAAAACGGTATTTGGACCTCTCTCTTTTTTTAAATAAAAAATAATAATAATAATAACCTGATCTAGAATAATTGAGGTAAATGGGGATGCCCTAAATGTACAATGAGATCGATTAGGCCTCGGCGAGATTGGAGCACTGCTTGAGCAAGTAAGATTTACGCTGAATGAGTATGAATTTAAGCATGCCTAAGTCGTTGTTTAATTTGCAGGAATTAAATTTGGCCCTCCTTGGCTACTAGATTACTAGATATATACATGAAGATTGTTTGAATGAAGTTATGTGTAGGACTGATATGTCTAGAGTGTTTGTAGTCCCAGTCCTTGTACTCAGTTGTTTCTCAACCGGAATCTCATTAAGATATTTTTCTTTTTTTAAATGTATATATTTTTCTATTTATTTCCATTTGAATAGCAAATGCATGTTTCATTTCCCTCCATGATACTCGTTCCTCCATGCACAAAAAACGGGTTTCTGTTACTCTCCCCTCTCAAATCACCCACAACAAAACAAAAAAGACAGAGGAAATGCAGAGCTTCTTCATCATTCTGATCACACACTCCTCAGATTCACAAAATGAGGAAGGAGGTGGTGGCAGCAGCAGCTTTGGCAGCAGCCGCTGCAATAGCAGCCATAGCTGCCATAGTGAGGCACAAGAAGAGAAGGAGAGAGCAACAATGGGAAGAAACTCAGAAAATGCTACGCAAATTCGCCAGAGACTGCGCCACTCCTGTGCCAAAGCTATGGCAGGTGGCGAATGCTTTCGTCGCCGACATGCGAATTTCCCTCGATGCTTCTAATGGAACTAACACAAGTCTTAATATGCTGGTTTCCTATGTTGCTTCACTCCCATCTGGGTACTTAATTCGTATGATCTCTCTCGATCTCTTGGGAACTTGCTAGCTAGCTAGGGCAGCTTAAATTTGGTTTTTGCATGTAGTTAAGTTTTGTTAAATTTTGATCTTTGAGTTGTTGATCTGATGGCAGTGATGAGGAAGGAATGTACTATGGAGTGAATCTGAGACGGACCAACTTCTTGCTCTTGTGTGCAACGCTTCGAGGGAAGAACGATCCCATTTCTGATGTACATAGGGAAGAGATTCAAATTCCCACTAATCTCTTGGATGGTACCTGTAGTACTAAGGTATGAGATGCCTCACTCTTGTACTAAAAGTCTATAACTTGTATATGATTAAATAAGATGTGTATGATAGGCTTCAATTCAGTGTACAAAATTGCGTTTGAACTCTTCTGGCTTGTTAGGAATTGTTTGGTTTTATTGCTGTGGAGCTGGGAAAGTTTGTTGAGGAACATCCAAATAGTGAAATGAAGGATAAACCAGCAAAGTATAACAAGCTGGGTTTTATAATCTCATGCCCAGTGGACCAAGCTGTGGCCACTTCTGGAACCGCTATCACATGGAAGAGTTTCGCGGCCGATAGCACAGTTGAGTTTCACCCCCTTTCTCCATTCTTGCTTTTCATGAAGCAATAAAAAGAACATTCCTAAAGATTATCGGTTTATGTATGAGATCAGTTGGGAAAGAAGTTGGTGAATGACTTTAATAGAGCTCTCGAGGAACATGGAGTAAAATTGAGTGTTTATGCAATGGTAAGCAACTCCATTTTGGTTTGATGTGCATGACTTCCAAGTGTTACATGATTCCACTGCTACATATTGATTCGGCTACATTAATAATCATGTTGAGCAGGTTGATGATACTGTAGGGACTTTGGCTGGAGGCAGATACTATAACAGAGAAAGCGTGGCCGCGATTACTCTAGGGATGGGTACAGATGCTGCTTATGTAGAACCTGCGGATGCAGCTCTGCAGTGGCATGGTCCGTCGCCTAAGTTAGGCGAGATGGTTAGTGACTACGACACTCCTACATAGTAGAGATTAGAATAAAAAGCCAAAGAAAATTAATAAAATTTGTTTGTCATATCCACTTATTACCAACACTTGACGCCATAGAATCTCATCTCTATACGACTATACATGATGTACATTAGTATAGCCGCACAGTCAACATGTATATCTGCTTAGTTTTGCAGGTAATTAGCACACAGTGGGGAGAATTCAGTACTCCTCATCTTCCGATAACAATCTTTGATACTTGCCTAGATGCTGAAAGCTCAAATCCTGGATTCCGGGTAAGGCAACACACCCCTTGTATTATAAGGTCATTTTATCAGATTGACAACTAAGTTTCTAGTACTCTTGTTCTAATCCTATTTTTACCTCAGAGATTTGAGAAGTTGGTTTCTGGAATGTATTTGGGAGAGGTTGTGAGAAGAGTATTGCTGAAGATGGCAAAGGAAACAGCATTATTTGGCCAACGTGCTGTGCCTTCAAAACTCACGATTCCTTACCAACTCAGGTAAAGAACAAAGCATGGCATCAAATTATCAATGCAGTATTTGAATAAGCTACATGGTCGTCCAAAATTGAGAAACTATAGCTACTGAGATACATCCAAAAAGAAAATGGCATTGAATTTGTGAGGGTATACAACCATACACAATGGTCCTGATGATGGAAAGCGAAATAGTATTCTTACAGTTTTACACCATCATATTTATGCACTAAATGCTGCCTTAAATATATCAGAAACAATGACAGAAATGCTGCAACAGTATGTTGAAAGCTGCATGCAGCACATATATAAACAATTGTAACGTTGGATCTGAGAGAATTCACTTGTCATTTCCTCTAGCTCGCCTGATATGGCTGCAATGCATCAAGACACATCAGACAATCGTGAAGTTGTCGGAGAAAAACTTGAGGAAGTATTTGGGGTAAAGTGTCTTTGTTGAACCAGTCTTGAATCTTTTCTTCTTCTTTTTTGGATACAAAGGGGCCAAAAGGCCCAAGCAGTCTTCAATCTTTAACTATATGCAAAATACTTAATTACTAGACTCTTAAGTTATGCTTCATCATTTTCTAGATCAAAAAATCTACTCCAATGGTGAGGGAAGTTGTTGCCGAGGTTTGTGATATCGTTGCAGAACGTGGTGCTCGTCTGGCTGGAGCTGGAATTCTTGGGATCATAAAGAAGCTTGGGAGAATTGAAAACAAGAAAAGTATAGTGACCGTGGAAGGCGGGCTTTACGAGCACTACAGAGTCTTCAGAAATTACCTAAACAGTGGTGTCTGGGAAATGCTGGGGGATAATCTTTCGGACAATGTTGTTATTGAAAATTCTCATGGTGGTTCGGGAACTGGCGCTTTATATCTTGCTGCTTCCCAAATGCAGGATTCTGATAAATCCCAAATGCAGGGTTCTGATCCTGAGCGCGAAGCCGAAGCTGAAGCCGAAGCTGAATTATAAGCATACAATTCTTTTGAGCATAAGTAAACAAAAGGCCAAACAATGTTATCAGTCTATTTGTTTTTAACTTTACAGGAAATAAATTGCAGTAGGTTTTGTAACACATTGTTTACTTGCACAACAAGTCTAGACTGTAAACTGTAAACTGCAAACTGCAATCTCCAGTATTCGACTAAGATCAATCTTTCTTTTTTATTGGCAAGGAAACCGTAATTCAATAACATAAGAAATACAAACCACAGTATGGGTCAAGAATTCGACTAGCTAAGATCATTGCACAGAAAAGAAATAAAGAATTGAGAGTGACTTGTGCACTGGGATGATAACAACAAAAAGAATTCAAACAAAGATTCAGACTGTCCAAATTTACAGAAACAACAAAAGGAATTCTGTCACAATTTGTAGTGGAAGCTCCTCCAACACATGAAGTCAGGCATGCAAACAAAGCATGCCTCTCAATAAACTTGGAATAGTGGGTTTGGCAATGTAGGACAAGAATGGGGCAAATTTAGACAGAAAACTGTAAAGGTAAGGAAGCGGCGAATAATCAAGAAGATTGATGTGAAAATAGGTAATTCTCGTACAATGAGGTTGTTAGCAGCTGGAATATTTAAGAAGATGATCTTTTGGACTTTTCGGGTCACGAAAATGCAGATTCTGATTTGTGAATCAATTTGGAGCAGATTTTGGCCAGAACATCCGTTTGAGGCACATAATACCTTTCTGGAATGGGAACGACGATATCTACGACGATCAAATTTAAGCCAGAAAATATCGCCTTAATGATCCGATTCGGCATTTAATATTTTTAGGCTAGTTTTATTTTCTTTCTAAAACTCTTTTATTTAGGTTATGTGTTTTCTTTTTAATTTGGATTCTTTTAGGTTTCAATGTTAGACTATGACTTTAATTTTGTTTAGGTCATTGATGCCTATATAAACATCATCTTTCTTTGTATTAGGAGATTTTTAATATTAATAAACTTTGAGTTTACTCAATTTCTCTGGTGGATTCGAGAATTCTAGTCTTGTGGATTCAAGGCTGCCGTTGGTGGATTCCAACGGGATAGTTCCGCTGCATCAAGACTGATGTAGGACAAGAATGGGGCAAATTTAGACAGAAAATAAAACTAGCCTAAAAATACTAAATGCCGAATCGGATCATTAAGGCGATATTTTCTCGCTTAAATCTGATCGGGCTCACTATAGTGAGTCTTGTAGATATCGTCGTTCCCATTCCATAAAGGTATTATTTGCCTCAAACAGATGTTCTGGCCAAAATCTGCTCCAAACTGATTCACAAATCAGAATCTGCATTTTCGTGACCCGAAAAGTCCAAAAGATCATCTTCTTAAATATTCCAGCTGCTAACAACCTCATTGTATGAGAATTACCTATCTTCACATCAATCTTCTTGATTATTCGCCGCTTCCTTACCTTTACAGTTTTCTGTCTAAATTTGCCCCATTCTTGTCCTACATCAGTTTGGCACGCAAAACCATGACAAATTGGTCCAACTGGGTTTGGGTTTTGCTTGGAAGTATCTTCAGTAAGAGATAAAACATGTCCATCATGGAAGCCCAGAACAGATATTTTCGATGCAGCTCAGTTGTTTAGAAGGATTCCTTGGATGATTGTTGGTGGCAATTGGAATTTGATTTTAGGCGGTATGTATTTCCTAGTAGCTATACAGCCTTAGTTTTTTTTTTTTTTTTAAAGGAATCCTTACAGCTAGCCTTAGTTGTTGCTTCTTCACTTCTTGTGCATAAGGACATTGCAATTTAGGAGTCATTTTGGAATTGCTAACAAAGTCCTTATTTGCGTGCATACATGATTATATGTTATTAATAAGCATTTGAAAATCCCATGACAATGAAATACATCATTCCACATCAATAATCAGTATGTTCTAGGGATGCTTCTTTTTCATAAACAAATTGTCATTACATCATTGCATTTGGTTCCATATATAAATATATACAAAACTAAAATCAGTTTTGTCTTGACATGAACAAGATAATTATGGTGAATGTGGGAGTTGGGAAGTTCTTGTTCTTGTTAAAAAGAGAGGAACAAATGGTAATAATTGTGGTTATATATCTACCTTGGAGCTTTGTCCTTGTGCTGGCCAAGACACCAGAGTGACTATGATTCCAAAACGAAACGAATAATCCACCATTTTTAACTGGATGAGATTGAAGGCTAGCTCTCCGTAAAGAAGATTACTAATCAATATGTTGAGTCACTTTCTGTCACATTCCGTTGGGAGGGCAGTAGAGCAGTACTCAACTCGATCATCTCATTTTTATTTATTCATCAAAATGATAGTTGTCTCTTCCATGCCTTTGGCAGTGGGTAACTGGATTATTAATATCGGTGAGGTGCTTTGTGGGGTTGGAGATCGAGATCGACGCAAGCTATTAAGCAACAATCCCATGCACGGTGTTCTTGTACATTTCAAATACCTCAAAGATAGAGAGATTTTGTATTCTGCAGAATGTTAATTAGGGTGCTGTTAAACTTATTATTAAGTCGTCTAGCTAGCTCTAGTATTCTACCGATCCATTCATATTTAGTGAAAATGCATGCAACTAATGTTCTTGAAATTGCTGTAAAAAACAGATGACAGATGTGGATGCTTCAACTAATATGCATAAACAACCAACATTAATAGAAACGATCAGTACGGTGTTTATAGTGTTTGGCAAAGTTGTATAGTGCGTTGCCATTTTGACAGCTTTGTGAATCGAACTCAGTAGGAGGCGCTCGACCACTAGTCAACTTACAATGGTTTGATGTTGTTGAACTTGTTCTCTAACGAATTATAATATGTTCAATGAAAATCATGAAATGTCTAGTCCATGTACAATAATAAACACAATAATAAAGCTAATATGTTCGTTTTCAATTTCATAAATTTCTTTCCAGAACTCCCAATTAGTGAAAAACTTTCCAATCCGATACCATGTTTAGTATCAAAGGATGCTCATCGAAGCAATTAATTATTTCATCTGATCCACAATAACAAAAGATAAATGATCAAAGACCAAGAAACAGAGTGGCTTTTGCAGGCTCGGATAATCTGCTTTAGTGCTCGCAATCATCATTTCCATGTTATTATCCAATTCCCACGTTCATTCTTCTTTCTCATCTCTCACCCAGGTCCCTCCAAAAACCAAATCTATAGCAGATAAAACAGGCATGTTTCCATGACTCGGAAGTAATCAAGCTCTCTCTCCAAACCCTAGAGACTGGAATACAATGCTTGTTATAAGGACTCTGTTCTTTGTTTCTTTTTGTTTGTTGATTGCTCATGTTAACTAATAAGTACACCCCACTAAATCCAAGGCTCTCTATCTTCTTAATTCCATCCCAGCTACTTTCAACTCGTTCAAACCCTACACAGTTCAACACAGAAGCTCAATGTTTATAAAAAATGAAGCAACCCAACTCATACCAGATCCTACACATTAACCAAAACCCATAAATATTACTATACGTTGTTGATCGTGTAGTTAAAGATTATCATGGTTTTCCATGAGAATTTTCAATTTCAGTTTTTTTTTTTTTTTTTTTCCAGATTTCCAAAGGTGAGGAGACAAGAGGATCACAGTTCAAGGCATAAAATAGTGATTCATGCAACGTGTTTTCTGGGATGAAAGAGCTTGGGGCTTAGGGCTTTTAGCTTAGCTCAAAGTTTTCTTTCTAGTTCTAAGTGAAAAGAGTTTGACAAAGGAAAAGCTTACATATAGAAAGCTACCGAATCTCTTCCTGCCCACTCCTTCCTTTATCTGCAGTCTGCATTTCTATATACTTCTTTAGTATCTCCTTTTTGCCCTACCAAAATATGTAATGACTACCGTTTTGTATTTAATTTTCTAAATGTGCATCAGTTTAGGGTGATCAGTTTCAACTTTCAAGCAAATAGAGTGCGAGGGGAGTTCTAATTTCTTTTATATGAAAATATCACTCGATTTAGCAAGCACTACAACAACGATACTCTTTAAGATTAAGGCCCAGTTTGGGATTGCTTCCCAAGCTGCTTTTGGGGTCAAAAGTGATTCTGGGCCTAATCTTAAGTGTTTGGTAACATCACATAAAACTGATTTTAGAAGAATTGATTCTCTTAAAAGTGGATTTTGGAGAAGCAGGGTAAGAGATGCTTTTGCAGGAATCAGTTATATTTATAACAAATTGTAATATTTATTTTTTCTTAGATTGTGATATACTAATCTAATTAAATCATAATCAATCATTTACTATGGTGTTAAGAAATCTTATGTAATATTGTGGATTAACTTTATAATTACATACAAAAGAAACAATTATTTATTTTAAAATCAATTTATAAGAATGCCTATTTTTGTCATTATACCCATCCAAAATAATTTTTACTTATAACTCACCAAACACGAAATTGTTTTTTAGTTCTCATAGCACTTTTAAAAACAGTTTACCAAACACCTCAGCTGATTTTACTCACAGCAGATTCAAAAGCAATTCTGCTCACAGCAAATTCAAAAGCAATTCTGCTCACAGCACAGCAATCCCAAACTGGGCCTAAGTTGTCTCTCTGTCAAAAAGAGTTGTTATATAAAATATACTACCAAACGCCTCTAAACAAAAATCACTGCATAACATTATCTATAGCACATATTTTGAAGGATTACGTACAATACAAAGAAACTTGGAAGCTTCAAAGATGAATAAATGGGACCTTAGATCTACCATTGTATTCTATAATTTCTTAATTAAAGTTTAATTCTCCAATCTTGATCAATCGTGACATTCAATACATACTATTCCGAAAGAATGAGGAATAATCCTTGCAAAATTTTGTTCACAGATCTACCTAGCTAGCTATTTCATCAAATAACGAAATGGTGTATCCATGGAGCAATTTACTCAAAATACTCTTTTTTGTCGCTGATTACTCTTTATATTATATCAATACACCGAATCATCTCAAATCGTAAATATTTTACCAAAAAGCGAAAAATTATCTTCATATTAGTTGTTTTTAGTTGAACCACTTCTCTCTTTACATGGTCACAAAGTGACCAATTCGATCTAAAAGGAAAGTTACAAGCACTTTACACCATGTCATTCTTATGTATGAAAAATTGGATGGAGATGGCAAAATGTGACAATATCATCCACAAATGGTATAATGTAGGGGACGAATTAGCCATTCGAAACCATGGTAGGTAAATGGGACAAAATGTAAACCCTAGAAAACTTGGGAGTTTGTCCTTCAAAAGATCCACACCAAGTACCACACTATGTGTGACGAATAAATTCAACCACCACATGTGCTGGTCCTATTCCATTCTAACTATGACCACTTGAGCACAACCATATTTTGGATCATCTCGTCTATTTTGAGCAGAAGATAAACTTTTTTCCCATAAACCATAAACCCTGCAGCACAATATTAGCTAGAACGAAGTAGCTACTTCAAGGCCAAAACTTCACCATTTGGGCACAGGTTAAACATTTTTACCATAAAAAATTACCCTAAAGTTCAACAACCACAATGTAGTGGTCCATTTATCCTAACTTTGACCATTTGACGACAAATTTACAGCTTCACCCACTTCCTCTGAAACTTGGCCAAAATTAGATCACAATCATAAACCCTATACTACCTAGATTAATCTCCAAAATTTTCAACTTCTGAGTAAATGTTTATTACAAAGCCGGAGATTTTTCCAACAGGCTGGACTTCTGCAGCAAAGTTACTATTTTAGCCTCGCCAGCTAGGCCTGTCCGATGGCGACACTTGCTCTGAATGGCAAAACAGGTCAGGCAAAAACGGTGTCGCTTTCGGTGGCGTGGAGGGACTGAACGGTCATTTTCTCTTCTCTTTTACAGAATGGAAAGCAGCTTCAATGTCTGCTACGCGGGACCATTTTTACCATTTTGGGACCAGCTGGCTAGTGGAGCAGGGGCTGTACTAGAGGAACTGGGTGTGTAAATTTGGTGTGGGGAGAAGGGTAGAAGAGTAATACTGTGGGGTTTTGGGTGGTACAGGGGGAGAGAGGGTTTTAACGAAAACACCATGTCTTGGGCCCCGACATGTCAGTCAACCTTGTTTGACCAGCTAGCTTTATCCAACCCAACAACATTATTACTGTTTAATAATTACCTATAATTATCTTTAATTTTGATCCTTTCTTCCTTTATAATTTTGGGCCTCGTAATCATTGACTTTATCTTTTTGCTATTTCTCTGTGTCAAGATTCTTTTACCTACCGGTAAAGTAAAAAAAAGTTTACAGAACTTTGCTGGGATACAGACTCAAAGAATGTCAAAAGTAAATGATGAAAGTTTAACACAAGAGTGTTTCAATGGTAAATAATGAGTTTGCTTAGCATCTTAATTTACTTTGCTCTGAAGCACAATGTTATCAAACATCATCTAGAATTCAGTTATTCTGGAATCGAGGGCTTTTGACACGAATACTATTCCATTCTCTGTAGAAACCGCTCAATTAGCACCAACGAGTAAATCTCTTTATGTTTCAAGACTCCATAATAACAATATTAAGTGTGCTAAACTCTTAGTGGAAGTTGTGGCGGTTAATACTTAATTAGAAGTTGAAGTGCGAAAATGAAGTTTTTATAACATTTAAAGAATCAAAATAGTAAATATGATATTCACTCTCATTCAAGTTGCTCCATTATCATTTTTTGAAATGATGAATTCACAATATAACAGTAAAAATGAAATTTCTCAAATTAAATTCATCTAAATTACTAACAACGAGTCTAATACCATAATATGACTGTACAACCTTACACTATGAAAGCTTGTGAATCACAAGTTAACATTTCCTATAATTATACAAGCACTTTGAACTCTTGAATAACATGCATCAAATTCACATCCGAGCAAGATAACAAATAAACAGAAATTTCGCGTGCAAAATACTCATTTCCCATCTTGAACAATCATCGAGCTGCTCCAACCTTAACATGTTGGATCCCCAATAAGATGAATCTGAGTGAAATAATTTTACCGTACATATTTTGATTGGTAAAATCTATGCTTGGGATGGGGAACGGGACCCGCAAGGTAAATCATGGATCGCAAACGTGGCATCCTGTTACACCAGGGTTGATTGAACAAGTGGGTCCCGCGAGAATGACCAGACCGGCAGACCAGATGGATCGCTCAAGTCTAACAACCTGATTATCACTAATCAGTAAAGCTGAAACTTGAAACTGTACCATAGGGGATCCATCCATCCAGTTCATCATCACCTTAATAATAATAATAATACGTATACATTATTTATCAACAGGGCCGGCATTTGGCCTGTGCCGGTCCTGCGGCGGCATAGGGTCGCTAATTGGCGGAGGCCGGCAATATTTTTTTATATAATATTACTTAAAATTTAAATTAAGTAAAAACACAGAAACATAAAATACAAGTGCTACACTAGCATAATTGGTTAGGGTTGTAATTAAAAACAAGTTATTTGGGGTAGTGTAGGGGTTTGAATCCCAACATGGGTGTTCTTTTATATAATTGATTATTTTTACGATTTTTTTAAAAAATTATTTTAGGATTGTTTTAGGTTTGGACGTTTCGTGTTCTAATAGCAAATAAGACGATCTAGAGATCTCTTGTAAAACAGATGCGTATGGAGAACTATAATGATTCAAATGAGGCATATGGAGAACTTAAAAAGATTTAAAAGATCAATCAAAACTTTCATTCCAAATTGATCAAGAATTTCAATTATCAGAGGTAATCTTATTTGCTTTCAATTTTTGTTTAATTTTTTTTCTATTGTCAGATATCAACTCTGTAATCGTTTGCAATTTTATTTTGATACTTTAGTTTGTATTTTTTATATGATTTATCTTTCATTAATTGATCATATGAAATTATGAATTCACATATCATTGATCAATCTGATTGAATTTATTTGATCATTCAGTCTAGAGTTTTAGGTTTAGTCTGTTTTTGGTGAACTTGATCAATATGAATGAATATAATTGAATCATTCATCAATATGAATATAATTGAATAATGCTATAATGGATCAATGATCATATGAATATAATATAGTGTCTTCTTGATAATTGTCTTTAATTGATCAATGATAGGTTCCTCTTCCTCCACAGGTACATCAACATCTATTCTTGTTGCATCAATGTCTATAGGTTCCTTAACTTCCTATTCCTCCACAGGTACATCAACTTCTATACTTGTCTTCTTGCACCAAGAGTCACAGAAATTCACTGGACTATCCAATTTTTCATGAGGTGAAAGTGAACACAGATGGAATAGCTAGGGGTGCCCTGGGCCAGGCAAGTTTTGGGGGAATTTTTAGAAATAATTTGGGTATCTCTATTGGTTGCTTTGCAGTTTCACTTGACTTACCCACCGCTTTAGAGGCTGGGCTATATGTAGTTTGCTATGCGGTGGATATTGCTTGGAAAAGAGGTTGGCGAAGACTTTGGATTGAATGTGATTCCTTCCTGAAAATTCTTTTTTTGTCTTTGACTTCGCGTTCACGGATACCTTGGAAATTAAAAGTCTCTTGGCATAATTGTTGTAATTTATTATATTTGATGGTGGTTCGTTTCTCTCACATATTCCGTGAAGGTAATCAACCAGCAGACAGGCTAGCAAACTACGGTGTGGATAATGCAAGCTTTCATTGGTGGGATATTTGCCATTCTTTTGCAATAGCTTCGTATGGCAGGAACCTCTCTGGTTTTCCAGAGTATAGATTATGTTAATGTTTTATTTTCTTTCTCTTTCATTTATGTGGGAAGGATTCTAGTTGAGTTCCCATTTCTTTTTGTACTTTTTAGCTTATTCAATAAATTCATTTATGTTGAAAAATTTGTTATCAAACGACCACGATGTCAAACCGATGAGGAATCCGTTCATGTAGAGCAAAATGTGGAAGAACCTATTGATGCTACAAGAATAGAAGTTGATGTACTTGTGGACGAAGAGGAAGTTAAAGAACCTATAGACATTGATGCAACAGGAATAGATGTTGATGTACTTGTCGAGAAAGAGGAACCTATGGACAAGGAACTTACAGAGGCAACAACAATAGATGTTGATGTACATGTGGAGGAACTTTTAGAGGAGGAACCTATAGATGAAGATATTGATGTACCTAGAGAAGAATATACGGAGCCTAATGGTGATGATGTTGGTGATATTCTCTTGAACATATATGATCCTAGAAATTGGGATAATCTTGATATAGAATTTTATCAACTATTCATGTTACAGTTGCATCAGTAGAGAAAAGCTTTTCAAAACAAAAAAAATTAAAGTCGTACTTGCGATCAACCATGTCGCAAGAAAGATTAAATTATTTGGCCTTGATTTCAATTGAAAATGAGTTTTTAAAAAAGCTTGATTATGAAAAATTAATTGATGATTTCGCTTCTAAGAATGCTAGAAGATCAATGTTTAGAATGCCCTAATGCGCTTGTTGTTCTGTTCCTCTTGGCAAAAGTCTTGTGATAGTTTCAGTTTATTATAATGATCCAATGAAAAATTTTATATATAGTTTCCAGGTAAGATTGTACTGTCTCACCATTTATCAAGTTTGGAAATTCATTACATTGGTTCCGTAGCTAAATTGCTTTTTTTTTTTACATATTTCTTTATTATCCTTCTCACTCTTGGTTGTGGAGCCAATACTAATTTCGGTTGTATGTTGGTAGTATGAGTTTGCAGGTTCTTCGCATTTGATACAACAACTTTTTTTTTTTTGCCTTCAAAACTTAAGAAATATGCTTAACATGAGATTTTTGCTCTCTCGTTTTATTTTTTAGTTTTTACTTTAAGAGTTAGAACAATATGAATTCATTTTCTTCAAAATGATATATGTATTTTTTGTTGACAAATTTTTTTTACAAATAAAATATATGTACCAAGGCCGCCTATGACACATGACCGGCCTTGTTTACCAATTGCCGATATTTATCGTGTTTATGTAAAAGGTTAATAAAGTATAATGTGATTTTTATTTATATTTCAATATCTCACACATATAGTAGATTTTCAAACATACGATTAGAATGTTTTACGTCAACAATTGATCAATAACGGTATGTGAAATCTAGTGATATTTTGATTGACCAATGTTTGATTTGAGGTTTTTGTAAACTCAGAGTATTAGAAATGTAACTCAAAAATGTTAATATCCTATATTTTTTTTGTGATCGGAGAACTTGTGGTTACTCCTTAATTTGATGATTAGACTTCAAATTCACTAAATTAACGTTAACTTTAAATCGATCACCTTTTAAATATAAAATTAGAATCAAAACAATTGAGTTCCTACGATATACCAGTTTATATCATATCATATATCTTATGTATTTGTATGTTCTGAGATATGAAAAACAAAAACAAAATGTAACGTACGTTTTAGATGGTCGATCAATATATATACTGTATTAGGGCTGGGCATTTGGTCCCGTAATCCCGATTCCGTCCTTAAATGGGATGGGACGGGACGAGATTTAAGTTTGAAAAATGCATATCCTGTCCCGTCCCGATCCCGTTCTAAAACAACGGGACGAAACCGAGATCAACTAAATAAATCTCGTCCTGTCCCATCCCGTCCCGGATAAATAAATATAAAAATAATTATATTATATTATATATATATATATATATATATATATATTAACTTGATCTCAGCCGTTGAATTAAAAACTAAAAAATATTCAACCGTTAGATTCAATTAAACACTATCTCACTAGTCTCAGTTCCTCACTTCCTCCCTCACTTCCCTCAGTGCTCGATTGCTCGTCTCCTGACTCTCCTCAACCAGTCTATCACCTCGAGCCCTCGTCCAGTCGTCCTCTCCTCTAGTCGACCTCCGTCGTCTCCTCTCCCGTCTCCGAGCCCAAGTCTTGTTCCTCTCCCGGTTGGCGCTCCCCCGAAGTCCCAAATAGTCTGATAGCCCCAAATCGCCCGAAGCCCCAAATCGGTCGGAGTTCATTGTGAAGGAGGAAGTTCGAAAAGATGAGATTATGTTAGGGTGAGATTATGTGAGACTGCACTTTCATGATTGCTTTGTTAGGGTGACATTATGTTTCTTGTGAATTGTGATCGAAGAACTAGTGTTAACTAATTAGTATACACTAGCATTTGTCCAAACGTTTTATTTGTTGCTTGCATCTTTATTCAGGGTTGTGATGGATTAGTGCTGATTGATTCAACTTCCTCAAACACATCAAGAGTTTAGTTTTATTTATGAACAATTGAACTTATTGCTTAAATTGATGAACAAGGATCCCGTTTTGGTCCCGGTCCCGAACGGGATTCCGGGCCTGCGGGATTTTTTTTCAAAAAACCTAATCCCGTCCCGTTTAAAATCTCACGGGACAGTACCGGGATCAGGTGAATCTCGGCCCGTCCCGGCCATGCCTAGCCCTATACTGTACATTTAGTCATTTATTATCATGTTCAACAAAGTGAAAGGGATCCGAGGGGCTTTCCCTCCAATGAATGATAACCTGACATGACATCTCAAATTTAAAAAACAGAAAACATATAGTTATAATTAGCTTATGAAACTATGATTAATTATGTCACCATCATTTGGTACACTTCTGTTAGTGATCTAAGCCCTGATTAGTTTAATTAACTAATACAATACTGTTTCTAGAAATTTTATATTGTTTCTGTCACTAAATAGAATGTAGTGCATCAATTTTACGATTTTATTAATTGATATGCTATGTTCTGTCTACATGCATTAAAGTTTTGATCAACGAATTAGAGCAAATGTTTTATCATGAACATTGCTAACGTACAACCTAACACGTATTACTAAATGCGAGGGGTGACCTAAAATGTTATATATATATATATATATATATATATATATATATATATATATATCTAAAAAAAAGGAAATTTTTCGCTTAATGAAAACTTGTAAAATTTAAAAACTAATTGAGTTGTGATGAGGGGTTCAAAAGTTTAAGGAAAACTAAGCAAAAGGAATCAAGGACGAAAACTTGAAGCAAAAGGACCTGTTTTCCTTGTTTATTTCTGAAAACATTGTTCAACAACCAGCAATAATAGAACTGGAAAACAAAGTACCAATATGCATTATTTAAAAATCTATCAAAAGATTTATTATGTTAATTGTTTTTTGAGTTTTTTACCAATAATTACAATTTTAAATCAATATTTATCAGTAATAAAACCTAATTTTCTTAAACCATGCAGTCAAACAAAGCCCGTTAGTAAGTTAGCCCATCCAAAACCTGATGACACAAATATTCCTAAAATTTTCTGAAATTACAAAACCTGTCATCCACATATATCATACTGAGTGTCAGTATATTACCGAGCGCCAGTATGTAATTATATATCTGCATTCAGTGTAATGCTACTAATCATCAAAACTCACATAATGCTATTGACCCTCAAAATCGCGTAATGCTACTGACCCTCAACAATGTCGTAAAAAAAGTAAAAAGATAATTTTCATAATTACCATTTAACGGATTCTGTTAGTTAAATAGATAGAAACTTGTTAATGGTTATTTTTAAAACAGACTTGCTATTGTTAATTATGAGCTCAAAAGTGTAGTTAGTGGTAATTTTTATTTATTTTTTCTTGCTCTTGGGCTTACAGTGTGCTCTTAAAATAAAAACTTTACTAGAAAAGACCCGTCACATTGAGCCGGGATTTAAGCAAATGACAAAAAATCTTACATAATTAATACCGTAATCAATAATCCCGTTAATTGCATATTTGCATGTAATTAGCATCACTATCTTCCGATATATTAAAGGATTTAATGATTCCATTTATAAATTTGGGCATCAATCTGGAAAAACTGGGCAAAATAAGGCGCTATTAATTTTGATAAGAATTCTAATGGAAAGTAGGACCTATTCTAATCACCTGAATCAATTGTACCAAAGTTTAGGAACGAGAAAAATTGCGTTATTCGAGCATCATATACTCCCGTCCATATGATGTTTTAATGTTGCCCACTTAATTGCCGAAATTGACAACCGTAATAGCTTAATGTATGTTTTCACTTTAAACATACATTAAAACCTAAAGACCAAAATTACTAACCACGAATGCTTAATTAGTCAAAAACAAACCCTAATTTTACTCACGTTCAGCAATAAAATTGCGACTTCTAAAATTTCTGCATGATTTTCAGTCAATAAATCTTTCCGTTTTTTCTTTTCCCACTAATTTCACTCGAAACATTTGTTATAGTATATGAGATCCTAATATTTCAACTATGAAGTATATTTTGATCGTCTTGCAAATTTTACTCATTCACATCCAAGTATTTCATTCCCCCCCTCCAAGTGTCCATAACGTTTTATTTGAATCAGCTGGAGCTGGAAAATGGCGTGTAACCCTTATCATGTAGTTAAGTAAAAATTTAGTCATAAAAAATTATGAATTTACATGTTCACCAAGTTAAATAATATGAAAAATCAAATAGACGATACATCGTACTAATTACTGAATAGTACAGTATGGTCGTGAAACCAAATTTACTGAATAGTATATTATAGTCGTGGAACCAAATTCAAAACCAAAAGGACTCGTCCGTCACTTATCCTCAAGAACTATCACAATTTTCCTACAAAAGAACAATAACAGTCCAAAAATAGACCAATCAATTATTTCAAATATCAGTCATTTCCGCCCTCAGAAAAATCCATTCTCTACTCATTTTCCTTTTAGAAACATTTAAACAAAAATAAAGCAAAAAGACAATATTAAATCACGCAAACCTCACCCTCCTCCCTACCTCTTATATTATTTAGTACTTACTTCTCTCTTCACAAGTCACTACTCTCTCTCTCTCTCTCTCTCTCTCTCTCCGCAAAAAAACAAACAATGCGGCTCCTCCTCCTCCTCTCTCTCCTCCTCCTCCACCTCCGCAACTCTCTCTCCACACCCACCCCTCGTCCAATGTCCTCCTACCGCGCCCTTCTCTCCCTCAGAGCCTCCATCACCTCCGACCCTGACTCCCGCCTCGCCTCCTGGACCCCCTCCACTTCCCACTGCACCTGGCCCGGCGTCACGTGCGACTCCCACCGTCACGTGACTTCCCTTGACCTCTCCG
This sequence comes from Potentilla sterilis, assembly GCA_963682095.1. NCBI lineage: Eukaryota > Viridiplantae > Streptophyta > Magnoliopsida > Rosales > Rosaceae > Potentilla > Potentilla sterilis. The sequence goes on from OY821764.1 coordinate 35,002,673, forward strand.
GCTTAAACCTCGCCGGTTATCTCTCCCCTGACATTTCCCACCTCCTCTACCTCTCCAACCTCACCCTCGCCGAGAACACTTTCTCCGGCGCCATCCCGCCGGAGATCTCCGCCCTCACTCACCTCCGCCACCTCAACCTCTCCAACAACGTCTTCAATCAGACCTTCCCGCCGCAGCTCGCCAACCTTACTAGCCTCCAAGTCCTTGACCTCTATAACAACAACCTCACCGGAGTTTTGCCCATTTCGGTCACCAACATGATTAACCTTCGTCACTTGCACTTGGGTGGTAACTTTTTCGAAGGCTCGATCCCGCCGGAGTACGGCAACTTCCCGTTTCTTGAGTACTTAGCCGTCTCCGGGAACTCCATCACCGGAAAAATCCCCGCCGAGATCGGAAACCTGACTAAGCTCAAGGAGCTTTACATTGGCTACTACAACAGCTACGACGGCGGCATCCCCGCCGAGATCGGAAACTTAACCGACCTCGTCCGGTTCGACGCAGCCAACTGCAATCTCTCCGGCGAGATCCCGCCGGAGCTGGGCCGGTTGCAGAATGTGGACACTCTGTTTCTACAGGTGAATGCACTTTCCGGGTCTTTAACGACTGAACTGGGCTCCCTGAAAAGCTTGAAGTCCATGGACTTATCGAATAACCTATTCTCCGGCGAGATTCCGGCATCTTTCGCAGAGCTAAAGAACCTGACGCTTCTCAATCTGTTCCGGAACCAGCTCCACGGCGCCATTCCGGACTTCATTGGTGACTTGCCGGAGTTACAGGTTCTGCAACTGTGGGAGAACAACTTCACTGGGTCTATTCCTCAGAGTTTGGGCAGAAATGGGAGGCTTCAAATCCTCGACTTGTCTTCGAACAAATTGACCGGTGCTCTTCCGCCGGATATGTGCTATGGGAACAATCTCCAGACCCTCATCACTCTCGGCAACTTTCTCTTTGGGCCTATTCCAGAGTCACTTGGAGAGTGTGAATCACTTAGTCGGATTCGAATGGGTGAGAACTTCCTAAATGGGTCGATTCCTAAAGGCCTGTTCGGGTTGCCGAAGCTCACTCAAGTTGAGTTGCAAGACAATTTCTTAAACGGTCCATTTCCGGAGTCTGATTCAGTCTCTGCTGGTCTCGGTCAGATTAGTCTCTCCAACAACAGGTTGTCGGGTCCATTGCCGCCGACTATCGGGAACTTCTCAGGCGTCCAGAAGCTTCTGCTGGATGGGAACAAGTTTTCTGGTCGCATTCCTGCTGAGATTGGACACTTAGACCAACTGTCGAAGATTGATTTTAGCCACAACTTGTTTTCGGGTCCTATAGCGCCAGAGATTAGCAAATGCAAGCTGCTGACGTATGTTGATCTTAGTAGAAACGAGCTGTCTGGTGAGATTCCGAAAGAGATTACTGGTATGAGGATATTGAATTATCTCAATCTTTCGAGGAACCATCTTGTGGGGAACATCCCGTCTCCCATTTCTGCAATGCAGAGCTTGACTTCAGTGGATTTTTCGTATAACAATCTTTCGGGTTTGGTTCCAGGGACTGGTCAGTTCAGCTATTTCAATTACACTTCGTTTTTGGGTAACCCTGATCTTTGCGGTCCCTATTTGGTTCCTTGCAAAGCTGGGGTTGCAAATGGTACTCGGCAGCCTCATGTCAAGAGCTCATTCACTGCTTCACTCAAGTTATTGCTTGTTATTGGCTTGTTACTTTGCTCTATCATATTTGCTGTTATTACAATAATTAAGGCTCGATCTTACAAGAGAGAAAGGGATTCCAGAGCTTGGAAATTGACTGCATTCCAGCGCTTGGATTTCACTGTTGATGATGTCTTGGATTCACTGAAGGAGGACAACATTATTGGCAAAGGAGGTGCTGGGATTGTGTACAAAGGGGCTATGCCTAGTGGTGACAATGTTGCTGTTAAAAGGCTCCCTGTAATGAGCAGAGGCTCGTCTCATGATCATGGATTCAATGCTGAGATTCAGACGCTGGGTAAGATTCGACACCGTCACATTGTTAGACTTCTGGGTTTCTGTTCAAACCATGAGACAAATCTTCTGGTCTATGAGTACATGCCTAATGGGAGTTTGGGTGAGGTTCTTCATGGCAAGAAAGGAGGTCACTTGCATTGGGATACAAGGTACAAGATTGCCATTGAAGCTGCAAAGGGGCTTTGCTATCTTCACCATGACTGTTCGCCTTTGATCGTCCATAGAGATGTGAAATCGAATAACATTCTCCTCGACTCCAATTTTGAGGCTCATGTTGCTGATTTTGGCCTTGCCAAGTTCCTCCAGGATTCGGGCACTTCTGAGTGCATGTCTGCCATTGCTGGTTCTTATGGATACATTGCTCCAGGTATATATATGATTCATTTACACTTTAAATTTTTTTGCTACTTTATTACTGTTGAATATGTATTTAAACTCCCCCAATCTTAGTCTTAATTAAAATTTGACTTGTTACCCCATAATAGCTTGTAGTGAGGGTCCTGCATTTATTTCTTACAAGTCTTCTTTGTCATTTGGTGAACTTTGATTTTTGCTATGTTAGTCCTATATTGTCTTAAGCTTTGACATAGAAAGTATAGTGGTCGGGTAGACTTTACCTTGAAAGTACATGAATTTAATGAGTTCCGTCTCTTACGAAATGATTGAGATTCTTAAAATCATATGTGAAGTTGAAATTAACCTGTACTGCTTTAAAGGTTGCATGGCTTTTGGATTTTCATTGTGATCTGATATTTGTTCTTCCACAGAGTATGCTTACACATTGAAGGTTGATGAGAAGAGTGACGTCTACAGTTTTGGTGTCGTTCTGTTGGAACTTGTTAGTGGCAAGAAGCCAGTTGGTGAATTTGGAGATGGAGTCGACATTGTCCAATGGGTTCGGAAAATGACAGATTCAACCAAGGAAGGCGTCCTGAAGATCCTTGATTCCAGACTCCCGTCTGTTCCCCTCCATGAGGTTATGCACGTATTTTACGTTGCAATGCTGTGTGTTGAAGAACAGGCAGTGGAGCGTCCAACAATGAGAGAAGTGGTTCAAATTCTTACAGAGCTTCCAATTCCACCAGGCTCAAAGCAAGTTGGAGAGACAGCAACAATCACAGACTCCCCTCAACAATCTGCCATTACTGCCATTGAATCACCAACTACCGCGAACGACACAAAAGACCAGCTAACACCACCGGCTGATCTTCTTAGCATTTGATGAAGTGTTAGTTTGCTGGAGGATTTAAATCTCTGTTCTAAATTCCATGAATTGTCTTAGTTTTTTTTTTTTTTTTTTATCGTTTTATGTTCTTTTATTTGGGAGGGGTAATAGTTTGGTCTAACTTTCAGGTTTTAAGGGTTTGAAGGTATTTATGTACAGTAGAACTTGGGGTTTATTTTCCATAAGGTTGTCTTCTTCATAATATAGCTAGCAGTACACTAGTACTGGTGCTGATTTCTAGTTCACACCTTCTGCTCTCTGTTTATGGCCCTGGCTGCTGTTGGTACTGTTTTTGAACCTGCAAATATTGTCCCCAGTGAAAACAGCAAGGGAAAAACTACTATTCTAAACCAATGTTTTGATTGGTAGTGACTAGTGAGTTGTGAGAGTGATAGACTGAAAGGGCAAGGCACAAATGGGATGGGTTGGGGTATGGAAAAATGTGCTAGTCTTGTTTTTTGTTTTTTTGTTTTTTTTAATTAAGTTGAGAAAGATTGTTTAGTAAGGGACATCTTGGCTGCACTACCAAGTGAGTGCCCTTATTAAGGGTAATTTCAAGGCATTTGAGTCAACATTTGCTGGGTTTTGCCTTGTAAAATAAGGGTGCATGTCTTAAATGACTCCACTAGGACTTTCCCAAGAAGAATGGGGATGATTTCAAATCCTGGTTTCAGGGGGAGATGAAAGTGGGATTTGGGGTCATCATATTCCGGAGATAAGGTTTTGGTTAGCATGTGGTAGGCACTTGATTAGTCCTAATTCAAAGCGCCTTCATTTTCCTTAGCTTTTTCCACACGGGTTGACACGTGTGCTTGCTTTTATTGAAAAGCAGCCATGCAAAATATCAAAAATGCCCAACTGGAAATAAATAAGTTCAAGACATTCGGAGTTCTAAATATGATTTGCCAAAAAAAAAAAAAAAAAAAAAAAACTTCTGAATATGATGCACATTTTATTTGGGGACATTAAATTTTTCTTGATAGTTTTATAAATGAGGCATGTGATTATCCAGAAATTTTGATTGATGAAACTACCGGATACAGTGAAATTTGTAAAAAAAAATTAAATAAAATTTTCGAAGGTATTTGACGAAATATGCCTACGTTATATATATATTTTTGGTTATTATAGATCTCTCTATCAATCAACCAATTATGCTTAGATCCTAATTTTGTGCTAGGTTGTATTTAAGGTTTAATGAAACAAAATCAAATACTCGGGACAGTTTAATTTGATTAGTCAATCTAATTTGGATGATGCTAATAATTTTGTTAACTCTATTGTCTGGTTTGGTTTATGGAAAGGAAAGTAATTTTTTTTGGTTTTTTTATGGGAAGGAAAAGAGAATGGAAATGAAACAACATCAATTGGTCATGTTTAATTTTGGATGATACTCTCATTGCGCCAATAATTTTGTTAAACTCCATGAGGTTAGGATACTCTCATCTTTATCCAGCGCAATGAGTGCATGCATGCTTCAATTCATTTCATAATAAGATATTAGGAACCGAACATCCTGCCACATTATTAGATAGACAATTCCAAACCTGCAAAGCCGATCAACTTCCATGATTGAGAATCATGAACTCAACTCAGTAGTGCTTTCCTTTCAACCCAGCAGTACCCTCAGGGACCCTGACAAAAGCTCACGTCCCATTTGGCGCTGCTCTCACTTTGTTGCCTCTTTCTCCCAAAAATCAAAATAAACGTAGAGAATTAGCAAAGATGCCGCCATGACTTGACAATCCATGTCACTCTATTTCTTTTTTCATCAATAAACAAACCCAATGGCAATGCCAATGCACTGCACAAGATTAGACTGACTGATTTATACAGCACGTCCCGTCTATGTATGAATGTGATAAAAGGGTGCACCGTTTTATACAGCAAGGTAAGTAGGTAACTATGCACACAGTCAATAGGTTTGTTTGGTTGCTTCTGTTTTTTGCTAGTTGCATTGTAGTAAATGAGTAAATTGGTAAATAGTTGAATGATCAATCATCTGAACAGTCCGACTATGTTCAGTGCAGCAATAGCAGAGAACATTTACAGTACTGAAGAGTTGAAGATAACTCTCCGCTATTTAAGTCAAGGAGTGACAGCCAACAACCAAGAACAATATCCACCACCATGATAGCTAGCTACTACCAATTGGGACATGAGGGGCGGGCAGGCAGGAAGCAAAACACTCTCTCGGTTTTATACAGTGGTGAATGTGGTGGTAGAAATCCCTTCATATATATTCCACGACCATGGACTCACTGATTTCCACTGCCTTCAGGTGAACAAATTTCACTATAAATTGGCAATCACCCTCAGTGAACGTAATTGAATTCAAGATCACCGGAGATTGGTACTGATCACCCTCATATTGCGGTCTGCACTTTTACAAGGATGATATCATTAAGAAATTCTGCACCCGGGGGGATAGTGTGATGTTATATGTATCCTACGATATAAATAAGTAATTCCGAAACCCTAGCATCCTACGGTAAAATGATTGTACGAATATCATACAATTCAATGGTGACATTCTAAATGATTCTATTGTTCAATTTTTTATGCTGCCGAGTTTCAGTTTGACATTGATGTTGAAATTGATCATTCATCTTTCTTAAAATGATTGTACAAACGGAGACAAAAGGCTCTTGCTCCATGCGGTATTCCTCAACTTTTCTTCACATCTTCAGTCAAATAATGAAGCTCAGTTCAAGTAAAGAAACATAAATGAGCAATGAAATAGTAGTATCCTAAGTTTCTATGTTTTTCCACAAATCTCCATAGGAATCTGAGTAGAGGATTTCAGCTAAGGTTTTTTATCCTCTGAAACTTAGATGAGCAATCTGTATACAAATGGTAGGTTAAAAGGTAAAGGGAACCTATGATGAGACCTCACCCACCTCCTCACCTGCCCACACTCGCATTATAAACTATATGTCATTCTCTAAACTTCTTAATTCCCAGTATCTCAGTGCCAATTAACTAAACAAAAAGTCATGTTGAAGTTGATATGAGAGTAATTCATTTCGTTGTAAGCTGATCGCAACAAACACGTCAGTGCAAAATCGTTTTGTGTCGATCAACTAGCTAGTGTACGTGAAGCAGAAATATAGATAGACTGGTTGATAGAAAACCCTAGTTACTGATTAAGAAAATTCATGAAACCATTTGATCGTATATCGATCATTGCCAAATGATTTTGCAGACTAGTTTTGGATGAATTCCCTCGTAAAATCGTATCTCACATTTATATAACACCAAACAAAGAGGACAAAATTAATTGGTTCCAGCATACCATTAACCATGTCGAATTTTCAAATATAGGACAAACAACTTTTACCAGAAATCTAATAAGAGAATGGGACTCCACTAAGGCCCTACATTCTTTAATCTGTCTCGGCAAATCAATCGACCTCTTCCTCTCATTTTCATTTATGCAGAAAAGAAAAATTACCAGAATTGTGCAGAGTCCGTAATATTAGGGTTAGATTCTCCTATTCGAATCTGATTGTTCCTCTGTATTTTTTATAGATTTGTCTCATGCTAGCCTTTTGCGGTGATAAGACAAAATGTTATGTAAAATGCATTTAGAAACCCACGGAATTAGGAAATTTTGATTTGTAGCCCTTTATTAGTGTGGCATGATCAATTTTTGTTCCAATTCTGTATTAAGAATTAAGCATATCTCCTGCAGTATAAGTTGACGATGATTCACAATGTTCCCTGCAAAGTTCTCAGCCTCCTACAGTCCTACAAGTTCTTCATTTCCCAAAGAATGAGAAGAAAGAAAAACAACCAAGACCGATCGATGCAATAACACCAAAACTTGAGACCTCCATTTTAAGAATAAACACGTACGGTAGCTGATTGTATTAGTGATGTTTCTTACCCAACAATCTTTTCGCGAAAATATGTCCAAATTTTTAGACTCAGTGTCGCACTATTAATTAAAACTAAATCCTGCTCTATACTTTAGCCTTTACTAATGATTCAGAAATTCGAAGAGATCGATCACTCGTCTAGTGAGTAGTAAAAGTTTGAGGCTAGTAGTTTCAGTGTGGTTAAAAACAAATAAACCGATATATTCATTGACAAAGGTTGACAATGATCTTTTACTAATGAGTGGAAAATTAGGTAAAGACGTCATTACTACGTACTGCATGCATGAATGATGAAGAAATTTCTCCTTTTCGTATCGAAGATTCTGTAATTCATTACAAATGTATGAAAAATATGAAAGAAAAATAGAGTTCTGATCATCATTAAAATGTATGCAGCTCTCAGCTGGGAGGAAGATCTGGTGTGAGTAATAAAAGCAGAAATTGATATCAGAAAGACTGGAGGAGATCGAGGGGAACTAGAACTACTGCAAGTCCACGAAGTAGATAGCTATGGCTCAGCTAGTCTTATTAATTCGATCTCTTCAGAGTTCTCAGCCCACATGGACATGCATGTAACCCTAATTTATTGTAAATCGCCATCTTCAATCTGCTTCCTTGACTTCATTCAATGTTGTGGACCTGATGATGAACTGAAGTTGATGAAATTGTTAATGGTGATAACTTGAGACCAGAAATGCATGATGCGAGATAAGAACCCTAGAAACTGAAAAACGTGCTGGCAGGCCAAGAGGGCAGAGGCAGGGTTAATGCGATTTCTTTCGAAGTGTCCGTCGACACTGTAATAAGTTTCTTGAAACACTACAAATAAAGAGATGAAAAAGATGAGATGAAGAAAGTGATACACCATTCCTGAAAAATGAATCATCCACAAAAACCTTCCATAGAAAAGAAACATGTCTTTTCCGAATTTCTAACGATGAACTCATCGTAAAATCGTTTCATAAAAGAGAAACATAAAAATTTATAAAGAATATATACATTGCTAATTAAAAATTTCACATTTTTTGTTGATGAAATTTCAAAGTTATTTGGAAAACAATAAAACATGAGTGTCATAAGTTAAAGACGTTAGTAAAGATCAGGTAGGTGGAACTATGATCTTCTTGAATTGTCATACTGAGAAACAACAATAAAAAACAGTTCATATATATACACAGACGGGCAGCTGCATTATTAGGGTTTGGCCGGGGCAGTACGTAGAACATGGAGAGACATATACAGACACGAAGGGCAACGTTGTATAAGAAAAAGGGATCGATCGAACTAGGACGGGACGTGATCGACGACTATGCATGGCTTCCACGTTCAAAACATTTGAAACTTCATTGCAACTAAGAAAGAGGTAGGCCAACAACGCAGGACAGATACAAATAAATAAAGCTGTAAAGGTGAGGGAAATTTTCGTTGGCCTTCAGGGTAGTTTACCAGAAAGTACGTCGCTCAATTATTCAAGCCGAAAGTCGAAGCTAGTGCAATTTTACTATAGAAAATGCGAGTGATATAATTTTTATGTAGAAGATACAGTGTTCTTGTTACTTATGTAGCTGTTGCTTACGATTGTCGTTGTGGTATTTGAATATCAACACACGAAACTTGTATTATTTCAACCGTAGATTGTATCGGAATCGATATTAACTAAACATGATTTAGGTATCAGTATGTTAACCAAGATTGGTAATAGATGTTGTAGTGCATGTTAGAATGTTGGGATTGATTAGGTAGTTAGCAACCAAAGAGGTTGAGAAAGAGATTGATCAGGGAATCGAAGGACAAATTGATGGGATGTTCTCCACGGATGTCTATAAATACAAAACATGGTGGGATCGATTTCAGAAAAAAATTTGGAATTGAGAAAAGGGCAGTTCCTGCTTTAATAATGGATTTCGCTATTTCTCTCTTTCACGGGCCCTTTTTCTTCATAAAATATCAACCAAGCTTACCATTACTGTTTTTTGCCCTATCACTCCGGGGATCTAGTCTTTAATTGGTTGTAGAAATCATATCTAATGTTCTTCATCCCTCCACCACCAACCAACAATAGATCGAGCATTACATTCTCGCACGGCCATATATTCTTATATGTTGTGATAAACGTTTAAGGCAAATAATATGTTTGTCATGAAAATGAAGCAGACAATATTTGATTAATGAACTTGTTTTATTAACTTTTTAGTTATCACTTCAGTTACTCACAGACAACAATTAATTTTCCGTAACTCAAATTGTGACTTCTCACTTATTTTATACCAGTAGACTAAATAATATATTATTTAGACGATCTACTTAACAATTTTGATCTTAAAGTCAGATTGAATAATATAAATAGAAATATAGTACGTAATAACAATGAATGTCGGAACGAGTATGTACGTAGCTGATATTAGTAAAAGCCATGATCAGCAAGCTAGTAAATACTTATGATAACCACAATCAGATATGTATGACTCAAGCTATATCAAACTAGCGTTTATAGGACTCCACTCCGACCACCGTTCGGTGGATAAGACAAGCTAGCAAACATGGGCTGTTGACGCCGATCATCAAGTCGAAACGAATCTAGAAACACCGGCGATGATCAAATCTTCAACCTACAGCATCAGAGTTTCAACACTAACCTCCATCGTTTTCGCGCGTATACATTCGAGATGTTCACTCCATGTCACTTTGTAGAGTACCTTTTGTAGAGGCAGCTTTTGTTAATCCGCCAATCCTTGACACTAGTTAACTAGTGTCCATGTTTCTTAGGCATGTAGGGTGAGAGGTTTGTCAATGTTTCTTTCCGTTTTACTGAAACCCGTGTACTAAGATCATTCTTGTGGCACATGATAGACTTGGCTGTGTTTCAAGAAATGAGTACATGAGAGAATAATAAGACAATCTGATTTTAGATTGTTGTGGTCTTAAAAATGAGAGAAGATCCAAAACAAACGGATTGTCTAAACCTCAAAATGATGTCAAGTCATCTGTAAAGCAAATCACGAGCCCCTTGAGTAGGCATGTGGTGCTATACACTGACCCTGTTCTTATTATGATTCCAAGCCTGGCCCTTTAGCCATGTGTTTCTGGGTTCATACATGTTCATATAGATCATACCACGTTTAAAAACAAGGTCTGGTTCTTTGTATATGATCAGCTGATTACAAGTCGAACATTGTTGGGGAGTTCTGGTAATTGATTTTCAATCACACAGAAATTGAAATTCCAAACTATTAATGAAAAAAAGAGGCATAAATCAAAACAATCAACCAACATCTGTAACACAATTCGTTCAAATTTCTAACATATAAAAAAAAGGTCCTACCGGGAGTCGAATCCAGGTCGCTGGATTCAAAGTCCAGAGTGCTAACCACTACACCATAGAACCAGGGATGATCAGTGTTTTAGATCTTTCAAATAACATCGGCTTCCAAAAATCTTATTTACAAAACCACGTCAGGTCCAAGTAATGTTGGGCTGGCCTTGATCACGTCCGCCGGAATGCTTAGCAATGCTACATCTTGGATGAGAAACTGAACACTTTTGTTTGGAAACTTTTCCAAGTTTCCAAGTTTCCAAGAGGAAGAGATGAGAGAAGCTGCATCTATTTATCTATAACTGAAGAAAAACAACAGAATTCTCTTACAGACTTGCAGTATAAATTACAGAGGAAAAAGAAAAATAGTTCCTGCCTCTATCGATATTTATTTCTAGGAATTTGTTCTAGTAACATACAAGCTGCGCCACAATTCAAAACCTCATCATGCTCTTTTTTATATCCGGAGTTGTAGAGAGCCTCAGTTTGCAGCAGTTTATCCTCCGTTTATTTTGAGCCACCGTGTTTTTGAGAAAAGAGTGTGATGAATGCATCCGTCTATATCGAATAAGCACCAGCAGTACCTGATCACTTTCTGATGAAAGAAACCCCCTTCTGCATGCTCGATGCTAGTTCTTTCTTTGCCTTCTCCAAGCCAGACCTGTTTCATATACTCAGAAAAATTTAATTTGTTGTATAGAAAGAAGACAAAATACAAGGGTTTTAACAGATAAAGTTACAGACCTCTCATACTCATTCAGGGGGCCAAGGGGATGTATTTCCTCAACTCCAGTACGGCCAAGGCGCACCTTGGATGCAAAGAAGGGAAGTTCAGTCACCTGTGGAAAAGCAAGCCATGACTTGTTAGGTCCAGGAAAACTGAGATTAATTCAATATTTTAGAAGAACTTGTTTAGACAAAGGACCATGAGATGCTAGTAACATGCCTGAGAAGCGACAAATGCACATTCAACAACACCTGCATCCCCTCTTAAGCCACGAAGACATGCATCTGCAAATTTAACAGCAGCATATGCCTGCATTTTTCAGTTTTTGTAAGAATTTACACGACTCAGTCCTCTCTAAAGAATGGAGTAATGAATAAGTAACCAAAAGAAGTAACCTGAGAAAAGTGAGAACTGTTATAGTCTTATAGATTACTAACCATAGATAATGTTGCAGAACCAGCTCCAGCTTTTGCCTGTAAAGAATATCAAGATTGCCAAGTCAACTACCAATCTTCAGCGTCAATCACATAATGGAAGCATGAGAACGAAGGGTTTCAAAATGACAGATCATTTATTAAACTAACTTCCTAGTGGATTGTAAAAGAAGACCTTACTTTCCTTCAGATGAGCTACATATCAAGTACTAAAGAATTTAGCAAAATATAGAGAATCGCTTGAACAGAGCGTGAAGGAAATTCCCACTTTTGGAGCACAGATGCTAGCCTAGAGACAATAAAGCAGGTTGCTAGCTTCTATGAAACATAATAGAGTGCTAAAACTACTTAAGCCCTTGCATAGGACCTCATTCTCATTCTCACTTCAGATAAATCTATACCCACAAACGCTAACAGAATAGCATAAACATCATATGACCTGCATTTTTTACAAGAAAGTGTTTCTTTTTTCTTGATAGCTCGCTAATTAGTGTAACGACTCTTTTATTGGGCAGTAAATGGGTCGGTCTCAACTTACCAAAGGCAACTCTTGCATACCCTTATTTGGAACTATTCCTATAATACCAATTTTAAGCGTGATGTGTACAATATGCTTAAAACATAAATACCAACAACTGCAGTATACATCACTTCCCAGACACTTAATTCAATACTTTAGCATACTGCACTGAAATTGTAATACTCTTAATCAATGTTTACTGGACGATGAGCCGTAAAACTACTGCCATGTCTTTATCTCAAACATTCTATCAAGCCAAATAAGCCTAGAACTGTTCTCTCAACCTTGCGCAACATATATAATCATGATACTGTTTGCAAAATTTAGCAACAGCTCAACAAGAGAGGCATTGATAACTCACCTCAACAACCTCAGTTCCACCATTCTGAATGCGATCAGTTAGATACTCAACTTCCTTCGGAGTGAAAGAGCATGGAGGCTTGACCTGCATATTAACAACAATAAATTCGCATTAGTTAACTGACTAAACTCCACCTCTTTACTACACACACACGATCAAGAATTCGAAAACACGTTGTCCCAAACCTGAGACAGAAGAGGCAAAATGGTAACCCCTGCATGACCACCAACAACAGGAACATCAACTTCCCTAGGATCAAGTCCCAAAACCTCTGCCTACAATCAAACCCCAATTAATCTCACAACTCACAACCACAACAATCAATCAGCTAATCGAATAACAAACTCAAAATGCATTTACCACAAAAGTATTAGCCCTAACAACATCAAGCATTGTAACTCCCAAAAGCCGCTTCGGGTCGAAAGTCCCGGCTTTCTTGAACACCTCAGCCGCAATCGGAACCGTCGAGTTCACCGGATTGCTGATCAAGTTAACCACAGCATTAGGACAACACTTTGCAATTCCTTCACAAAGCGTCCTCACAATTCCGGCATTGATGTTAAACAAGTCATCCCTAGTCATTCCCGGCTTCCTCGGCACGCCGGCCGGAACAATCAGCAGCTCCATTCCGGTCAGGGCCTCCTCCAGCTGCTGCTGCCCTAGAAACCCTCGCACCTGTGAAAAAATCAATCAAATTGAAATTCAACTTTAGAAATTGGATCTTTTAGGGTTTGAGAGTTTACCACGGCGCCGGTGTCCATGTGGCTGACGTCAGAGGTGACGCCGGGGGTGTTGACGACGTCGTAGAGGTGGAGGACGGAGACGAGAGGGTTCATCTTCATCAGCATGGCCAGAGGCTGGCCTATGCCGCCGGCGGCGCCGAGAATCGCGACTTTGAAGCCCGACGAGCCGCCCTTGGCGCGGCAGCTCAGTCGGCGGAGAACGGCGGAGTCGTCCATCTGGATATTTTGGGGGGAGAGATGGGCGGAGAGTCTGGCAAGGCGGTGGGTGGCGTCTGAGGTTGAGTGAGTCATTTATTTTATTCGGAGGGGAAGGTTGATCTGATCAGAGGTTAGATATAGGGAGGGAAGGATGGAGAAGAAGAGTGACGTTAGTGGTGACGTGAGGGATTGGGAAGCGTGAAAATGGAAACTGAGCTATATCTTCGTATCCTGAAGCAGAAACCTTTCTATTTTGGGACTTTTATGGGTCCTGTCCTAATTAGGAAAGGGTCATATATCTGATAACTGGTTAAACTTGTATTTGTGGGGAAATTAGAGTTAGGAACGAAGAATTAGTTCACTAAGCTCATTCAAAACATGAGTTATTAGCCAAGGCAAAATAGATCAATTCCAATTTTAGAAGAAGGATGCTCAAGCTTAGGCACCACTAGTGTAACATTCTGCCATCCATCATCGGTCTAACATCTTCATTATTCATGTTACAAACTAGGGCTGGGCATTTGGTCCCGTAATCCCGATCCCGTCCCGATTCCGTTCTAAAATGGGACGGGACGGGACGGGATTGAAGTTTGAAAAATGCTAATCTCGTCCCGTCCCGATCCCGTTCTAAAACGATGGGACGGGACCGGGATTACCTAAACAAATCCCGTCCCGTCCCGCAGAAATAAATAAATAAATAATTATATTATATATATATATATACTTACTTAATCTCAACCGTTGAATAAAAAACCAAAAAAGTGAAAAACATTGGACCGTTAGATTAAGTTCTAATTCCCTCAGCCCTAAATCTCTACTCTCTGTATCTCTCTCCGTCATTCACTCAATCACTCATTCACTCCCCTCAGAGCTCAGACACTCCCTCCCTCGCTCAGACCTTCAGTTCCCTGACTTCCCTCAGACCTTCACTTCGTCTCTTGACGGCTCGACCAGTCCAGCAGTCACGTCGTCGCCAACTCTCCATCGGCGTCTCTTGACTCTCCTCGACGGTTCGACCATCCGGCAGTCCATCATGTCGATCCCTGTTCCTCTCCCGGTCGCCGCTCGCCCGAAGCCCTCGAGCCATCGTCGTCTCCTCTCCCGTCACTGAGCCCGTCTTGTTCCTCTCCCCGCTTGCCCGATGCCCCAAATCTCTCGAAGTCCCGATAGGTATGACTACTACACTATTGGACAATACTTTCCTAAACAAGATAGGTATGTTCCGGATAAGGAATTGGTGGATGGTTGGGAAGGATTGAGATATGATTATGGCAACTTTTATGCTTCCAAAACTTTCTTTGATCCTGCAAAGAATAGGAGAATTTTGTGGGGTTGGGCTAATGAGTCTGATACTCGTGAGAATGATGTTGAAAAGGGATGGGCTGGACTTCGGGTAATTATCCTCATTTATCTCTTAAAAATACAACTATTGTTCATTTTTTATGATCAAATTTCTAATCACATTTCGTATTTTGGTTCTTAATTTATTATGCAGACAATCCCAAGGACTGTGTGGCTGAGTCCAGATGGGAAACAATTGTTGCAATGGCCGTTTGAAGAAGTGGAAACTTTAAGAGGACAAAAGGTCCAGATGATGAATCAAAATCTCAAAGTGGGAGATCATGTTGAAGTTAAAGGAATAGCTGCTGCTCAGGTTTGATCCTCTAACTAGTAGTAGATATGTTACTAAGTAATTTGCAGATGATTATTTGTCATTCATATATGTCACTGATCGAACTAGTAGTAGATACGATGCTTTCTTCAGTTCTTCTCTGGAGTTTACATTACATGTTCTATCATTTACCTTGTAACATAACACATATGTTGAAGCAACCTTGTCTATAGTCTAGGCAATTGTTATGTTACGTTACCTGGACATTAACTTGTTAATTGTTATGTTATTTGGACATTAACTTTGCTATGTTGTTCAATATGAGATTTGCTATGTAATTCAATATGTGATTTGTTATGTTGTGGACATTTGTTTTTGAATTGCAAGAGTTTAATTTTATTTATGAACAATTGAACTTATTGCTTAAATTGATGAACAGGGATCCCGTTTTAGTCCCGGTCCCGTCCCGGTCCCGTACGGGATCCCGGGCCTGCGGGATCAATGTTCAAAAAGCCTAATCCCGTCCCGGTCCCGTCCCGTTCAAATTCTCGCGGGACGGGACCGGGATCAGGCGAATCCCGGCCCGTCCCGGCCCATGCCCAGCCCTATTACAAACCTTGATTTTGGTTCTTGGCTAGTGTTTTAGTATCAAATAGTACTTTGGACAAAAGAAATTAAAACAACTTGGCAAATCTAACTCTATATTAATTGGTTGCAATCGTAGTTTGATCAATTCGTTTGGTAAATTTGTAATCAGCATCACAGTTTGATGATCCATATGAAAATATAGAGATTTGAGACACATGCATCATCTTCAAATGCAATTTTCATATTCAATTTTGGGCTTCCGAGGTCTGTCATCAAGATAATGACTGGAAGCCAATTTCCAAAATGCACTCATTGAGCGCAACAGAAATTGGATGGGAATCATGGGATGATGGGATCATCTGAGGAAGAACAGAAATGAATTAATATACAAAAACTCCTTTAGTCCTCAAATGGAAGGGTGCCCGAGCTTTGAGATTTTCTTCAGAGGAATAGTCTGTTTACATTTCAAACATCATATAAGATTACACTATTGGTATCTAATTGATGAAATAACACCGAAATTACGTCCTAAACTAGTGGGGGTTGCAATATTGGAGCACTGCATGTATTGATAAGATCATATTGAATATGAGCAGCCAACAAGACACGCTTTATAATTTTGGTCAAGAAGGCAATGAACAATTGCTTGTTGTATCAGTTGGAATCCAACTCATCCAATGTCATCTACGTTGTGTTCGGACACGAACTCCCTCCATCTAGTTCGACGGTTTGTTGAACTTGAAGCTTTCATGGTTAAGAATTTTTATCCATGCTTTCAAAGTTGTCAATGTGAATCTTCTCTTCCACAAGAATCCAAATAGGTTAAGGGCCAATTACATAAAATTATTCTTCATATGAATCATGTTTGTTTTTGTCGGACCCTCGATTCCTCATCCGGGTTAAGAAAGAGGGTAATATCAATCATGATCGGTTGACATTTTCATCTCTAAAATTGCAGGTAAATTGAGTTTACTAGCTAGCCTCAAAACTAAAGGGAATAGGGAGAACGCTCAAGGATGTGAACTGTTTTGTCGGCCTTTCTGGTTTTGCATTGCTAGTAGAGAAGAGCACTGAAATGAAAAGGCACTAAAATAATGAGGTTTTAGATAACAGCACGTCGCTTTTGGTGTCTTATATTGTGGAGAACGCTTTGATGGATGTCTTTGAAAAATGTTGGTAGAGAATCATTGACGTTTAAGGCACAACACCACCTCCACCTCCACCCCCACCCCCTTCATTGTCCATAAGGTGGATAGATGTTTAGATATATATTACTTCTTGAGCCAATATTTTCCACCAAAGACCTAATAGGGTTGGTTTAGCATATGTAAATTAGATTGTAAATGGAGGGTTGGTTTAGCATATGTAAATTAGATTGTAAATGGAGCGGACGCAGCAATAGGAGTCCTTGGTTCGAATCCTAACTTATTAAAAACATCTCTTAAAGAGGGGTCATACCTAATTTGCTATCGGTCCCATAATGGGGGTTCACCCGGCCATCATATTTTGCATTAGTATTTTACACCAAAGCAAATCTAATGAATTTTGAATAATATTATCTCATAGTTATTTTTTTCTATTCACATTTGCATATCGACTTATAACATTTCAGGCTATAAAAGAAGCAGATTACAACGTAGCAATCACTAAGAACCCATTATCTCTTTATGATATGAATATATTATGCTCCAATGTTTCAAAGAAAAGATAAAACATCAATCTCTTCGAGTCTTCTGTGAAGTATAACCATGCATATTGTTCTTTCATGAAAGAAGTATCCAACATTTGCAATGATGGACTAATAAATAAAGCATGAAACACATAAATTGACAGAAGTTACTCTATGGAGTCAAGTAACCCATTTTGCTCCGTCATTGTGCATTACGGAATTCATGCACTAAAAGTCTCTATTGGTCTATTCAAAAACTCAATCAGTGATCATGTACTCATACACATTACCTTAAAAGGAAAACTCCCAACACATAATCTACCTCATCAAAATTCTCTTGTGTACTCCTTACCAAATCAAGTTAATTAAGTTTGAGTAATTGAGAAAACATTACACCATTGGGGATAAATAAATAAGTGAATGGAGCAATAGAGGCACATATATTTCTGTCTCACCAGCTGAAAACGGACCAGAGGGTAAGTTGAAAAGGGTGTTTCACCGGCCACAAAATGACACAAGGTCAATAAATTAATGCAAATGCTTTGCCAAATATAGCCGCATGGCCAAAACGAAACCAAAATCCCATTGCTTCTTCATCTTCCATCATTTACATATCTTCTATAAAACCCTATCTCCCTCTCTCTCTCTCTATCTATCTTTCTCAAACACTGAAAACGGAAAAGGAAGAAGAACAAAAATGGTGGGTTCCAGTTGTTGGTAACAAAGTCATATCAAGCAGTCATGGCTCGGGAGAAGAAGAAGAAGAAGAAGAAGAAGAAGAAGCACTACAACCACCCAATCATGGCTTACCCTACTACATTAGAAGACATTCATTCCTTGGGGCATTATGAGAGCAGGTCTCTGTCGTCGTGCAATTACCAGAAAAATGAAGAGTATATTATCATCGTTTTATGTAACTGATCATCTTTGGTGGTGTTAGTACAACCAAGAAGATCAAACACCATTCGTTAACAGAAACTGTAGAGGCAGACAGAATGGAGCCAGGCAATTCTAGTTATAGTTTTCTGAATTACTATTACCTTCGATTCTTCTAGCTATTTGGTGAATTCCGGAAACCCTTTTCGTTTGTGAGTAAGTATTCTTCTAACTCTTATGAATTTAAAGGAGGTGAAGAAGGAATAAGATATCATGTTTAAAGGGTTCGTGGGAAGTATATAGAATATATGGATCTGAACTTTATATATTAGTTCATGTCCTTAAATGGGATTATGAATTTCTCTTTCTTGTAATGATATATATGAAGTTACTGTTGTTTTTTGCTGCAGTTTCTTTCTTATTAATTTTCTTAGCTTACATCGTTCGATCTGCTACGACTTCTATTGCATTTCATCTTTTGTAATGAAATAGAGTTGAAGTGTAATGAAATTCCCAGGATATATGTGATTATGAATTTCCCGTTTCTACTGATATGATTTACCAGAAAGTTTTGGCTTAGCTCAATCAATCTCATATTTTCCAGCTAAATCCGCTTGAAAGCTGTAATACTGTAATAGTTGGTTCCGATATGATTTATCGATCATTTGGAGTGGTTTCCGTATATATTTCCAGAATATATTCGAGCCATACGACAGCTTCTGTAAGATTCTGTGTTCTTCAAACCTCTTCTCCAGTGCTCATCATGGTTTTCACTTTTTAGAATCGAAATTGATCCCACCGACACTTTTGGGATTGTTAATCGACTTAATCTCGATTCAATGTGCATGTCTTAGGGTACAGGGAATAATCAGAATTCAAGTTTCTTTTTTGTCACGTGAGTTTGTATGATATTAATGTACATATAATAATGGTAATTTCATGTACTGCTTGGTCAAGAACTCGATTATGATGCCATTGTATACGGTAAGAAAATGTTTTCTTCTTTGCAGTGTCCAGAATAATAGTCCATCGTTCAAATATTTCTGCTGTGCATGTCTTCCACATTTGATTCGTTTAGTCTCTATTATCGTGTGTCTTGGTTCTTGTTAAATATCAAGTGTTTGAGATACTTAATTCCTAAACTTGAGGGAATCAGGGAAATTAACTACACTATATATGCAGCTGGGACAATTCTTATTTGTTCCATTCATCCCAGATTATTCTTCACTTAGTACATTTGAATAACCAATACGTATGCTGCAATGCTAGCTCCATTGCATATAATTCACTTAATTTGCATGCAGCGGTGATTCAAGAGATGAATTTTTCTTCTTCAAGGAAGAATACACAGCCAAAAATTAACTTATTTTCTTACATGGCTGTACGCCACAGTCGATCTGATATACGTATGTATGTACTGTATGCTAATCACCCCTCGCTTATGAGGTACATAGCAAAGAAATAATTAGCCATTTTAAGGGATATGGTGCATTGGTGCATATTAACTGGGAGCTAGCATCTGCCTAGCTACAAGCATAACAAAAGAATAAATGAATTGTTGTTTTGATGTTGAACTTTTAGAACTTGTGGATGAGAAAGGAAATTGCGATGTCATTTTTGGCTTTAAGATTGAACCCTAATCAGTACGTTTAGGACTCAAACACTATACAGTTCTGATTATAAAACATGTTATAATCTGGGAAACCATATTATGGGAAGCCAGGAATGTACAAATTAAGGTATTGCAAGCCAGGAAACTAAAACAACAATGTCATAGAATTATGGCGTTGCAAGCGGAACGTACACATTAGTCTTCCTTAAGGATTTAAGGTAGCTAGATAGATGTAAATTGGATACTCCTGGTTCTTGCTTATGTATAACATTTGTAGCTAGGTAGTTGCTCTTTGATTTGTAGCGTGTGTTCTAGGGCAGTGCAGAAATGTTTTTATGCCTGGCATCATGTCGTTCAAGCTATGTACGTATCGACCTCCAAATATGGTCAAAAGTTGCGGCAGCCGGCAGTAGGTAATATTACCTAGCTGCACTGCATGCGATGAATTAACGTCTCAGATAACTATGCAAATCAAATTATTTGAAGTTCTATGCTATCACTGAATGTCTCCGGCACCTCCGGAACGACTGCCGCTGTTGTAAGGTAAACGAGGTTAGGAGTGCACTGTGGAGCTAGGCAGCTAGCTCAAGCTTTGACATTATGGTTGCCAAACTTAGAGTGGCCTGTGTTTGTTTGGATTGCGATCGGTGTTTTCAGGAAATTTACAATGTGTTTTGATACTTATATGTTAGTCGAACCTATGTGTCAGTAGTCGACGTTGCATCTCACCATTAACCACTATGCTACAACTTGTTAATGTATAACATGCATACAATTAAGTGATAAAAATGAGTCTTTAAAATGGTAAAAATAGTTTATTTATGAGAAATGTTAATATACCATAGCTTTATCACGAGGGATAATTCGATTAGCTCGTATTTTCTGGTCCCTTTATGTTTGCGCCTTTACAAGTTATATTTGCGTTAAACACAATGTAGGAGATCGAGAGCATCCACTTTCTAGAAACATTTTAAAGAAATCACAAACATAGAACATATGTTGTTCATAATTCCAAAAATGAATTTGAAGAAAGTGCAAATCTAGCATCTTAGTGTAAAAAATTTAAACCATCCAAGCTACGTTTTTTTTTTCATTAATGTCACTTGCTCAATAGTGTCATTTTTTACCCAAAAAAGGTGTCCAATAAGTGTTTCTTACATGAATTTAACCTAATTTATTTTTATTATTTTCACTATTTTGGCTTATTATATGTCATAGTTGTCTTCATATCCATATATCTTACTTTTAAATACATATGATCATTTTGTCTTTAATTGCTAGAGAAGATTCATATGATGCAAGATATCCATAAATCATGAATGAATTGTGATTGTTTGTTTGTATTTGTATTTCATTGCCAAAATAACGCACTAGGGGATAGTTTGTGACTAGAAAGATAACTTTAATGTATTTGATGCATACGGCAAATGAATATGTCGTTTTACTTGTAACGATATATGAAGTTACGAACTGATCTTTATAATCCTCGTCCAAGAATGAGTCGATCAGAAAATGCTTGTGTCAGGTTTTAATCTGAGTGGTCATTTTATGCCAAACTATCAAAGTAGAGGCTTCAAATCGATTTGAGCCCAAGAAAGGAATTCACATATTGCCTCTGGTTCTCTTGGTCTCAGGCCCATCTCTCATATATTCCTTAAGAACAAAGATGATATGGTCTTTTTTTATTTTATTTTTTTTCAACCGAAAAAGTTTATTAATAAAAAAAAAGAGAATCTAATAGAGTACACGAAATCAAAATTCATTAGAAGAATTACGGATAAAGTAAGAGTCTCGTAATTTTCTTTAATCTCTATTTTTTTTTTTGAGACTTTGAAAGAGACTTGAAAATGTTTTTATCTTTTACCGTTGCTTCTTCTCCTTAACCATGAACTCAATGAACACATCCTCATATAGTTGTTTTATAAGGAAAGGAAATCACAATGATGTTCATGTTGCTGGCTCCATTATATTCTTTTGACAAATACCACATTGAAATCTTTGGCTCGCCTAGTCGCTGTTAATGATTAGAATCTACTACGGACAATTTGTTGAAAATTTTGTTCATCATTGCTAGACGGCATCTAGGAACATCTGCATATAAAAATGCAGGTACATACATTTGTCATTTCGGCAGATATTGACCTAGCTTATTATCATACCCATATTCTTCTCTACTAAGTGCTAAGTAGCTAAGCAGAAAATTCTCAGTAGAAACAAGTCAAGAGAAAGTGCACACGAGGACGACTACAAAGCACAAAACATAAAGAAATGCTCTACGTCTGCTTAAATTTCCAGTCAAAGATATGATTTAAATTACGACATAGAACACGATGTGCCGAAAGCAATACAACGAAGTGTGAATGCTACTGTAAGTCAAAAATGGTCATTTTTTGATCGAATACTTCTTAACTTTTGAGTCCAACTCTTTCTTAGTCGCAGCAATAATATGCCCGAAGAATTCAGAAAGTGTGAGGAAGAAGCTTCTCGTTATATTATAGATTTGATGGAATAGGATATAGACCCAAGTGGGTTAGCTCAACAGCCTTAGCTCTGTGTCATCACGAAGAGCGTTACTGGGTATAAAGAAAAAGGATTATATAGATCACCAACAAATTAAAGTTGGTCCGCCTATGTTAAAATTGAGGAATACACCATCTTTTTTTAAAGAATAGGACCCAAGTCGCTTGCCCGCCGGGGGGCCGGGACGATTTCTGGTGGTGCCGTGTCTGTCGGGAGCTCCTCTCCCGCCATGCCGGTGTCCCTCTCTCCCCCTGATGACTGTCCCACCTCCTGGTGTGGGGACGCTTTTGGCGGCGGTGCAAATACTTTTGTTAGAGTGGCATTCCGCTGTTGTCCTCCTTCCAAGGTAGCCACCAGCGCGGCATTCACCGCTTCCATGTCTTGATACTTGGTATCGGCTTCTGCCCTGTCCCGGTCGCTCTCTGCTCGCAAGCGGTTGACTTCTGCTCTCATCTTCTCTATCTCTCCCTCCATATCGTATTGGCCGGGACTGGAAATATCGTCCTGGCTGTTGCTGCCAGCCAACCTATCTTCCTTTATGCTTGGGGCACTGGTGGACGCCGATGCAGGTTCCATGCCCAAGATTTGGTGGGTTTCCGCCGGGCCCTTCCCGCGCGCATCTCCATTATACTCACCGACCGTACTGTCCAGAATACGGTTGGTGGTAGCGTTCTGACTGCAACCGCCAGCGGGCTGATCCTGCCCCGCCCCGCCCCCGATTCTTGGCCAGCACCGGCTCCAGAACCCGCCGGTCCTCCTCTGGATTTATTTCCCCCCTTTCTGTACTTCCAGACATACTTGCCACGTAACCTCCTTTTTTTTTACGATCCGTAGGCTGATCGATTCCCTTCCCGCTGGTAGGACAACACGAATTTTTTGGACTCTTCCCACAGACGGCGCCAATTGTTTCTGTCTGAATCTGTAGACTCACAGAGACCGGTGGATCTTGGTGTGATTCCTTCCTGCAAATCCTGCTAACTAAGACAATACCGGGCGGGCTGGTCTATTCCGCTCTGATGCTTAAGTCAATATAGATGGGATAAACTGATAACTTAGGTGAAAATGAGTGTTTGAAGTATTGACTACCTATTAATGAGGGTAGTTAGGACTCATATATAGGCTGCCGGGCATGAAGACTGGTCTCACCATTCGATGTGGGACTGGCCCTCCTTCTGCACATATTACTGGACTGTTTTGAGCCCCAATCATAAGTAAGATATGTCCGGGCGCGGGACCAGGTGTCCATGCCTTGTTCCTGGGCCCTGAGCCTGTTTCGGGAGTGCTGGCTGCGGGTCTGGGGGCTTGGGTAGCCTCTCTATGGCTACTGTCAACACACACACATATATATATATATATATATATATATATATATATATATAATCTTGAAAACCCATATTAGTTAAACCGATTCACCATTGATCGTTAGTTTTTTATCTAAATTTTTTTTCTACTTTGATAAAGTTAAAGAAAATCGTGTTGAATCTAGTTCATTCTTTTAGGGAGGTGAGTTTGACTGTTTGAGGTAATTTCACATAAGTTGTTTAAATCAATTATAACTTCGAAAAAGATAGAGGTTCCATGCCAATTTTGAAGGTATAAATAGAAACTCTCTATCCAAAAGTTAGATATAAGCTATGTAGTAACTAACATTGGAACTTGTTTCGACCAGAGAATTTCAGTGGTGCTACAGACTAGGTTTCACATTCGGGGATATATGCCCTAACAAAGAGACACATTCGCTCAACTCTAGGCACATTCGCTCAAGTCTAGGCACATTCTAGGGCACACAGACTGTTCTAAAGCTGGCATGATCGAAATGGCTTTGAACAATCTGATATGTATTGAAGTGAACATTATAATTGTATGGCGGGAAGCTGAAGCTTTGAGGGAACATAAAGCGTCGACAGCTTCGAACATAAAGCGTCGACAGCTTCGAACACAAACAACCGAGTCTTCACGAAGACGCAGAGCTCGATCTCATGTTTTTCCTGCTGGATGCTCTCTGCAGTTTCCCATGCAGCAACCATATAACAAAGTCTACATCGATCTCTGTCTTAAATCAAATGATATTGATATTAAAAGCCCGATCAACTCCCCTTCAAAGCAAGTTGTTGGAACCCTAATTTGTTTATTTGACTACTTCCCTGACAATTTGTGCAATTAAGCATTTTACTATTATGGCTTTGAGAGTAGAGCAGATATGTCGGAGTTCCAGGTTGTTCAGGAGGAGAGGTCCATTCTGGCCACCTCCAGAAAATTTGATCCTCGATCATCTGCCTCATTTCATACTGGGGATTACTGGCCGGTCCGACTAACAACATTACAGACCACATCTACAATTAAGTATCTATTTCCCAATTAATCGATCTCAAAAAAGTGAATTCAAACTTGGCTCCTTTCTGATCATGATTCATGAAAGAATCTATGTATTGATAATTACCATTTCTATAATTTCATTTAAATGTTTCTTTCATAGGGGTATTATAATGAAGGTCCTCGTTGTTCTAGAAGAAATAAATGATATGTAAAAACATAGTTTTACTGATTGATAAGGAGACTTTTATATATACATTACATCAAGTATCCCGAATAATTAGGGATTCCCTATCTACTTAAAATACTACATATCTAGTCTAATTAGGTCAAAACACATATCAGAAGTTACAGAATTAACATTCTTCGAACACCCCCCTTGTGTCGCGTACTTAATGTGACACAGCGCATAACATGTTGCCTCGCTAAAACCTTGCTAAGCAAAACAAAAATCACTTGGGTAAAATAAAAGTTTGGTCGAAGGAAAAAGAGCATAACGCACCAACTACAATTGAAGATTACATGTGAGGTCGACTCATCCTGATGTCTACAAGACAACTCCCCCTGATTGGTAACTCAATCTCGGAGTTTAGATTAGTGGCGTATACAAACGCTCCTCACAAGATTCAAAAGTAGGCGTGGCCAATGATCTAGTTATTGAATATGGCCATATTATCCTTATATTAGACCAGCTATACTTAGGTCTGCTTGGTCTTAAGGAAGAAGGTTGCTTAACAACTCAAAACTAGAGTTTGCGTTGAAAATCAAATTCACACGCAGCATGACCTTCATATACTTAAACAGTCATAACTCTTTCAAAACAGTATGTATGAATAAACTATATAAGAGTTCTGAAAACTAGACACCCATATCTTTCCAGTGATATAAAGTACACAACGTGGTTCGTTCTGAGCTGATCACAAAGCTTTGTCGAAGGTGACTGATCTGTAAATTACTGGATAGATTCGTTATACTTTGCCAAAACAGGCATAACTCACTCAATATAATAGCTATGATCAAATGGTTGGTGTCCCTAGAAAGTAGACACATAGGCATTTACAACGAGTGATCTGTCCAGTAGGCCTCGTGGAAGTCAATGTACAGAACCAGGCAGATTCTGGAATTATCTTTCGATGTGTCTTTCATGATGGGATCGAATGAGCCTAAACCTTTCACACTTGAAAGAAAGTACCGCCATATACCATGGCATTGCGTGAGCGCATCTAGCCATTACCTTGGCTTTATAATTTTATAGCGAATGAGATGTCGAGTCGAGCATATTATGATAAGTACATGATTGCGCACATGGTACTTAGATGGAGAGTTTCATTTCCCAATACTTCTCATCATATAGACGAAACGAGTCTTCTCAAGACATCGACTGATCATGTGATACATATAGGCTTTGGTTTGACGTTTTTTAGATTGTCATAAGCTGATAGATGAATAAGTTCATCACTAACGGTTCTCACTCCCGAGACCAAGTATTCCCAAGATTATTTCATTCTTAACGTCGGATTAGTGATACTTCAATCACAATTCATTCGAAGTTTACACTCAAATAGACATGAGTCTTTACATCCCATCTCCAATCAAGTAATCACTCAATCGTGGTTTTTGCTTACTTAACTTGGGGTGAAAACTAATCCGTTTAGGATGTTTATGTACATCTCTTTGCTTAGTCCCAATAGAGATGATTTAAGCTGCATGTTCAGTTTTTCAGAACTACCTAACTGACAAGGTAGTGGAGTACAATATGACTCCATTACGAGAGCATATGTCATCATAGTCGATTCCAGGGCGTTTGTGAGAGACCTTGCGCCATAAGGTGAGTCTAGGCTCTTTTTCTCTCTACGCTTTCCATCAAAAGTTATCGATAGGGTTTACACTTGTGGTGTCGGCATCACATGTCCAAGGACCTATCTCTTTGTTTAAATTGGATAGCATATCTTTATGTGTAGGCCAATTCACAACGTTGGTATTTGCTTCAACGAAGTGAGTGTGTTCAATATCTAACTCATAAACCACGTCCTCATGTACACTAGTGTAATTCGCATTTATAGAGATCTCCATATGGATTGGATTTTCATTGAGGCGTCTCCCAATGATGACAATAATCCAGAAAATCCATGAGAGGAATGAGTTGTCATTAATCGAAGGATTAAGTTGTGCCATACTCGCATTCGGCAAGTGTATATCGAACTAAGTGCTTTCCCTACACTTCTGTGAGAATTACGGCCTAGTGACACCATCTACCACTTTTGTGGAGTCACCATGTCACCATGTATGGGTGACGATGTGTCCATTTATTCGGACATCAATCCTTACAGGCATGTTTGAAACAAGAGTACTATTCTGATATTTTCCTTGAAAGACCAATAGTTTTCTCTTTCAAGCATATATATCAAATCTCGTCACTTTAATTTATGAGACTTTGGGGAACATGATAAGGCACAGTGGGGACAAACCACGGCAATGCCAAGTCGTTCTACTTGAACATACTTGTACTTATCTTCCCCTAACGACGGGAAGACTGGCTCATCAAAAAGTGACATAAAAGAGATCGCCTGTTAAGGTTTCTATATAGCGGAGTATAGGTGGAAGCTCATGTCTTATTCAAAGACAATATTCGTAATCAAAGAACCCATCATTAAGTGCTTGTGGTGGCGCAATATGTCACATAAATAATGTAGACGATAAAGGGTATTGATCATTAACACTTATACGTTAACAATATGCATTCCGTTACAAAATGTAACATACATGTATGCTTCCTAAAACGTTTCACTAAGTTCCTAGACACCAAATGCCACTAAATTTTAACAGTAAGTAGGCACGTGTGTTAGAATTCCAACGCCGTCAGCCTCATTGCCGGAACCAGCCGAAAACATACCGAACCGGTCAGAAGAGTCGCCGGAGATTAGTGAACGTTTGTGTCGAGAGGTTCACCACCTTCCAGGTGTCCAATGGCTTTGAAATTTTTTGAGCAGGTAGCCATGGATATTAGGAATTGGTGGCCCAAATTTCACCTTAAGAACCAGCATAAAGTAGGTGAACCGGTCTGTCCAATGATGAGTCCGCGAGCTGGAAAACCAGAATTTTTAGGGTTTCTTCAACTTTGCAATCATTGTCAAAGTGCTTCATAACATCCAAGTGTTATGGCTTGAGTTTAACCATTAGATAGATCACCAAAGTATCATTGTGTCTTAGAATTGAATCATGATAGGACATTAAGACCATCATCTTATGTATCATTATCTTTAGCGTTGGAGGGCGTTACTCCGAAACTTTACTAAAGATTAGGCTTCCATATAACGAGCATACATAATGAAGGATCATAAGAGGGGAGATCATATGCACTTTTAAATGCATAAGTAGTGCTTTCATTGGTTTGGAGGAAGACTTGGGTGACATGAATGTCATCTTTAAGCCTTGAGCATTGCTCATGATACTACCAAATATTCTTTTTGGTCATCTTTGATCCCAATAGCTTCTTTGCTCAGAAGAAACGATGTCCATGACTTTCTTGCATATATGGATCATCAAAACATGTCTAAAATGCCGGACGATGTATGAAAGAGTCTACATGAGTAGCCGATTCAAAGAATCTGAATCAGAGTATACGTGAAATACATGCACAATATTGACTGTTAAGTTGTGTGCATTCATTAGAAGCGATACATAAGAAACCTTTTCAATTTTCACAATGAGTTTCAAGGTGATAAACGTTGACACAACTATCTTTAAGTTGTGAGCAAGGTTCGATTGCTTCTTTATGCATATATAGCTTATGTGACTTTGAATCATATTGTCATAAGACATGGAAACTTTGAGCATGAGAATGCTCTATGATTATATGTGATGATCTAGTCATCATAGTCACAATGGATTTATGAAGTCCATGAAGATTAGCTACACAGTCAATGTCTCTATGATACATTCATAAGAGTGTAGAGACAAGGTTTTATGCCAAGTTATATAACCCAGAATATATATGCAATTCCTATAGAGTGTGTTACATGGCGTGTAGTATCACAAGATAAAACATAGGCATGATTAAAGGCGTAGTAAATACATCCGTTAACGCTAAAAAATAGAGCCTATAAAACAACCAAATGAGCGAACATCGATACTATATAGACATAAATGTCTAAAAACTAAGTATCAAGGACCGGGGCCATAAGCTAGCTAGCCGTGGCCGAAGCCGAAGGGTGCAAGCCGAGCCGAAGCAAGGAAAGATAGGGGCCGGGGTCAAGCATATGCGGGTGCAACTTTGCCAAGGTCGAAGCCGAGGTAGTGCACGGGCGGGCCGAGGCCGAGCAAGTGCCAAGGCACGCCAAGGCCAAAACCAAGGCCTGTCGAGGCAAAGGCAAAGGTCTATGGGGCCGAGGCTTGGATGTTCGAGTCGAGGTCATGCGGGTTTCCGATGACTAGCCAAGACCGAGGCTAAGGCTTGCCGATGCATGAAGCAAGGACCTGAAGAGGCCGAGGCCACGCAAAGGGCAGAAGGCATACCGAGGCCGAAGCCAAGACGTGACGGGGCGTGTGCATGGGCTTATAGGGCCGAGAGGGCTGCGGCCAGGCCGTGTGCAGGCCAACGCTGGGGCCGGGGCCGAGACTGGGGTGAGGCTAGGCTGGCCGTTGTGCAGGCCAAGGTTTGGAGACCGAGGCGACGACATCATGTGGTTATGGCGGAGCTGTTGGCCAAGTGGCGCGCAAGCCAATCCAAGGCCTAAATCGAAGCTAGGCAAGGCGAGTTTTGGTGTGCGCAAGAGTGCCGAAGTCGAGGCCGGGCTATGCGCATGCATCCGCGCATATACGCAAGCATGTCTATTTGTTTCTTAACGAGCATATGCTCGTTTATCTTTGTGATTTGTGATTTTCGATTTAACATTACCAATTAAATTGGTGAAATCAAATCAACATGCCATGTAGATATGTAATGCGATACATTGCATTCACATATAGCTATTTAGGGAATTGAACCATGTACGCATCATAAAAATCTCGTCCGTTCATTTACTTGAACAATATGAGAGAATTAAAATTAAATGCCAATGGTTACATTGAGGTCTTGACCATAAAGAGTGTATCGACTAAGTAGCATTAGTCATACATGTGAGGTTTATGCCTTCACAAAATAAACGGATTTGTAGTCATTTCGACTATGAAATTGAAGTCATATGCTTCATATTTATCGCAAATTATTTTTGCTTTCAAAATCCGTAGTCATGAGGATAATACTCTCATATTCTTCTATGAATCTCTTGTATATATTGACCATATGATTGCATTATTTTTGCAATTAGTGAACTGATTGTAGAATCATATCAATGACATGATTCACTTTTTTTTTCAATGGCCCTTTTCTCTCCTTTTTTTTTCTTTATGACATGGGGGTTTTAAGGTGTAGCCTCCCCCTCTTTTTCTGGGCGCATTTGCGGTCAATATTTTTTCTCAAAAGAACAAGAGGGAAGGTATTGAATTTAGGTCGAGACAAAGATTATGGTAACTCAATTCAATATTTCTTGTGACAATTTCTGTCACATATCGATGTTATAGTGACAATTTTCGTCGCACATCAAGAGTTTGTCCCTTTTTATATAATGTGACTCTCTTAGGATCGTCACAAGTATTCACAATATTCTGTCGGAATCGTGATAAAATAGTCACGAAGAGTTCTGGTTCATAGTGACATCACAGCCACGAGCACAACTTTGGACGGTAACATCACAATTACCCCTTAGTGATACGCCGATGTGGGTGGGGCTCCTTTGTATCGTCCCGACAAGCAGAAGAATCGGGATGATGTAGCAGGGAGTTTGAAAGTCCCGGAAAAAAACAAAAGTCCCAACAATTTAAATTACAGAAAGCAGGAACTTTAAGAAAAAACTTATTTGCTAATTCACTAAGTGAGCTGCGTTGTAAATTGCGCTTGAGGACCCGGTTCTGATCCTTGTGCAAATTGCAATAGTCACTTCGATTCTTGAACGAAATGCGGAAAATTTCTTCTCTTCATCGCGTACATATCGTCATAATAGGTTGACGAATGACGATGTTTCGCCCAAAAGGGCTGCTGGGCTCAGCAGGTGGCCCAGAAGCTGACTGGGCTAAGCAGAGGCCTAAACCCGACTCGGGTCGGGTTGGTAGAGCACGGGTCTGCATCTTATGCAGACGGATCGGGTCGGGTTGGTGGAGCACGGGTCTGCATCTTATGCAGACGGATCGGGTCAACGAAACTGGGTCGATTCAGGTCGAGCACTGGTTGGCGCCGTCGGGTTGAGCTTGACATCGACTTATTGAGGACGCTGCTACGCCGGTGCGAGGACGACGACGACGACGGCGGCATGGACGTGCATAAAAACTTGGAGGTTGCTAGTCGCCGGACTATACAGAGGATGCACGGTGGTTCTGCGCAGAGGCGTCGTCGGCGCTGGGCGGAGCAGGCGGCGATGTTGGATGAAGGATGGCGACGAGGACGATGGCTGGTCGCTCTCGGTCGACGGGTCCGAAAGGCTGGCTTCGATTCGCATGGGTGCCCTGAGCTTTCCATCTTTTGCCGATAAAGGAGTTGTCGGCAGAAACAGTTCTGGGGGGGGGGGGGGGGGGGGGGTGGCCTTCTTTACCAACAAAGGAGTTGTCGGCAGGAAATTTACTGGGGTTTTTGGCCTTTATTTTTCTACGAACTGTTGCCGGTAGAAAATAGAATTTAGAGTTTTATAGTCTTTTCAGGAACAAAACCTAGGGTTTCTGAATATTTCAGGGCTATTAGACGAAGGCTACAACCACGTGCTGATAACGTGTTCTAGGAGAAATAAATAATAAGTAAAAACGTAGTTTTATTGATTGATAAAGAGGCCTTTATATATGCATTATATCAAGTATCCCGAATAATCAGGGATTCTCTATCTACTAAAGATACTACATATCTAGTCTAATTAGGTGAAGACACATATCGGAAGTTACGGAATTAACGTTCCTTGAACACTCGTCAGTTTTTGAGTTATCCGTGCATATAGTCCTAATTGAGTGGCTTTCTTTGTGAGTAACTTTTTGAGTATTGGTCACAATAAAAAAACGTTTTTAGTATCGGTCGAGTTGCATCTTACATCTGTGCGAGTAATTTTTTATATTGGATCGAGTAACTCTCTATGTGGTTAACTTTTTATTCCTATTCGAGTAACTTTCTATGTGAATACCTTTTTAATTTTAGTTGTGTAGCTTTCTATAACTATGTGAGTAACTATTGGTATTGAGTCGAGTAACTAATGGTACTAAGTCGAGTGGCTTTCTATGTGAATAGCTTTGTGTTCCTATTTGAGTAGCTTTCTTTGTGAGTAAATTTTTAGCAAGGTTATAATCAGTTGCGTTCTATAACTATGTCAGTAGTTTCTGATACTGGATTGAGTCACTTTCTACGTGAGTAGCTTTTTAGTTTTTGCAGAGTGTTTTTATACCTATGTGAGTAGCTTTTTATTATTGGCTGAGTAACTTTTTAAGTGAGTAATTTTTTTTTTTTTTTTTATATTCGTGTTTGAATAGCTTTCTATGTGAGTATTGTTTTAGTATTGATCAAATAGCTTTCTGTTGAAAGAAAAACACATTATATGTCTTCATCAATATAACTGATGAGAGATAATTATGTAGTCATTATTGTCATAAATGTACACCCCGGGCCTTACTCTTCTTCGAGTATGTCACCCTGTACAAGGCCCGAAATTCATTCACCGTTGGGCAACTCATATCACTCAGCTAGTAGAGACAGCCCAGCCTCAGTAGTTGCCTCCACTGGTTCCCGGAAAGCTGTGCTGGTGATATCCTGATAGCACTCAGCAGGTACTGCACAAAGTCCGGTAGTGGGAGCGATAGCCCATGCCGAAATTGGTCCTCATGAATGGCAACCCAACCATCCTCCGGGTTGTAAGCCGACTCTCCGGCATGTAGAGGCCGTAGATCTACTTCTTCGGGAATATTCTACCTCACCCAAAAAAACGGCAATCTCCCCGGGAGATAATGAGCCCTCCGGCTCATCACAGCTTATGGTTTTATCCCCGTCCACAAGTATGTGGCGCGAGGCCCCTCCTGGGTGGGCAGTGCCCAAGGACACTCCATAGGGAGCATCCTCCTGTCCCAGAGACCCGGACGTCGACGCCTCGCCGGTCGAGCGAGAGCTGGCGTTCGGCCCTGAGGAAGAAGAGGCAAGCCAGTCCTCCATCCTCTCTTGGTCGTCCCTCACCGGTCGCCTGGCGGCCGATCCGGAAATCTCACTGGAGCTCCCAGAATCCATGTAACCCAGAAAACAAAACCCCCCTTGCCCGATCAGAAACACAATCTAAAAAAAAAAAAAAAAAACCACCCCAGGGCAGGCCGAAGCGTATAGTGCCTCATCACAGCCCACACCGGCTGCTAGGCATCTCAGCCAAAAGTTCCCGGTTCTCACGGAGATCCGGTACTACAAGGGTCCTATCCAAAGGGCTAATCTAGATACCACCAACTGCCCATCGGATCCATCCACGAGCAAAAATGGGGAGGAGAAACAATTTCAGAATCGCAAAGGACTGGGACTCACCGATTAGTGCGCACGACGATGGAAACACAACAGCTGGAAAGCACCGAGCAATTGTGTTGAGCGAGGCTATACAAGGGATCAGTTCTCAGCCAAACGAAAAACACAAGAAGAGGCAAGGGTTTATATGCAGGCCCAACGCCTTTGAATTTCCCCCCCAAACTACTCAGTATGGCAAGTAAAGCGCCCGCGGATCAGGTTCATCCTTCTCTGACCGTCTCCTACCGGCACGTGTCCCAGTATTGGTAACTTCCCAGACCATCATAACTGATGAGACTAATGGAATACCCCCTTCAATGCATGTCAGCCACCTGTCTGGCATGCGGAGGGTGATTGAAAGAGCAGGGGACATACTTGAACCGTCATGTCTAGAGCCTACTCCACCTAATGCTGAAATACTCCAACAAATCAAGGTATCCCACCGGAAGAACTCTTCCTCTAACACATGAAACTTCTTCCCGCAGGCTAGAACCCCTGCAGGATTATTATTGTTACCCCTGAAATATTCCAACAAGTACGGGGCATTCTAACATATATTCCAACGGTACGGGCCATTCCACCGGTTGAATTTATTCTACATTTACAGCCAAAACAAAAAACGGCTTGGTATCCCACCGGGAGAAGTCTTCCTCTAGCACAGAAAACATCTTCCCGCAGGCTAAAAACCCTGCAAAAATATTATGTACAGGCTACGATATTCCAACCATAGTGTCTGCTCTAGTTCAACGGTTTCCTAGTCCTCAGTCCATCCAGATTCGACTATTGGATGCGGTATCAGACCGGCCATGATGGCACTTGCTTACCGCTCTCCTATGGAATAACCGGTTCAGCGAACTGAGACATTCCTACGGACAGCTGTGTACGACCTAACGGATCTAATATACCACCGGGCTTTATAAACCCGGGAGACTTGATCCTCTAACACAGGACAACTCTTCCCGCAGGTTAAAAACCCTGCATACATGAGACGGCTACCAAGGAATACTCCTGGCCACGCCACCCACCGGAAGACTTGATCCTCTCATATAGGACAACTCTTCCCGTAGGCTACAAAAACCCTGCACATACCTCACGCCTGTACGACCAACGAGTATGGAATGATCGTGGATGTCTCCGGTACTAACACGGGACTGCTTCACCCCGGGAGACTTGATCCTCTCATACAAGACAACTCTTCCCGCAGGCTAAAAACCCTGTACATACCTCACGCCTGTACGACCAACGGGTATGGAACGATCGTGGATGTCTCCGATACCAACACGGGACCGCTTCACCCTGGGAGACTTGATCCTCTCATACAGGACAACTCTTCCCGCAGGCTAAAAACCCTGCACATACCTCACGCCTGTACGGCCAACGGGTATGGAACGATCGGGGATGTCTCCGATACCAACACGGGACCGCCGCTTCACCCCGGGAGACTTGATCCTCTCATACAGGACAACTCTTCCCGCAGGCTAAAAACCCTGCACATCCTATATGCCTGCAAGAACAAGGGGTTGTGTGACATGTGGGGACGGCTGCCCAGGATCACTCTGGGCCACGCCACCCACTAGGAACTCCAATAAACGCAGGGCACGTTCCCCGCTGGTACTGGGTGACCTCTTCAAAACTATTCAAAGCACTCACCGGTTACTATGACTCGGTCATCCCATTCGCTATATTCACCGGGTTTTCACCGAAACATAGCACGGCAGATTTCAATGTCACATAATCCCATTCGCTATATTCACCGGGTTTTCCCCGGAACATAGCATGGCGGATTTCAACGCCACATTATCATCTCACGTACTACATCTTGTACTCATATGCAACTGTCATCATCAACATTTTTTCTGCACAAACCCATAGGCCTGGTAGAGACAGATGAATCTAGATGTGATCTCCTCCTATAAACCTGCTAACTAAGGGGAATACCGGGCGGGTCGGTCTTCTCCTCTCCGATGCCTAAGTTAGTACAGTTGGGATGAACAGATAACTTAAGCACGTATGATAAGCAGTTGGAGAGATCAGTTACCTATTAAAGAGGGTAGTTGAGGTCCTTATATAGGTGGCTGGGCGTGAGGTCTGGTCTCACTCTTCGATGTGGGACTGGTTCCATTCTGCTTGTACACATAAGGGCAGTTCTGGTGACCTGTTTGGCAGGCTGGCGCCCCCGGCTCCCGGGCCCCTGGTCACAAGGTAGACTGCTGGGCCTCGGGTCCGGGTACTGGTGATACTGCTCCGGGCCTCAGTCCAGCCCCGGGCATGTTGGCTGCGGGTCTGTGGGCATGTGTAGCCCCTCTGTGGCTACTGTCAACAAGTCCCCCAAGTTCCCGGTCAAGTGCAATCTTGAATGGGGACTTAATATGTCTTGCTCCTGTCCCGCAGACCCGCAGGGTTACCAACCCAACGGTGCCCAGTCCCCCAAGTCCGTATTGAAGATTGGGCGTGACCGGGCGTTCGGGTAGAGAAGGCGTAGTGATGTGAGTACCTGTTAATGATAACGTGTGACAGTTATGAGTATGCCTGCAGTACTGATGATATTGTGCTCAAGTGTTGTCGTGCCATGAGTATGGAACGGGGTGAAACCCGGACAAGTGCATGGGAGGACAATGTAGCGTTGAGATCCGCCATGCAATAGATATGGAACCGGGCGAAACCCGGACGAGTGCATGGGAGGACAATGTAGCGTTGAGATCCACCATGCAATAGATATGGAGCGGGGTGAAACCCGGACGAGTGCATGGGATGATGTGGCGTTGAAATCCGCCATGCAATAGATATGGAGCGGGGTGAAACCCGGACGAGTGCATGGGATGATGTGGCGTTGAAATCCGCCATGCAATAGATATGGAGCGGGGTGAAACCCGGACAAGTGCATGGGATGATGTGGTGTTAAAATCCGCCATGCAATAAATATGGAGCGGGGTGAAACCCGGGCAAGTGCATGGGATGATGTGGGCCGTGAGGACTCGACCGGTGGACTGCTATGTCGGGGCGAGTCCCCCAAGTTCCCAAGGCGAAATTGCTGCCAACAGTGAGGCAGGCCAGGAGTAGCCCGGTGGCTCGGCCCAGCTTGTGTTGGAATAAGCGTGGGGCAACGTGCCTGCGGGGAGATTTGTTCTGTTAGAAACAATCTGCCCGGTGGGGAGGCATTGAGATGACAAGTCTCGCCTTGGATCCCCATATGGATCGCAGTTCAGTGCGATGCAGGGTTTTTATCCTGCTAGAAAAGAGTACATGTGTTAGATGTAAACTCTCCCGGGTGTATAAAGCCCATGCCGGTTGAATGTTCTCATAACCGGTGTCATGCCATGGAGCCGGTTGAATGTTACCTAACCGGTGAGATGCCATGGAGCCGGTTGAATGTTACCTAACCGGTGAGATGCCATGGATCCGGTTAAATGGCTATAACCGGTGAGATGCCATGGATCCGGTTGAATGTTACCTAACCGGTGAGATGCCATGGAACCGGTTGAATGTTACCTAAACGGCCTAAACCCATATTGATCGCAGTTCAGTGCGATGCAGGGTTTTTATCCTGCTGGAAAAGAGTACATGTGTTAGATGTAAACTCTCCCGGGTGTATAAAGCCCATGCCGGTTGAATGTTCTCATAACCAGTGTCATGCCATGGAGCTGGTTGAATGTTACCTAACCGGTGAGATGCCATGGAGCCGGTTGAATGTTACCTAACCGGTGAGATGCCATGGATCCGGTTGAATGATCATAACCGGTGAGATGCCATGGATCCGGTTGAATGGCCATAACCGATGAGATATCATAGATCCGGTTGAATGTTACCTAACCGGTGAGATGCCATGGAGCCGGTTGAATGTTACCTAACCGGTGAGATGCAATGGAGCCGGTTGAATGATCATAACCGGTGAGATGCCGTGGAGCCGGTTGAATGATCATAACCGGTGAGATGCCATGGATCCGGTTGAATGATCATAACCGGTGAGATGCCATGGAGCCAGTTGAATGATCATAACCGGTGAGATGCCATAGATCCGGTTGAATGTTACCTAACCGGTGAGATGCCATGGAGCCTTGGCTCTTGGGGAAGTGGGAGGGCTTGACGCCTTGGTTCCCACTCCTATCTCCCTTAACTGCCGCTTATAGGCAGGATAAGTGGCTGATATGCATTTAAGGAGGAAGCCCATCAGTCTAATCAGTTATGATGGCGTGGAAAGGTTACCGATGCTGAGACACGTGTCAGTAGGGAGCGATCTGAGATGGAGGGCCTGGATTCGCAGGCGTTTGAGTTGTCCTGATTGCGTGTTTTGGGGGGATTGCAGGGGTACTTAGGGCATCAGATCCGTCTATAAAACGGCCTCCTTTGCCTTCATTACTTCTGTTTTGCTCTTTGGCCCAGAGAGAAGAAGAGAGGGTTGGAGAGGAATCCGGCGAAAGTTCTGTAGAGGTGCCTCGCGATATCTGTGCCCCAAGCGTTCTGGGTCTTTGCCTATCATTGCTCGGTGTTTTCGTAGGACGGACTTTCCTTGGTTGTGCATAGTAATTGGTAAGTCTTGCTTTCTTTGGGCCGTGTTTTTTTTTCTTTTTGGCGTTCTGCGGCGGGGGGGGGGGGGGGGGGGGGGGGGGTGCTCTGCCGCCGACTGTGAGTCGTTGTGAGCCAGGCGTCTGCGGCAAACTTGAGGAGGAGCCGCAGAGGGCGCTGTTCTAGCCTGTTACTGATAAGCGGTGGGGTTTTGTTTTCTTCCCCTTAGGTTGAATGGCTTCTGCAAGTTCGGATGGGGCTTCCGAATCGGCCGACAGGCGTCCCGTGGTGGACGATGAGGAGAGATTGGAGAATTGGCTCAGTTCGGAATCCCCGGAGTCTGAAG
The DNA here is from genome assembly GCA_963682095.1 of Potentilla sterilis. Classification (NCBI taxonomy): domain Eukaryota; kingdom Viridiplantae; phylum Streptophyta; class Magnoliopsida; order Rosales; family Rosaceae; genus Potentilla; species Potentilla sterilis. The sequence goes on from OY821764.1 coordinate 35,040,656, forward strand.
CCGTTGACCGCTCCCGGGGCGGGGTCTCATCTTCCGGGTCTTCGGGATCTGAGGGCATCCCGCGCGGGGTGCGCTTTCCTGGCACTCTGCCCTTGAGCTACACCATCGGGAGTGGGAAATAGGCCGTGGTGTGCGATGAACCGGAGGGAACTATGAACCCCGAAGAGATTGCCACCTTCCGGAAGACGTGGAGTATCCCCGATGAGGTGGCGTTACGGCCGTTGAATCCCGGAGAGTCGGCCTGTAACCCGGAGGCGGGTTGGGTTGCTGTTCACGGAGACCAATTTCGCCACGGGTTCTCCCTCCCGCTGCCGGACTTCGTGCAGTATACGCTTAGCGCTCTGCAAGTGTCTCCCGCGCAGCTTCCCGGAAAAAAGTGGAGGCAGTTGCTAAGCCTCGGTTGCCTATACGAGCTGTCTGGGATGAGCATGCCAACGGTGAACGAGTTCCAGGCACTGTACAGAGTGTCCTACTCGAAGAAGAGAGGGTCCCGGGGTTGTCTGTCCTTTTGCGCCCGACACTTCCAGCCTATCATCACCCATCTGCCTTCCTGGGTGGACAATAGCTGGAGGAAAAAGGTGGTGATGGCATGTGAGAAGTGGCAGAAGAGGAGTAAGATGTATTGGGTTCCTGGTGCCTTCCAGCCCCTTGCCGTTCAATCGTTCGTACTGTCCGAGTTAGAGCGGGAGAGGATCATGACGATACTCGGGTGTTGGGACGATCTTGAGCGGAGCTCCTACAACTTCATTCGGCGGGAGGTGTTAGAGTACTGCTGTCTCGGGCGGGATCCCGGTGCGTAGCAGGGTTTTAGCGATGGCATTTCTGCTGACCGAGTTGATACTAACCCTTTACTTGTCCTGCAGGTGCATCTTCCCAGACGGTCGTCAAGCCCGATAATACCATATCTATGGACGGTGAAGACCTTGTCTCGAGGCTGAAGGAGAAAGGGGAGGCCGTTTCACGGACCTAGGTGGATGAGGAGTCTGGTCGACTGACCGTTCATGCCGAACCGAGGGCTATGGACGTTGAGGACGACGTCTATGTTCTGAGGCGTGTGAAGAGCCACCCCGCTGCGCCCAAGGTGGGACCCGGAAAGGGCAAGACCACCGGGGGGCCACCAAAGGTTCCTGGCGGGACGAACAGGATCCCGCACCGGCCAGGATCGGTCCAGCTCGTCACCAGGGTCACCCGGTCAGGCGCACAATCTTCTTCACCGGACGACCAGGGGGAGAAGAGGCGGAGGGTCATGGACGTCCCTCCTTCTGCGCTGGTGACGCTGACCGGGCGTTCGTCAGGTGAAAACTTGGCGAAACGGCTCAAGGTGGTCAGCGGTACGACGAGTTCTGCTGGGGACAAGGCCGCTGCTGCCTCAATCTCTGCCGGTCAGCAGAGTATCCCCGCTCCTACGGAGGAACAGGGGGGAGGTCTGGAGAGTCCCTTCGTCCGAAAGCTGGCGGCAGATGTGACTGGCCTTTGTCTGGATGGGCCTGCGGTCGCCGGAGCCTTGGCGGGGGAGAACCGTCAGAAGAGCAAGGAGTGGGTTCTCCGGGTAAGAACTGCTTGGGGCCATGGCACCGCTCATAACTCGTTACCTTTGCTGTTTGCTTAATTGGCTCCCTGTTGTTCTGTAGCTATTGACAATCTGTACCAGCCGGACCCGAGTGAGGAGCTGCCGGAGCTGAAGAGGCAGGTGGCCACTCTGACAGAAGCCCGTGAGCGCCTGGAAGTCGAGAAGTCCAGGCTCGAGCAGGAGAATGTTAGACTGGAGGAGAGGGCCAAGAAACAGGTGGCCGGGCTAGAAGAGCAGGTCCGAAGCCTTGAGGAGGAGAGGGCCGAACTGGAGGAGAGAGTGGATGAGCTCCAGGTGGGAGCTGCCGCTGTGCGTGCCGCCACCGCCGCTGCGGCCGGAGAAGTGGACCCGAAACTCTACCAGCGGGTTGTCCTCAAATATCACGACAGTGATCAGTTCCTTAAGCTTCTGGAAAAGGCTAGGGAGTCGGGTATTGCTGACGCCTACGAGGAGTGGGAAGAGAAGGGGTACCTGGATACCTCTCGGATGCCGAAGGCGGGGGCCGGTGATGATACCCATGAGCAGTCGGTAGAAGAGGAGCAACCGGAAGGGGAAGACGGGCCTCAACCTGTTGGAGAGGATGCGACGGCTCCATTTGGAAAAGCTGGTGGGATGCCCGCTGAGGGGGGAGGCGCGGCTCCTTGAAGATTTTTTGTTTTGCTCTTTTTTTGTAAATTCGCTGGAACGGTTTTTGTTTGTATTACCCTTTGGATATACATATTTTTGCACCGGCTGAACCGGTGGGATTTTTTTGTTTTCAAAATAGTTGGCATACATATGATGTTACTTTGGTTGAACCGTTGATATGCCAAACTAACTGCTTGGAGGTTCGGGCGTGCCTACCAGCCCTGGCCCTACTCCCGGTTGGGATCTGCTCTCCTTTCCCCTATGTACCGCTGGAGCTGACCGTTGTTAATCAAACCCTCCACCGCTGTCTTGAGGGCGAAGCAACTGTTCGTCCGGTGGGTAGCTTCATCGTGATAGGAGCAGTACTTGCCCGTTCGCGCCTGGGTAAGTTTCCCTTTTGGGTACTTGCTCCTCGGTGGTGGGGGAATGATGTTCCCATTCTCGTGCAAGATGTCCTCGTATGAAGAGGTTAGGGTGGTGAAGACCTCTTGACGTTCTGCTGGCATGATTTCCAGGGGGCGTTCTTGCCGGTACTGCGCCGGCTTATGCTCGCCCTGAGGTTTGTCATGATAGGGCTTTTGCTGCTGTGGGTTCCCCCAATTTCTGCTGGGTCTGCTCGGTCGGGCACCCCGGTTCTCGCTTCGCTGGCCGGCCTTGTTTTCTCGGTCGGGAGGGGGGTTCTCCTCCCGGGGGTGCTCCTCCCGCTGCTCGTCCCGCTTTATTTTCAACAGGTGCTGCCCGTACGTTTCATGATCGGCCTGAGCATGCCTGATGGCCATCGCCATTAGCTCGTCATACCCCTGCGGGAGTTCTACCCGTACGGCGTAGGAAATTTTCCTGGCAGGAGCCCTTGTTTGAACGCCATCTCGGCGATACCCTTGTCGAGGTTCCGAACCCCGGCCGTCGCCGTTTGCCAGCGGTTGACAAACGTCCTTAGCTCCTCGCCAGGTGCCTGCATACAGTTGAAGAGGATGGTTGATGTCCGGGCTCCTTCGACCTGGAGGATGAAGCGGCCTACGAACCGGTCGGCCAGTTGCTCGAACGCTTCGATGGAGTTCGCCGGGAGCTCATAGAACCAGCTGAGCGCCTCTCCAGACAGGGTTTCCTGGAAAATGTTGCAGCACACTGCATCGGAATAGCCCTTGGCGCACGTTTGGGACCGGAAACTATCCAAATGTTGGTATGGGCAGCCGGATCCTGAGTACGTGAGCTTTAGGGATTTCTGGTTACCAGACCTCCTTGATTCCAGAACCCGGTGCGAGAAAGGGCCCATGCGCTCGTTGAATCGCGCCCCTTCCATCGGCGCGCCGCCCTTCTCTCGTTGGCCTCCATTTGGGCCTTTAGATCCGACACAGAGTCGGTGAGTATCTGTAGTGCCCGTGCGATCGGGGTCACGACTTCATCCTCGAATGAAGTGCGCGACTGCGGGGGTGCCGGTGTGCTCATCGGCAAAACCGGGCCGCTCGGGGACTCCGCACGCAGGCGACCTACTTCTGCCCTCATCACCCGTATCTCCCCCGCCATATCGTGCCGGTCGGGGCTATACGTGGTGTCCTGGTCACTGTCACCGAGCAGACTCTCCTCTTTGTCACTCGGATCGTCCGAGAATGTCAGCGAGAAGACCTGGTGTGTTGGTTGGTCTCCTTCTACTGGACATTTCCTGCGCATGCTATCGTTGTGTGCCCCCGGTGTGCCGGTCGGCCTCCCACTGCTGCCGTCTTCCTGGTTGCCCTGGTCGCTGCGTTGCTCCCGTACAGCGACCGGGGTGGAGATGAGCGCTTGCTCCGATGCAACCCGCTGACCCTCTGTTGCATTTCTTTCCTGGCCCGCTTATGAGCTTTCTGCCATTTGGTGACGCTTACGTGGCTTTTATGCAAGGCTCCCACAGACGGCGCCAATTGTTTCTGCATAAACCCGTAGGCCTGGTAGAGACAGATGAATCTAGACGTGATCTCCTCCTGCAAACCTGCTAACTAAGGGGAATACCGGGCGGGCCGGTCTTCTCCTCTCCGATGCCTAAGTTAGTACAGTTTGGATGAACAGATAACTTACGCACGTATGATAAGAAGTTGGAGAGATCAGTTACCTATTAAAGAGGGTAGTTGAGGCCCTTATATAGGTGGCCGGGCGTGAGGTCTGGTCTCACTCTTCGATGTGGGACTGGTTCCCTTCTGCTTGTACACATAAGGGCAGTTCTGGTGACCTGTTTGGCAGGCTGGCGCCCCCGGCTCCAGGGCCCCTAGTAACAAGGTAGACTGCTGGGCCTCGGGTCCGGGTGCTGGTGATCCTGCTCCGGGCCTCAGTCCAGCCCCGGGCATGCTGGCTGCGGGTCTGTGGGCCTGTGTAGCCACAGAGTGGCTACTGTCAACAAACATCATAACCATGCACTCATCACATTAAGCATCATCATAACAGGTTTATTCGAACGCCCGGCCAAGCCCAATCTTAAACGCGGACTTGGGGGGCTAGGGTACAGTTGGGTAAGTGCCCCAGCGGGTCTGCGGGCCTATAAAGCAAGACATATTTAAGTCCCCATTAAAGATGACACTTGACCGGGAACTTGGGGGACTTGTTCACAGTAGCCATAGAAAGGCTACCCAGGCCCCCAGACCCGCAGCCAGGACTTCTGAACCCTGCCCAGGGCCCAGGGCCAAAGCATGAACACCTGCACCCGCGCTCGGGCAGGTCTTACCTGTGATCTCGGACCGAGAACCAGCTATGGCAGCTCCCCAAACAGGGGTCGAAACAGTACAGTAATATGTGCAGAAGGGGGCTAGTCCCACATCGAAGGGTGAGGCCAGTCCTCACACCCGACAGCCTATATATGAGTCCCAACTACCCTTATTAATAGGTAATCAATACTTCAACTACTCATTCCCGCTTAAGTTATCAGTTTATTCCAACTATACTGACTTAGGCATCAGAGTGGAATAGACTGGCCTCGCCCAGTATTTCCTTAGTTAGCAGGGTTTGCAGGCAGAAATCACACTAAGATCCACCAGTATCTGTGAGTCTACGGATTCAGACAGAAACAGAACTTGAGTTACGTTTCGATGTATATATTGAGCATATGTCAAATTGACAATTTATGCGATAAGAGAAAATTGAATTTGTTCCACATTTTAAAGAAATTTATGCCACGATGTTCATGTAAAAAGACGCAAGTGAGAATTCATTTGAGCTCCTTTGCATTACCTCTAATGACTATGGATGTAAACGAGTATTAGAGTAATTTATATGTCAACTTAGTGGGTTATATGTAACCGCTAATTAAATCCAAAGTCATAAGAAAATGATTGAAATTCTGACATAGATTGGCTTTGACGCAACTACTCAAAATCTGGTGATCCGTACATTAAAGAAATTACTATGGACACCCATATTTTGGATGAATAGAAGCAAACACCAGAAGAATATGGTTCCCACACGAAATCGAGGACGACCAAAGAACATGTTATCCTCAAATATTATTTCGACACAATTCATATAGGGTTGAATATATTTGATGTACAAGTACATGCACTTATACCCTATTATGCTTCTGACATCCATCATGATTTTATGAATAAAAACACATCATTCAAAGCCCACTCGTAAATTTATGATTGACACAATCATATGTAAAGGAAACTTGTGTTCTCATTATGTTCTTATATTGAATCCAAAGAGGATCCAGTGGACTGATTCAACCAACTTGCGGACACCTTAGATATTTTATGGTGTTGGTTGTTGTGTCGACACGCTGGTCACGTGTCGTGACACCATCCACAATTAAAATTTATGCTGCGTATGCTAGAAAGTCAAAGCACCTAGACCAGGTTAATTTCCGTAGGCGCAATGATTTTATAGCTTATTATATGGGATCTGTAATGGGCATCATATTCCTATATAAAAACTCAATTGGTCTCACGGAAAACGACTACAGTAATAGTCTTATTATTGGTAAGGCACACCAATACTTCTGTTTTGGGTTATGCAATTTTGCATGCAGCGTTACTTATTCATCTATAGTCATCATCATTGAACCAATTTACACCATAGCTAGTGACTATGTGTGAGGATTTTAAAGGATTTCAAACAAACTTGTAATCCTTGAGCTCTTTTGGATTGACACGGATTTACAATCCTTGAGCTCGATTAAATGCTTTTATGTGCCAAAATTGGGCCGCCACAGCGCACAATGATGGGTTACTTGAGATGAATAAATATTTATGATGGATATGAACTTCCAGGTAATCCGCTATGTCGAAACCTTGACAGGCGATCTCCTTACCGCTAGATTTGTAGTGTGTCACTTTGATGAGACAGTCTTCCCGTCGTTAGGGGGAGATAAGAACAAGCATGTTCAAATGGAACGACAAGAATTGTCGTGGTTTGTCCCTACTGTGTCTCATCCTGATCCTCAAAATCACACAAAGTAAAGTATGCAGATGTCTTCACACAAAGTAAAGTGTGCAGATGTCTTATACATCTCATCTTGATCCTCAAAATCACACAAAGTAAAGTGTGCATATGTCTTATACATTAAAGTGACGAGATCATATAAACCTGCTGCAAATATACCTGCAAGGATTGTGTTTTATCAAAAGAACATGGTACCACCTAAGAGGAATTGGGTATTGCACTGCCACCATGGATGGTGGCATGGTGATGCCATAAGTGGCATAAATGGTGTCACAGGCCGTGACTCTCCAAGGAAGAGGGGAAAGCCACCTTAGGTTCGATAATTACTCACCCAAAGGAAGAAAGTGAGTTTTGGCACAACATGATCTATTGATCAGTGATACTGAAATCCGTCTCATGAGAATATTTCTGGATTGTGGTTATCATTGGGGGACGCTTCAAATGTTAGAACAAATCCTTGAAAGTATAGAGATCTCTATAAATACATTACAGTAGTGTACATGAGGACGTGAAATAATGAGTCTAATATCGAACCATACTTCGTTGAAAAATATCAACGTAGTAAATTGGCCAAATGGAAAGAAGTGATCCAGTATAATCAAAGAGATAGGTCGTTTGGGCAGGCGACGCTGACACCGCAAATATAAATCCTATCAAATATATCTTTGTTAGAATGCGTAATGAGAATAAGAGTATGTAGACTTACCTTATGGCTCAAGGTCTCTCAAAAACTCACTGAAATCGACTACGGGAAGATATTCTCTTGTAATGAACCACGAGGAGACAATTTCTCGTAATGGATGTCATTGCACTCCACTACCTTGTCAGTTTGGTAGTTTCCGAAAAACTGAACATGCAGCTTACGAAAGTGGACAAAACATATATCTCTATGAGGATTTAAATTAAGAGATATACATGAGGATCCTAAACGAACTTCATCCATTACTACAAGAAAATATGGCTTTGCCGACGAAAAAAAAAAAACGGCCGACGAAACACTTTTTTCGTCGGCTATTTCCAAGAATGGCCGACGAAAATTTTTGTCGTCGCAAAAAAAAAAATTTCGAGAATGGCCGACGATTTTTTATTTCGTCGGTAAAAATGAAAAATCGTCGGCTATTCTACAAGAATGGCCGACGATTTTTTCCGTCGTCCCTAAAAAAAATGTTTCGTCGGCTATACTCCTATAATGGCCGACGAATTAAAGTTTTCGTCGGCTATACAAATTTTGGAAGAATGGCCGACGAAGTTGGCAATTTCGTCGGCTATAAGTCTTTATATTTTCAGATCTGGACAGAAGCTGCTCATTTGAAAAAAAAACGGGAGAAAGAGTGAAAAATCTGTGGGTATTGTTGAAATCCGTCCTCTCTTACATTGTGGAGCTATATATAGGTACGTATATGTGTATATATGTTGATTTTGAGTTTTAGTTGAGTTGATTTTGAGTTTTAGTGATTTTGATATAGTAAGTGATTTTTTGTTTTGTTGTTGTTTTAGTGTTAGAATGTATGTATATATGTTGATTTTGAGTTGTAGTTGAGTTGATTTTCAGTTAGAGTATAATTATGTGTTTTAATTTAATAATGTTATTTTAATTAGTGTTAAAATATATATAAATTAATATGTTAATTAATGGTTGTAGATAGTGTAATGAACTTAAATAATGGTTGTTAATTAATGGTATATATATATATGAGTTGATGTTGATAATAATATATATTGTAATATATATGTGTTAATTAATTTATTATTAATTAAAGTTATACATATATATTATTATCAGGCTATATATGGATCGAGATAAGAGTTGGATTTCGCTTCCAAGGCATGACCGACGATACACTACAGGAGTTGTGGATTTTATGCAGTTCGTCGAGGAAAATGCAAAAGGACCGTACCATTATTGCCCGTGCAAGAAATGTAAGTGTCGCAGTGATATGTGTCGATTTCCGATTAGGACAGTATGGGAGCACCTAAAGAGTAATGGGTTTTGGCCGAAGTACACACGTTGGATATATCACGGTGAGCCATCATTAGATGGATCGCATGATCATGGGCAGTATTTTGAGGCGGGCAGTAGTAGTACATCCAACGATCCAACAATGGCATTCGTCAACGACGTGTTTCCTTTTGAAAGCGGTGTACGTGGGGAACAATATATGCAGGACCCGGTGCAGCCGTTCCCACAAGTTGTCAACACTGCTGCCTTTGACAAGTACAACAAACTGATTGCATTGCGACAGACCCCTGTGTCTTCAAGTTCTGAGAAGACAGTTCTTCAAAGTGTGATGGAGGTAATGAGGATTAAAGTCGAGACAAAAGGGAGCATCAGGCAAGTGGATGAATATCTACAGTACACTTCTTCGTTGTTGGAGGAGGGTCATCGTAATCCTACCAATCACCGTCAGGTCCGAAGTATCCTCAAAGATCTAGGGCTTTCCTACATTAAGATCCATGCATGCGCATTTGACTGCGTTCTCTTCTGGGGTGAAGATGCAGAAGGGAATGACCTTGCTAGCCTTGAGGCATGTCCGATATGTCAGTCTGACCGATATAAGTTGACGGGAGCAGGCAATAGGAAACCTGTGAAAGTGCTTCGGTATTTTCCGTTGAGAGATAGGCTTGAGCGGTTGTACATGTCAGAAACCACCGCAAAAGCTATGAGGTGGCACGGTGAGCGGGACGCGGGAAATGCAGATATCATGACACACATCTCTGACGGAGCGGCTTGGAAGCATATAAACAATGAGTTTCCTTATTTTGCGTCAGATGTCAGAAACGTCAGGCTCGGGCTCTCAACCGACGGGTTCAACCCTTTCGGCACCATGAGTCTTTCATACAGTATATGGCCGGTGGTTTTGGTACCTTACAACCTTCCTCCGTGGATGTGCATGAAGAAGGAATATAATATGTTGACGTTGTTGATTCCGGGGCCTGGTTACCCAGGGAAATGTCTCGATGTGTATATGAGACCATTGATTGAAGAGCTTAAGGTATTGTGGGACGTTGGTCATCCCACTTTTGACAAGTACAAGCAGGAGACGTTCCAGATGCATGCCATGATTATTGGTACCATCAGTGATTTTCCTGCTTATGGGATGTTGTCGGGCAGCGTTGTTAGGGGATACAAGGCTTGTCCAGAGTGCCTCAGCGATTATGGGAGCACCCCTCATTGCAACAAGATATGCCGAATGGGTCATCGTGTGTTCCTTCCGGCGGATCACCACTGGCGTTACGAGTCCGCCGCATTTGATGGAACCGAAGAACACGGCCGTGCTCCCAGAAGATGGACAGGAAGAGAAATTTTAGCAAGACTTAATGAGTACGATTTTGGGCCCCTCAGCAATCATCCCGATATTGTAGCGGAAATACCTGAAAGGCCTGAGGAGTACAAATTCTGGACACATAGGAGCATATTGTGGGAACTCCCGTACTGGTGTGAGTTGCTGATCCGTCACTTCCTAGACGTTATGCACATAGAAAAAAATGTTTCTGAAAGTGTGGTGGGCACAATGCTGAACTTGGAGGGGAAGACGAAAGACGGTCCTAAGGCTCGCACTGATATGCAAAACATGAATATCAGAAAACCACTATGGTTGAAACAAGGGAAGAGAAAAATGCCTCAAGCTCCTTACACCGTCAAGCCTGAGCATAAATCAGAAATTTTGCATTGGATAAGTCGGGCCAAGTATCCTTCAGGCTTTGCTGGAAATATAGCCAAGTGTGTCAACAGACAATGCAACAATCTGTACGGGTTGAAAAGTCATGACAATCATATCCTGCTACAACGTCTCTTCCCTGTTTTCATTCGACCGTTCCTTCCCCGTCACGTTGTGGAGCCGTTAGTAGCGTTGGCAAGATTTTTCCAGAAGGTATGCACACGGGAAGTGAGAAAATCTGACATCCGGGAAATGCAACAAGACATCGTTCATATCATGTGTAAATTTGAGATGATATTTCCTCCAAATTTTTTCGACATCATGCCTCACCTCATGATCCATCTTCCTCGGCAGTTGTTGCTTATCGGTCCTGTGCACTTCACTTGGATGTATCCGATGGAAAGGTACGTATTTTACACCTTATGTTAATTTCCTCATCAATATATGTGATATAGTGTTAATGTATTATCATAACACTTTAAAAACTTGATTTATAGGCAACTTGGACAATACGGTGGTTTTGTCCAAAACAGATCCGCACCTGAAGGATGTATAGCTGAAGCATATATTGCGCACGAGTGCGTCACCTACATGAAGCTGTATTTCGGAGCGTTACAGGAAAGCATACAGGAAGATGTACCGTCACAGTTCAATCTTTCCATACTCTCCGACGATGTTGTACTCAGTGGAAACATGTCAGATTCCTACAAGTTGAAAGATTATGAGGTAGCCATTGCACATTGGTGGGTACTAATCAACTGTCCAGAAGTTCAGTTTTGGAAGGACATACATCTACGCTGTGAAGGAGTAGCAGGTGATCGCGATTACCACAACCAGACATTCGCAGAGTATTTCGGCCGCTGGGTACGTACCTTTAACACTATTCTATACGTGTTCATATATTATTGTGTATATTTATTCATATTTATAGTTGATTCTGATGGTTGCAGATGGACCTTATTGCAAATGATAATCACCCAAATTGGTCGCACGAACTCAGACTTTTAGCGAGAAGGCCGGTCTATTCAAAAGTTTATGCGACGTGCAAGGTGAATGGTGTGTTATTTCGATGTGAAGACAGAGACCTCAGACTGAAAACAAAAAATTCAGGGGTTATGGCACATGGTGGGGATGGTGGAGTTGACTATTACGGTGTTCTCCATTCAGTTGTGGAACTGCATTACGGGGAAGACATGAAAGTGCACCTTTTCAAGTGTAGATGGTTTGACACACGGCCGCAGAGCATGAAAACCGATCAATACGGCGTAAGTTCTGTGAACACTAATACATCATGGTATGAGGACGACCCGTTCGTTTTAGCCACATGGGTGAAACAAGTGTTTTATCTTGATGATCTCGCCAAGGATGACCCGTGGAAAGTAGTCAACACTATCCACCATCGCAACATTTACCGGGCGTCTACACTTGGAGTGGCTGAAGAGAACGAGGAAGGGGGCACCGCGTATCAAGAGCCCAACTCAAACGGTATTCCTGACTCCTCTTTTATTCGCCTAGACACGCCGGTGCGAATTCGACGTGAAGAGCCACTGCTTGTTGATGTTGATCCAAATGAAGAAACTAACGAGGACTCTAGTGGTGAGGAAAGACATAGATTACCCCTATCGAGCAATTCAGAAACCGAAGAAGACTCATCCGATGATTCCGATTACAATCCGACGGATTAAGTAATTTAAATGATGTAATCCTTTCATTTGTAATCAACTCATTTCTAATGAACGAGCGTGGGGATGAGCCTCCCAGCTAGGCTGGGTTCCAAACCCCTTAAAAAAAATTTTGAAATATGTTGACTGTTGGGTTTCTGGTTTTTTATGTTCAATTTTGGTTATATGTGAACAGGACATCGGAATAGGAGAGGTGTAAAACCACTGATTTTTTTGGTTTTTTTTTCAGAGAATAGCCGACGAAAAATGCACTATTTCGTCGGCCATTACAACAATGGCCGACGAATAATGAATTATTTCGTCGGCCATAAGTTTTTTAAAAATAATTATTTTACGAACAATGGCCGACGAAAATTAAGTATTTCGTCGGCCATAAGTTTTTTAAAAATAATTATTTTACGAATAATGGCCGACGAAAATTAAGTATTTCGTCGGCCATAAGTTTTTTAAAAATAATTATTTTACGAACAATGGCCGACGAAAATTAAGTATTTCGTCGGCCATAAGTTTTTTAAAAATAATTATTTTACGAACAATGGCCGACGAAAATTCATTATTTCGTCGGCCATAAGTTTTTTAAAAATAAATATTTTACGAACAATGGCCGACGAAAATTAAGTATTTCGTCGGCCATAAGTTTTTTAAAAATAATTATTTTACGAATAATGGCCGACGAAAATTAAGTATTTCGTCGGCCATAAGTTTTTTAAAAATAATTATTTTACGAACAATGGCCGACGAAACTTCATTATTTCGTCGGCCATAAGTTTTTTAAAAATAAATATTTTATTTTTTACCGAAAACGACAAAAGAATAGCCGACGAATACTAGGTTTTATTTCGTCGGCTATGATTAAAAAAAAACAAAAAATGAGCAGTTTCTATTTTCTATCACTGTCGACAAACCATTGCTTCATCCTTCAAATGCAAATGTGTCGTGAAATAAGATATGACCGAAATATTGAAATACGTCTACGGTTGAAAAATGGGAAGATTCCGACAAAATCTGTGTGCCGAATGTTGCGGTTAGCTGTTTTTTACTTCCGTTTTCCTATGGGTAGCCTGACGGTCGGTAAATATTTTGAGGAAAATTTTTATACGATTAGTTGCGTCTTATCGATCTGAAACTATTCTCTGTTGAAGATCAGGCCAAAAAACGTCATTTAGACGGCCCAATTTCCGTTTTAAAGCGTTTAGAGGTTTGACTCACCCGGTTGACCATCCCGATCGAGCCTTTAACGTTGTCAGATGTAGTTGGATTTTTTTTCATACATGTATTTAATCTTAACGGTGATATCTGACGGTTGGAATAGATTTTCCCAACTTTTAGATTCAAAATCGGAACATATGCACTAATGTTCCTTAACTTGTTTACTAAGTGTTTAAGTGAATGTATAGTTTCAAATAGTTACTATACGTAGACTCTTCAAATGCAAATGTGTTGTGAAATAAGATATGACCGAAATATTGAAATACGTCTACGGTTGAAAAATGAGAAGATTCCGACAAAATCTGTGTGCTGAATGTTGCGGTTAGCTGTTTTTTACTTCCGTTTTCCTATGGGTAGCCTGACGGTCGGTAAATATTTTGAGGAAAATTTTTATACGATTAGTTGCGTCTCATCGATCTGAAACTATTCTCTGTTGAAGATCAGGCCAAAAAACGTCATTTAGACGGCCCAATTTTCGTTTTAATTTATAGGGTTTAGAGGTTTGACCTTGTAGTTTGACCAAAGGTTTAGCCGACGAAATCAAATATTTTGTCGGCTAAACTCTTGCCATCCGCTTAGTGTCCGCCGTTGGATGGCTCAGATCGAACGGCTGTGATTTTCCAAAGTATAGCCGACGAAATATTTAATTTCGTCGGCTAAACTCTAGTGATCCGCGCCTTTTCATTGTTCGCCGTTGGATGGGGGAGATCGGACGGTTGCTGAGCGCCTAAACTATGGCCGACGAGTTGATACATTTCGTCGGCTATACTTAAGTATAGCCGACGAATTAAAGCATTTCGTCGGCTATACATAAGTATAGCCGACGAAATTTTTTTAATTCGTCGGCTATACTATCGGGTATAAGTTTGTTGCAGCCGAACCCTAGCCTCCATTTGCTGCATTTTTCCAATCTTCCTCTTCGACGTGCAATCCGGCCCTCCTCCCTCTATCTCCTCCACGTCGGCAGCCCTGACCGACCTCCTCCCTCTTCCTCCTCCAATCCGGCCGGCAGCCCCGGCACCTCCTCCCTCCTCCTCCATTTTTTTCCGGCCGTCTCCCTCCTCCGTTTCCAGTGCCGACGAAAGGCCTGTCCCTCCTCCTCCCTCCTCCGGCCGGCCTCCTTCTCCTCTGCCCGAATCAAGCAATGTAAGGAATTTTTTTTTTTTTTCATTTATGTTAATTAATTGTTAATTTAGTTATAATTGTTAATTTATGTTAATTTATGTATTTATGTTAATTTAGGTATGTTTCTGCCTAAACCCGGGGGTCTAGTAGATACAGGACAATAATTAAGCTATACCGAACACTGCAAGTATAGTGGTTCACCGTGCCATCGGAGGGCACGGCTACGTCCACTTGGAATCCAGTAGGCGTGGCCAATAAGCCATCAGGTTACAAGGGTGGAATGCCTTGGATCCAAGATCCTTAATACTAAGGGGGAAGCCTCCTATTTATAGAGAAGGAAGGCTTCCTCCTACACCATGTTTCCAATGTGGGACACAAACCCACATTACTACACATTTGCCTACCCACGAAGCTACTTCGGGAGCCCGGTGCCACGCCCTCCGGGTGCGGCACCGGTGATCTCTGACATTGGGAATATAGCCGGGGTGCGGGTCTACTCGCTAGATGCCGGAAGTAGGACCCCCGCTGCCGGTTGCACGGTCCACGAGGTCGCCGGATGTGCTTGGCGGTGCACCATATATGTACTGTCAACAAGTCCCCCAAGTTCCCGAGTAAGAGTGCAATCTTACTTGGGGAGTTAATCAGTATGTGCCGCCAAGCGTAGGTGGTGACCGAGTCACCCCTACTACCTCCAGTCCCCCAAGTCCCTAAGTGAGATTGGGCTCTTCTCGAGGTGTGCGAATGTCGAGTCCCCCAGGCTCGGGCTGGAGATGTGACTTGGCCGGGAGTGCTGGGGTGCCGGGAGAGACGAGGCCGGGCGAGATGAGGTGGTGGGATGGCGATCCGGTCCGGGCGCTCGGCCTTCGGACGGATCGGAGAGCTGGCGATCAGGTCCGGGCGAGATGCCCCTGGACGGATCGGTGAGCTGGCGATCAGGTCCGGGCTCTTCGGCACCGGACGGATCGGAGAGCTGGCGACTCCGTCCGGGCGCTGACCGTCGGACGGATCGGAGAGCTGGCGATCAGGTCCGGGCGAGACGCCCCCGGACGGATCGGTGAGCTGGCGATCAGGTCCGGGCCCTGAGCCGTCGGACGGATCGGTGAGCTGGCGATACCGTCCGGGCGAGACGGATCGGAGAGCTGGCGATACCGTCCGGGCGCGGAGCCGTCGGACGGATCGGTGTGCTCGGCGATTCCGTCCGGGCCCTGAGCCACCGGACGGATCGGTGAGCTGGCGATACCGTCCGGGCGCTGAGCCGTCGGACGGATCGGAGAGCTGGCGATACCGTCCGGGTGTCAAGCCACCGGACGGATCGGAGAGCTGGCGACTCCGTCCGGGCGCTGAGCCGTCGGACGGATCGGAGAGCTGGCGACTCCGTCCGGGCGCTGAGCCGTCGGACGGAGCGGTGTGCTCGGCGATTCCGTCCGGGCGCTGAGCCGTCGGACGGATCAGTGAGTTGGTGATACCGTCCGGGCGTCAAGCCACCGGACGGATCGGAGAGCTGGCGACTCCGTCCGGGCGCTGAGCCGTCGGACGGATCGGTGAGCTGGCGATACCGTCCGGGCGCTGAGCCGTCGGACGGATCGGTGTGCTCGGCGATTCCGTCCGGGCGCTGAGCCGTCGGACGGATCGGAGAGCTGGCGATACCGTCCGGGTGTCAAGCCACCGGACGGATCGGAGAGCTGGCGACTCCGTCCGGGCGCTGAGCCGTCGGACGGATCGGAGAGCTGGCGACTCCGTCCGGGCGCTGAGCCGTCGGACGGAGCGGTGTGCTCGGCGATTCCGTCCGGGCGCTGAGCCGTCGGACGGATCAGTGAGTTGGTGATACCGTCCGGGCGTCAAGCCACCGGACGGATCGGAGAGCTGGCGACTCCGTCCGGGCGCTGAGCCGTCGGACGGATCGGTGAGCTGGCGATACCGTCCGGGCGCTGAGCCGTCGGACGGATCGGTGTGCTCGGCGATTCCGTCCGGGCGCTGAGCCGTCGGACGGATCGGAGAGCTGGCGATACCGTCCGGGTGTCAAGCCACCGGACGGATCGGAGAGCTGGCGACTCCGTCCGGGCGCTGAGCCGTCGGACGGATCGGAGAGCTGGCGACTCCGTCCGGGCGCTGAGCCGTCGGACGGAGCGGTGTGCTCGGCGATTCCGTCCGGGCGCTGAGCCGTCGGACGTATCGGTGAGCTGGTGATACCGTCCGGGCGTCAAGCCACCGGACGGATCGGAGAGCTGGCGACTCCGTCCGGGCGCTGAGCCGTCGGACGGATCGGTGAGCTGGCGATACCGTCCGGGCGCTGAGCCGTCGGACGGATCGGTGAGCTGGCGATACCGTCCGGGCGCTGAGCCGTCGGACGGATCGGTGTGCTCGGCGATTCCGTCCGGGCGCTGAGCCGTCGGACGGATCGGTGAGCTGGCGATACCGTCCGGGCGCTGAGCCGTCGGACGGATCGGAGAGCTGGCGATACCGTCCGGGTGTCAAGCCACCGGACGGATCGGAGAGCTGGCGACTCCGTCCGGGCGCTGAGCCGTCGGACGGATCGGAGAGCTGGCGACTCCGTCCGGGCGCTGAGCCGTCGGACGGAGCGGTGTGCTCGGCGATTCCGTCCGGGCGCTGAGCCGTCGGACGGATCGGTGAGCTGGTGATACCGTCCGGGCGTCAAGCCACCGGACGGATCGGAGAGCTGGCGACTCCGTCCGGGCGCTGAGCCGTCGGACGGATCGGTGAGCTGGCGATACCGTCCGGGCGCGGAGCCGTCGGACGGATCGGTGTGCTCGGCGATTCCGTCCGGGCGCTGAGCCGTCGGACGGATCGGTGAGCTGGCGATACCGTCCGGGCGCTGAGCCGTCGGACGGATCGGTGTGCTCGGCGATTCCGTCCGGGCGCTGAGCCGTCGGACGGATCGGTGAGCTGGCGATACCGTCCGGGCGCTGAGCCGTCGGACGGATCGGAGAGCTGGCGATACCGTCCGGGTGCTGAGCCGTCGGACGGATCGGAGAGCTGGCGGACTGGACCTCGCCCGGGCGACATGCCATACCGGAACGAGGCCCGCAGTGTAGAAGAGCTGAGATGCAATGTATTGATGCGTGCACCGTAGTGCGATGCATAATGATATGAGCATCATTGGATGATGATGCGAGGACTCGACCGCTATGGAGGCGAGTCTCATATTGCTAGGCTGCGGGGGATTACCCCGGTGTTGCGGGCTGGTTTTAAAGCGCCGGTAAACACTTGCTAGTTCTTCTCAGCTTGTGTTGAATAAGCGATGAGGTAAATGTACAGGTTTGTTAGCCTGCGGGGAGATTTGTTCTGTGTTAGAGATACAATCTGCCATGTGGGATGGTGTAGAGATAACGAGTCTCCCCCATATGTCCCCAAAGGTATCGCAGTTCAGTGCGATGCAGGGTTTTTATCCCGCTGGACAGTATCGCGGTTCAATGCGACGCAGGGTTTTTATCCTGCTGGACAAGAGTACATGTGTTAGATGTAAACTCGCCCGGTTTATAAAGCCCATGTGTTTGCCATGGAGGCGGGCGGACTCGACGGGCGACATGCCTATCGAAACGAGTCCCCCTGTGAAAAAGCCATGGGTCCGGGTGATTATGTTTCCGGAAAGTACTCTCGAGCCGGTTGAATGCGATGTAACCGATGGGCGGATCTCGTACGGGCGACATGCCATATCGAAACGAGTCCCCCAAGTGAGATGTAACTGGGTGGACCTCGACCGGGCGACATGCCATATCGAGACGAGGTCTACATGCATTGGAATGCGTGCACCGTAGTGCTATGCATTGTAATGCGATGCATAATGCGATGCATTGGAATGCGTGCACCGTAGTGCTATGCATTGTAATGCGATGCATTGATGCGATGCATTGGAATGCGTGCACCGTAGTGCTATGCATTGTAATGCGATGCATAATGCGATGCATTGGAATGCGTGCACCGTAGTGCTATGCATTGTAATGCGACGGCGCCAATTGTTTCTGCCTAAACCCGGGGGTCTAGTAGATACAGGACAATAATTAAGCTATACCGAACACTGCAAGTATAGTGGTTCACCGTGCCATCGGAGGGCACGGCTACGTCCACTTGGAATCCAGTAGGCGTGGCCAATAAGCCATCAGGTTACAAGGGTGGAATGCCTTGGATCCAAGATCCTTAATACTAAGGGGGAAGCCTCCTATTTATAGAGAAGGAAGGCTTCCTCCTACACCATGTTTCCAATGTGGGACACAAACCCACATTACTACACATTTGCCTACCCACGAAGCTACTTCGGGAGCCCGGTGCCACGCCCTCCGGGTGCGGCACCGGTGATCTCTGACATTGGGAATATAGCCGGGGTGCGGGTCTACTCGCTAGATGCCGGAAGTAGGACCCCCGCTGCCGGTTGCACGGTCCACGAGGTCGCCGGATGTGCTTGGCGGTGCACCATATATGTACTGTCAACAAGGTATAATTTATGTATTTATGTTAATTTAGGTAAATTTTAGGTATTTATGTTAATTTATGTATAATTTAGGTATTTATGTTAATTTAGGTATAATTTTGGTATTTATGTTAATTTAGGTAAATTTTAGGTATTTATGTTAATTTATTTATAATTTAAGTATTTATGTTAATTTAGGTAATTGTTTCCAAATTTATTTTAATTATATAATTTATACGTATAAATTGGTTTTTTAATTATATAAATTGATAACTTAATTGTATAATTTAGCTTAATTATATATATAGCTTAATTATATTTAATTAGAATTTGTTATTTAATATAATATAATTTAATATGTTAGTATATAAATTGTTATATTAAAATATGTTAGTATTATTGGTTATTATATTAATTAGAATTTTTTATTTAATATAATATAATTTAATATCAATTAATGTATTAATGCCTCGGGCTTTAGATGGCCGATGCATTAAGAAACCTATTCGGAGGCCGTCGTGGCAGCAGATCTAGAGGTTCTAGAAATTCCGGCGGTTCCGCAGACTCCGAGAGGACCGCTAGCCAGCCTGAGAGGACCACTAGCCAGCCGCGGAGGAGTGTAGATTCATCCCAGCTGCAGAGGACTGTGGATGCAGACCAGCCGCGACGGAGTGTGAGTGATCGGCACCAGACCCTTCTCCAGGTGGGGCGGCCGTCGAGCACTTCACTTCCGCATGCCGGTCCCTCTGTGGCTCCGAGGTTTAGTCGGCAGCTGTTTCACGAGGAGATAGCTGCCGACGTTCCTCAGGTTCGTATGCCTGAGGTTCATCGGGAGCCGATGCCGAGTCCGACTCAGTCTGGTGCTGACTCGACTGAGGTTCCTACTCTCCTAAACCAGCTTTTCCTCCCGTACAACATTCCGGCGATACCGGAGGTCGACTATCAGGGTGTGCCCTTATGGCCGGATATGCCTCAGTACGTTAGTGCTGCGGAGGCATACCGGCAGCAGCCATTTGAGGACCCTGACCACCTTATTTCGGCGAGGAGAAAAGGGAAGTCGACAGACGAGTCATCCACTTCAGGTAACATTTGATTTTATTAATTAAATGTTTTATTAAAATTAACGCACTAATATTTAATTTTATTAACCAATCGTCGTTTTTGTGATAGGGACAGCCGCTAGCAGTTCACGGAGGAATACGAGAGGTGTCATCTGTTTTGACACGCTCAGGAGAACTGTTGAGCGCAGCGGCAGGATCCAGATCATCGAACCTCCTAATCAGGAGGTTCAGGGGAAGAAAAAACGCGACTACTCGGGTTGCGTGGGTCCACTGATTAGGGACAGAGTCCCTATGTTGTGGACCCGGTGGGCTGATGTGCCCCAAGAGATCAAGAGGGAGGTGAACATTGCCGCGGCGGTGAGTAATTTAAAAAATTTAATTTATTTATCGTAATATTTAATAATTTTCGGTATTATTACAATTGTAAAACTAATAAAATATTATTTTTCAGACATTCTTCGAGATTGCCGAACACAGGCGGGATTGGGCGGACAACCAGCAGAACTTGAGGTACGTTTGTTTTTATGATATTATAATTATCTTATAATTATTAATATTTTATGATATTAATAATATTTCTAATGCACTTTTTTTTTTTCGTAGGTTCAAAGAGTGGAAGAACGAGCTGCGTTCTCACTATAACGAGTACGACCACCTTGGTCGTATGGACACTCCCAGGGAGTTCGTGTTCCGAGAGTACGAGTGGCGTTGGTTGAAGACAGTAGACTTCAACAACCCAGTTATGCAGGTAAATACTAAACTTCAGTAAAAATGTTTATTTTGTTAATATTTTAATTATTAGTTTAATTATTTTATAATTATTACATTAATATTTTCTGATGCATTTTTCTAATATTTTATTATTTGTTTGAAGGAACGGTCTCGGATAAACTCTGCGAACCGCCGCCGGAACACAACCCCCCATCATGCTGGTTCACGGCCGTTTGCACAGTATCAGGAGGAGGCGCTCAGAGATCATCCTGATAGCAACCCGTACGTGGAGACGTTCAAGATCGCTTATCCACAAGCGACAGAACAGCTCGTAAGTCGTTCATTACAATTTTAAAATTTTAATTATTAATTTTACTTAATTATATATTTGTTATAATATTAATTTTTTTTTCCCGTCCACTTAGGAGAGGGTCAACCGGGCCGAAGAAGAGGTGCTCCAGCAAGTAGTTCGGGAGACACAACCGAACATTTCAGAGGCAGATCTGGAAGAAGCCATGAGCCATGTCGACCGGTCCAGTGTCCAAACGGCAGCGAGGATCTTCGACGCAGCCTTCCCAAACCGGTCAAACAACTACTACTGCCGGGGTTTGGGAAGTGCTGGACTAGGGCTTCTGAAGACCACTAAGGGAGGTCAGAAGAAGGGAGGCGGGGAGAGCCAGCATATGAGGGGGGAAGTGCAGCGATTGGCCGCAGAATTGGCGACCTCGTCTCAGACAGTACAGGAGCTGCGCCGCAGCACACAGCAGTATCAGCAGGAGACGCGCCGCAGATCACAGCAGTATCAGTTGGATGTGGCCGGTTGGCATGCCGAATGCGAAAGAATTCGGCAACACAACTACGACGGCCAACAAAACTGGTGCTATGAGCTGTTCGCGGCACAACAACAAGGCCTTCCACCCCCGCCCCCGTTTCAGCGGTTAGCGGAACCTCCAATGCCTCAACCTCCCGTGTTCGGTCAGCAGGATGACGAGCCTGATGGAGAGCAGGATGCTGGGGATGACCTGCTGAACTTTAGTAGTTTAGGGTTTATGTATATTAGAACGAATTTAATAAAAATGGTATTTAGACGTGTTTCTTGTTGGTGCAAATGCATGGAATGTTTTTGTGATTTGCAGGTTGCTTGGAATGGTAATTTAGAAAATAATTTAATTTTTTTTTTCCCAAATGTAAGAAAAGCCGACGATTTTGGCATTATTTCGTCGGCTATAATAACTATAGCCGACGAATTTTACCAATTTTCGTCGGCTATACAACTTATAGCCGACGAAAATTACATTATTTCGTCGGCTATAACTAATTAATGCCTATTAAATATTAATATATTTTGAGGAAATAGCCGACGAAAATTATGTATTTCGTCGGCTATACTTAATGAATTTCGTCGGCCATACTCGAAAATACCCGACGAAATTCGTCCGCAATTTGTCCCAGGTTTGGCCGACGAAAAATATTTTCGTCGGTACAGTCGTCGGCCATACTCTACTATAGCCGACGAATTCTTTTTTTTCGTCGGCCATTAGTATAGCCGACGGGGTTGTTCCGACGACGTATAGCCGACGAAAATTTCGTCGGCAGATGGTATAGCCGACGAAATATAACCATAGCCGACAAAATTTTTTTCGTCGGCTATTCATCCGCATCTGGTAGTGCATCCAAATCAAGTGGCTCTAGATCACATGAGTACGTTTGCAAAAGAAATTGAAACGTTCACTAAAGTGACTACTTGATTGGGAAGAGATTGATGAATTATGCCATTGCGTTTTCATTATGGATATACACGAACTCTAAATGAACTAAGAGATACTCTGTTTCTGTCTGAATCCGTAGACTTACAGAGACTGGTGAATCTTGGTGTGATTCCTTCCTGCAAATCCTGCTAACTAAGGGAATACCGGGCGGGCCGGTCTATTCTGCTCCGATGCTTAAATCAGTATAGATGGGATAAACTGATAACTTAAGCGGGAATGAGTAGTTGAAGTCTTGATTACCTATTAATAAGGGCAGTTGGGACTCATTTATAGGCTGTCGGGCATGAAGAATGCGCATTGTTGGACCGTTCCAGCCCCTGCTTGGGGAGCTGCCATCCCTGGTTCCCGGGCCCCGATCACAAGTACGATATGTCCGGGCATGGGACCAGGTGCCCATGCCTTGTTCTCGGGCCCTGGGCCGGTCCAAGAGTGCTGGCTGCGGGTTTGGGGGCCTGGGTAGCCTCTCTACGGCGCCTATCAACATATTCTATGTATTGTAAATCCTAAGTTAAGAATGAAAAAGATCTTGGGAATACACAGTCTTGAAATGGAACTCAAGGACTGTAATGATGGTGACCATCTATCAATCGGCTTAGGCACTCTAAAGAATAAAGTGAGGCCTACATATACTCCCATGATCAGTCGAAGTCGTTACTCTAACAATAGATCCGTTTTTCATCTAAAGGAAGATGACGAAGAAGTGTTGGGAAATGAAATTCCCTGTACAAGTGCAATAACGCATGATTGTACTTTAACACAATACGTAAGACTCGATCTCT
This sequence comes from Potentilla sterilis, assembly GCA_963682095.1. Lineage (NCBI taxonomy): Eukaryota > Viridiplantae > Streptophyta > Magnoliopsida > Rosales > Rosaceae > Potentilla > Potentilla sterilis. The sequence goes on from OY821764.1 coordinate 35,063,678, forward strand.
CATTCGATCAAAATTTGTAAAGCTATGTAGCTTTGCGCCCACGCAATGCAAATGGTTCATTCAAATACTTAAAAATATGAAAGATTTGGGCTTATTCAATATCTACATAGAATGTGACATGATAAAGAAACTATACACGTCATGGCTAACTATGCGTAAAGAAAAACGCATTAAAGTTAAAATAAGAAAATCTGTTATTACAAATTAATTTCAAATCTCTTAACAGTTCATCCATACTCTAGACGGAGTTATGACTGTTTTATTATATGAATGTCATACCACGAGTGAACCTGATGTTCAATATGAACCTATGTGTTCGGTTCATGAACAACCTTATCCTCAAGATCAAAGTAAATCAAGTTGGATCTGAGGACGATTGTGGCAAGATTTAGTTACTAAATCATTGCTCAAATTCATATTTGGAAAAACATGTGAAAATGCATAACTATGCTAATGTTACTGAAGCTCCCTTGATCAAATGAAAGAATCAGGGAGAATCTCATAATTAATGTAAAAATCAGGGGGAGGTGCAGACATCAGGGAGAGTCTAGCACATACATGTTGTTTTCAAATGTAATAGGTGCATTGTGCTCTTTTTGTCCTTCAACAAAAGTTTTATTTTCTCCCATTGGGTTTTTGTTACTTGGCAAAGTTTTTAATGAGGCAACATCACATGCACCATTTTATCTCGGACTCGGCACAAGAGGGAGTGTTGAAGGAAAAACACATTATGTGCCTTCGTCAATGTAACTGACGAGAGATAATTATGCGGTCATTATTATCATAAATGTATTTACTATTACTGTTATAATACTCACCTTATATAAAGGGGATTATTAATGAAATGAGTAGATAATTCTCATTTTCCTATAACACTTTCTATATTTATGTGAGTAATTTTTAATATTAGGCCGAGTAAATTTTGATGTGAGTAAATAGTTAGACCTAGAACGTAATTTTTATGTTCAGAAATGAAATGGAAAAGGAGAAATAGAAAGGGAAAATGAAATGAGGAAAAAGTGGCTGTTGTTTTTAAACTGACCCCAATATCAAACTTTTGCCATTTTTTCTCCTGGCCTTAACTGTGCCACCTATAAAGCATTCACATTCCCAGGTGCATGCAACCGATCCAATTCTCTTCCAACTTGCCTCGAATCCAAGCAATGATCATAACCAAGTCCCAAAAACATCCTCAAACATCACATTGCTTACCGATCCAAATAGAGTAAAGGCTTCCCATTGATGATTCGTATATATTCCCACACCACTAAAATTTAGAACATGTCTCTGTTCATATCCATTGTGTCAATGTCCCTCCAAATTCAAAAAGATCGAATTCACCTTCTTGTGGAAAAATTTGCATTGGTCCCTATGGTCCCAGAAATGCTTTCTGTACGAGCCGCCGATAACAATACATAACCACCCATCAATGTTATCAATTATCTTTTTCAAAACTATTAGTTTCTAAACCCTATCACTAATCAATCAAGGGAGCTTCTATTCATACTTCTAAAAACAGTACTTGGACATTCCTTATATTTTCAAATTTTTATTGACTTTTGTTGACAGTAGCCGCAGAGGGGCTACAGCAAGCCCACAGACCCGCGGCAAGTACACCAGAGCCCGGCCCAGGACTCAGGATCGGAGCACCAGCACCAGGCCTCGGGGCCCAGCGGTCTATCCTGCCTCCAAGGGTCCTGGGACCAGGGGCGCCTGCCTGCCAAAGAGGGCACCAGAATATCCAAACAGAAGGGAACCAGTCCCACATCGAAGGGCAAGGCCAGCCCTCACCCTCAACCACCTATATATGGGCCTCGACTACCACCATAAATAGGTAACTTGTCTCCCTCCCTGCTTACATACGTGCCCAAGTTATATATATTCCAACTATACTAACTTAAGCATCGGAGAGGTGAAGGCCGGCCCGCCCGGTATTCCCCTTAGTAAGCAGGATTGCAGGAGATCGAGTCGGATTCATCAAGTATCTACCAAGACCCCCGGGTTTAGGCAGAAACAATTGGCGCCGTCTGTGGGAACTCTGAACAAGAAGCCGTGCAAGCAACACCGCTGGCTGAGATTGTGGGAATGAGTCAAGAGAAAGGAACTACTGAGGAAGGGCGTATTGCAGCTGTGCAAACGCTCGCCTCCACCCCTGTCGTCACGCGGGAGATGCGTGGCGAGCAGGGCAGCGATTTGGGAAGGAGCCGTGGAGGGCCCTCCGGTGATCCAGAGCCCCGCCACGAGAGCTCGCACGGGAAAGACCCGATAGAGGACGAAGGCAGCCCAGTGCTTCGTGGCCTATCCCTGACGTTCTCGGATGATCCGAGTGATCAGTCTGAGAGCCAGGATCAAGACCCCACGTACAGCCCCGACCATGACGGCTTGGCGGGAAAGGTACGGGCAATGGCCGCGGAAGTTAGTCGTCTCAGAGAGGAGAACGACCGGGACCGAGCCAAGTCCCAGGCCCGATACGAAGAGATAGAGGCAGTAAACACCGCCCTGGTAGCCGCCCTAGAGAGGGGGCAGCAGCGCAGTGCTGCCATGGCCGAGGCGCAAGCCGCACCCCTGCTATTCCAACCCCGGCGGCTAGAGGCAGGACAATCTTCGGGCGCCCGATCCAGCGAGCCTATGCGGGAGAAGTCGCGAGCCGGCGAGGACCTGCCGAAGAGCACGCCCGCCTCCCACCAGCCGCACACTTCGTCCGTGGGTGAAGTGGATACTCCAACCGCCCGGGCGCTGCAACTGCTAGCCAGCACCGTGTCGGATCTGAAGGCCCAGATGGAGGCAAACGAGAGGAGAGCGGCCCGGCCATTGGAAGGCGCCCGGTTCAACGAGCGCATGGGCCCCTTTTCACACCGAGTCATAGAGTCGGGGAGATCTGGCAACCAGAAGTCCCTCAAGCTCACCTATTCCGGGTCCGGTTGCCCGTATCAGCATCTGGACAGCTTCCGATCCCAGACCTGCGCCAAGGGTTACTCCGATGCAATCTGTTGCAACATCTTCCAGGAGACCCTGTCCGGAGAAGCGCTCAGTTGGTTCTACGAGCTTCCTGCGAATTCAATCGAGGCATTCGAACAGCTGGCTGACCGGTTCGTAGGCCGCTTCATCCTCCGAGTCGAGGGAGCGCGGACATCCACCGTCCTCTTCAACTGCATCCAAGCCCCCGGGGAAGAGTTGAGAACCTTTGTCAACCGGTGGCAGACGGCCACGGCCGGAGTTCGGAACTTGGACAAAGGCATCGCCGAGATGGCATTCAAGCAGGGGCTTCGGGCAGGGAAGTTTTCCTACGCCGTCAGGGTAGAACTCCCTCAGGGCTACGACGAGTTGATGGCTATGGCCATCCGGCATGCCCAGGCTGATCATGAGACCTACGGGAACCACCTGCTGAAGAGGAAGCGGGATGAGCAGTCTTTGGACCATCCCCGGGTAGAGGATCCCCCGCGCAGTCACGAGAGCAAACCCGGCCAGCGAGCCGAGCACGGGAGTCGCCGACCCGGCCGGAACAACAACAACAACGGCAAGACCTGGCCGCAGCGGCAGCAGAGACCCTTCTCTGAAAGGCCCCAGCCTCGGACCGAGAACAAACCTGCACCGTACCACCAAGAGCGCCCCCTGGCAATTATGCCAGCACCCCCGGCTAATCAAGAAGTCTTCTCCACTCTCACCGCATCATATGAGGACATCCTGCTGGAGAATGCGGACGTCATTGCCCCACCGCCCCAGAGAAGGTACCCCAAGGGGAAGCTCACGACGGCACAGACAGGCAAGTACTGCTCGTACCACGATGAGGCAACTCATCGGACGAACCAGTGCTTCGCCCTCAAGACTGCAGTGCAGGGCTTGGTTGACAGCGGCCAGCTCCAGAGATATGTAGGGGAGAGAGGAGCAGGCCCCGACCGGGAGGGTAACCCGGCCTGGTAAACCCGCTGGGTCCAGGCGGCTAGTTTGGCATATCGCCGGTTCAACCGATTGTAAAGATCAAATATATGCAAACTACTTTTGAAAATCCTGGCCCCGCAAGCTCAGACATATATATTCATAGTTAAAGTATCCAAAAAGTAAACCGCTCCGGAGAGTTTCTTTTACAAGCAAAAGCGAGAAAAACATCCTATGGAGCCGCATCTCCAGCGGTGGCTTCGTCGTCGACCTCAGCTCCGGCAGGTTCGGCACTGTTGGTAAAAGAATCCAAGTGCGAGCGATGTTCTGCTCCTGACTGTTTCTCCACCGCCAGCTGCTGGATGACCGGCTCCACAGGAGCATTTCCTTCGGCAGAGGTACCAGGCATCAGGGAAGTATTTAACCACCCCTTCGCCGCCCATTCCGTGTAGGCATCCGAGATGCCTTCCTCCCGGGCCTTCTCCAGGCAGTCCAGGAACCGATTGCTCTCCTCGTATTGAAGAACGAACCGGTCGAACTGTCCCGGATCATCTCCGCCAGCAGCAGCAGCGGCGGCACGCGCCTGGAGCTCGTCTATCTTGGCCTCCAGCTCGGCCCTCTCAGCGTCAGCCCGCTCCCGCTCACTCTCCATGCTCCGGTTCTGCTCCTCCAGCTCCCGGGCCCTCTCCTCCATCTTCCTGGCCTTTTCCTCCATCTTCTTGGCTCTCTCCTCCGCCCTGGCCTTCTCCCGATCCGAGCGGGACTTCTCCACCTCCAGAAGCTTCTGAGACCTGGATAGCGCAGCTATCTGCCTCTTCAGCACCGGGAGCTCCTCACTTGCATCCGGCTGGTACAGGTGGTAGAGCAGCTGCAGGACAGTAAAGGCCGTCAAGTGGCAAAGAAAGAAGGCGGGATATAAGCAATACGGTGGTATCATGCGATACTTACCCGGAGGATGGATTCCTTGCATTTTGGCCGGTTGCCACCCGCCAGCACGCCGTCAACCCCAGGCCTGTCCAGGCCGAAGTTAGCCAGGTCCGCCATCATCTGCCGAACGAGAGTATTGTCCGGACTTCCCATACCCACCTCCGCAGGCGCAGGACTGCTCTGGCGGGCCGCTCCGGCTCCCTCCCCAGCATGGGATGTTACGCTGCTGGTTGTCCTGACCCGCTTCGCCAGGACCTCCCGGGATGATCCGCCAGTTAGCGTCACCAGCAAGGGGGACGGACCCTCCGGCCCTTTCCGCTTCTCTCCCCGCCCTTCGGGAGCGGCGGCACGTGCGCTTGCACGAGGAACAAAAGCAGCGATACCCAGGCTCGCCGCACGGTTGGGGACTCTGTTTTCTCCCCCAGGAACCCGCACCGGTCCCCCGGTGCTCTTGCCCTTCCCTGGCACCGTTGCTGCCACAGTGTGATGGGTCTTCACTCGCTCCGGCACGTAGAACGATTCGTCCAGATCCCGGGCCTGGGGCTCCGCGTGCAACGTAACCCGCCCGTCCGCTTCCACCGAGGACCGGGCCACGCTCGCACCTTTCTCCGTAAGATGCTTCAGGAGATCTTCCCCGTCCATCGAAAGAGTGTTTTCGGGCTTGATCGCCGCCCGGGTTGACGCACCTGCAGGACAAAGAGAAACGTTAAATTGTTGAGCAAAACCTAGCACAAGTCCCACCGCTAGGGTTTGTTACCCACCGGGATCCCGCCCAAGCCCACAGTGTTCCAGCACTTCTCGCCGGATGAAGTTGTACGAACTTCGCTCCAGGTGGTCCCAGCAGCCGAGAATAGTCAAGACCCTCTCCTGCTCCAACTCGGACAACTGGAACGACTGGTCGCCTATGGGCTGGAAGGCACCAGGCACCCGGTACCTCCTCCTCTTCACCTGCCAAGCCCCGCCAGCCATCACCACCTTCTTTCTCCAGCTGTTGTCTACCCATGAAGGCATAGTGGTGATAACCGCTTGATTGTTGCGGGAGTTGAAGGATAAGCAGCCTTTGGACCCCGCCTTCCTCGAGTAGGACAACCTATACAGCGCCCGGAATTCATTAATCGTAGGCATGCTCATTCCGGACAGGTCGTATAGGCAGCCTAGACTTAGCAGCCGCCTCCACTGGAGACTGGGCAGTTGTGCGGGCGACGCTGGCAATGCACTCAGAATATACTGTACAAAGTCAGGCAGCGGTAGCGACATCCCGTGCCGGAACTGGTCCGGATGCACGGCAACCCAACCCTCCTCCGGGTTACAGGCCGACTCTCCAGGGTTCAGTGGACGCAAAAAGATATCGTCCGGGATACCCCACGTTTCCCGAAACACAGCGATCTCCGCGGGAGTCAGGCTCTCCTCCGGTTCGTCACACACCACAGCAGTTCTTCCCCTGCCAAGCATGTAGCTGTCAGCGTGCGCACCGGCCATTCGCACCCCGTGCGGTATCTCAGCTTCCGAGGAATCTGACCCGGAATCCGAGGACGTGGACGAGGCACCGCTCCCGGACCGGTCCGTGGCTTCTTGCTCCGGGGCTTCAGAATCGAGCCAGTCCTGCATCCTCTCCACATCATCCACCACAGGACCTCTTGCGGCAGATTCAGAAGCCTCCTCCGAACTCGAAGTGTACATCTTAATCTAGGGGCAGAAAAGCAAAACCCTAACGCTCGTCAGCAACAGACTACAACACCACCTTCAACGGCCTCCCCCCCAAAAAGTTTGCCGCTGAGCAACCCAGTCAGCGACACAGATCCCCCCCCCCCCCCCCCCCCGCCGCAAAACAACAAATCAAAAAAAAACCAAGACACACCGGGGCAAAGAACACAACTTACCGATTAGTATGCTCAGCCGAGGACAATCCGCCCAGCGAAAGCAACGAGCAATGGTACAAGGAGGCTTGGGAGCGCTTCAAACAACGGATCTCTTGGGGCAAGGAACTTAGGGTTTTCTTCTCGCCGGACCACCTCCTTTTTTTTCTCTCTCTCGGTCTCTTAAAAACGTACAAGAAGCAAAGGTAGAAAGAAGAGCAGAAGAGACCTATTTATAGAGGAGACCGGTGCCCTAGGCATTTAGGAATCCCTCCAAAAAACACAATCAGAACAAATCAAACGCCTGCGAATCCAGGCCCTCCATCACAAAATCGTCCCCTGACGGCACGTGTCCCAGCATTGGTAAAACTGCCCACGCCATCATAACTGACGAGACTGATGGACTCCCTCCTTAAATGCATGTCAGCCACCTGTCCCACACGCTGGCGACAGGAAGGTAGGAGCAGGAGCCAGGGAATCACGCTCCCCTACGCTTCCCCAGATTCCATGGTTGCACGCCATCATCATTGCAATTCAAACCGCTTAGGAAGACCTCTCACCAGTTATGCTGATCCAACCGTTTCAAGAGCATCTATCCGGGTTAGAGCAGGACCTCGCACCGATATGGCATGTTACCCGCGCGAGTCCCGCCCGGTACCATGGCAGTCCGTGGATTATGATCATTCAACCGGCTCCATGGCATCTTCCCCCGCACTTACACCAACGACCTCGTTTCGATATGGCAGGACGCCCGATCGAGGTCCGGTCTGCAAGTTCACCCGGGACTCGTTCTAATTTGGCAGAACGCCCGTCGAGCCCCCATGAACTCCACCTCGCACCGATATGGCAGAACGCCCGGGCGAGGCCCACCTCATCGATTCCACCATGTCCCACCAGGTTGAGAGTACTTTCCGGAAACATAAACATCCGGACCCATGGCTTTTTCACAGGGGGACTCGTTTCGATAGGCATGTCACCCATCGAGTCCGCCCGCCTCCATGGTAAACGCATGGGCTTTACAAACCGGGCGAGTCTACATCTAACACATGTACCCTTGTCCAGCAGGATAAAAACCCTGCGTCGCATTGAACCGCGATACTGTCCAGCAGGATAAAAACCCTGCATCGCACTGAACTGCGATACCTTTGGGAACACATGGGGGAGACTCGTTATCTCTACACCATCCCACCGGGCAGATTGTATCTCTAACACAGAACAAGTCTCCCCGCAGGCTAACAAACCTGCACATCTACCTCATCGCTTATTCAAACACAAAGCTGAGAAGAACTAGCAAATGTTTGCACCGCTCCGTTCTGGTTTGGCAGAACAACCGGTTCTGGCCCAGTATGCACCGCTCCGTTCTGGTTTGGCAGAACAACCGGTTCTGGCCCAGTTTGCACCGCTCCGTTCTGATTTGGCAGGATGCCCAGTTCGGGACCAGTGAGCTTCGAAGGGCAGCAGACCCAATCAGAATTCCGTACATTAATCTCTTGCATGGCGGATTTCAACGCCTCATCACCATCATTCCATGCATTAATCTCTCGCATGGCGGATTTCAACGCCTCATCATCATCATTCCATGCACCATCTATCGCATGGCATCATCTCATACACTCTTCGGGTTTCCACCCCGTTCCATGCTCTAACACTCGAGCACAATCCTGTTTTACATTACCCAACATGCTTATAAATTATTTCTTGCCATCAGTAACAGGTACTCACCTCGGTCACGCCCAATCTTTAACGCGGACTTGGGGGACTGGGGACCTGTAGGTTGGTAACCCCGCGGGTCTGCGGGACAAGAGCAAGACAGATAAGTCCCCATTCAAGATTGCACTTGACCGGGAACTTGGGGGACTTGTTGACAGTAGCCGCAGAGGGGCTACAGCAAGCCCACAGACCCGCGGCAAGTACACCAGAGCCCGGCCCAGGACTCAGGATCGGAGCACCAGCACCAGGCCTCGGGGCCCAGCGGTCTATCCTGCCTCCAAGGGTCCTGGGACCAGGGGCGCCTGCCTGCCAAAGAGGGCACCAGAATATCCAAACAGAAGGGAACCAGTCCCACATCGAAGGGCAAGGCCAGCCCTCACCCTCAACCACCTATATATGGGCCTCGACTACCACCATAAATAGGTAACTTGTCTCCCTCCCTGCTTACATACGTGCCCAAGTTATATATATTCCAACTATACTAACTTAAGCATCGGAGAGGTGAAGGCCGGCCCGCCCGGTATTCCCCTTAGTAAGCAGGATTGCAGGAGATCGAGTCGGATTCATCAAGTATCTACCAAGACCCCCGGGTTTAGGCAGAAACAACTTTGTCAACGCATGTGAATTTACCAAAAAATCATCTTACCAAATAACTCTCACCTTACTAAAAAAAAATCCATCTAACCAAAAAAATCTCACCTTACCAAAAAAATCACAACTTACCAATAAAAAATCCACATTACCAAAATAAATCTCACCATACAAAATTAAATAAATTAATTAATATCTCACCTTACTGTTGTCTAAGAACGATAAATCTATAATCATCCACAACTGAAGGCGAAGTAAAATTTTTTGTAAATTTTGAAAGATGATGCAGTTTGTATCAGTTTTAGTTTCTTATTTTTTTTCGGTTAGATTATTTTTGGGTTTCGCTTGCTTGAATGCATTTGTTATAATCAATAATTAATTTAAAGAACGTGGAAATATGTGTACTGTGATTATGAATAAACAAGTTTCACAATCTCAACAAAGTTAATAATAGATGAGAAAATAAGATTATTAAATGTTGAAAAAATTGAAGAAGAACTAATTACAAATTTCCTTTAAAATCTTCTAAAAAGAAATTTTTTATTAATTTGTTTTAGGTAGGAGTATTTTGGGAAAATAAGATAAGTCTAAATAGCATTTGATTTAATTGAAAGAAAAGTAGATTTGAGAAAGAGTTCAAAGTAATGTTTTTAGAGGGTATGAATAGAACATCCAATCCCATCAATCGAACTAAAAAAAAAAAAAAAACCTATCATTGCTGGTCTTCCTCTTATTCTTTAAACACTTGCAAGTCCCTGTAGGTCCACTCTCCTCGTAAAATCCATATCGAATCACGTTTGCTAACCAAGCAATAATTTTGCTCCATGTATAATTATTAGAAAAACCTTTCTGTTTCTGCTCTGCAACTACATCCCAAAACCAGAGATGGCTTTGAGCACCTGCACCTTCCATGTGAGCCCTTTTGAACGTTGAAACTCCCTGAGCTTTACACAAAACCCTCGTTCTTGTTTTGCTCCTATCTACTTTGTTTGTCTATCTTAAACCCTTCAAAAATGCCCCTTCTTCCCTCTCTCTGATCACACCTTTTGTGTCGTCTCTGTTACTTGAACAATGATGACACTTTCAGCTCCAAAACCGCTGCTGATTCTGTGTACCCTATCATTCTACTTCTCTTACGTCATGGCCATTTCGGCCGGAGACATCCAGATCCTTCTCCGTGTGAAAGCCCAACTCGACGACCCGGATGGAAACCTCAACGACTGGGTTCCCGGCAGCAACCACAGTCCATGCAACTGGACTGGGATCACTTGTGAGCAGAAAAACTTCTCCATTGTTTCAATAGACATGTCCTGGTTTAATATTCGTGGCAGGTTTCCGGCGGACTTATGCCGGATTCGGACGTTACAGAACCTCACTTTGAACAACAACAACATCAACGGTACTCTCCCCACTACACTCCTCTCTCTATGTTCACACCTTCAAGCTGTGGAGGTTGAGTCCAACGAAATCGTCGGGAACTTGCCGGAATTTCCACCAGGGTTTACCGAATTACGAGTCTTGAATCTCCAAGTCAACAACTTTAGTGGAAATATACCGGCGAGTTTCGGCCGGTTTCCGCAGCTGAGAGTGTTGAAGCTTTCAGGGAACTTACTCACCGGTCCATTTCCGAAGTTCTTGACCAACCTGAGTGAGTTGACTCATTTGTGTGTTGCTTATAATCCCGCAATGAAGCCTAGTGTGTTACCTCCAGAAATCGGAAACATGACCAATCTCCAGTGGCTGTTTCTCGCTCAAATCAATCTCACAGGCCCTATTCCAGACTCGATCGGAAACTTGGTCTCCCTTAGAAACCTGGACTTGTCCATTAATTCTTTATCCGGGACAATTCCAGAGAGTATTGGAAGATTGAGAAGTGCAACCCAAATTGAGCTCTTTTCAAATCAACTGTACGGCGAATTGCCCGATAGTCTTGCAAACTTGACGTCTCTGCAGAACTTGGATTTGTCACAGAATGGATTCACAGGCAAATTCTCTGAAAGAATCGCTGCAATTCGATTTGTTTCTCTGAGACTCGCCGATAACTTTCTAGAAGGCTCTGTTCCGGAGATTGTAGCCAATAGTCCTGATCTTGTTCAGCTACATCTCTTCAATAACAGCTTCTCTGGTACACTCCCGGAAAATCTTGGCCGAAATTCAGCTTTGCAAGAATTGGATGTTTCGACTAATAAGTTCACCGGCGAGCTCCCTAGCAGTCTCTGTTACGGTAGAAACCTCAGCAGTTTGATCATTTTTGGCAACGAGTTCTCTGGAAATATACCGGAGACATTGAGCCAGTGTCAATCACTCGAATACATACGACTCGAGTACAATCAACTCTCCGGTGAAGTACCTAACAAGGTTTGGGGTCTGCCTCTGCTCAGTCATCTTCGAATGCACAACAACAGACTCAGCGGATCAGTTTCGACTTCCATTTCATCTGCCAAGGGCCTTCAAATGCTTACAATCTCCGGCAACGTCTTCTCCGGCGAGCTTCCACCGCAGATTTGCAAGCTGTCCGAGCTCGTAGAGCTAGACGTGAGCAACAATCAGTTTTCAGGTGAAGTTCCATCTTGCATAACAGACCTGAAGAATCTGCAGGAGCTTACGATGCAGCAGAACTTGTTCACCGGTGAGATTCCTAGACATTTGAGTTCATGGACAGAGTTGACTGAGTTAAACTTATCCAAAAACCGATTCTCCGGTCCAATTCCTCCGGAGGTAGGCGATTTGCCGGTGCTGAATTACTTGGACCTCTCTGATAATTCACTCACCGGTGAGATTCCGGTGGAGTTGACCAAGCTGAAGCTCATTCAGTTCAATCTCTCAGACAACAAACTTTACGGGAAGATACCTACTGGGTTGGACTATGAGCTTTTCGCACCGGGTCTACTGGGCAACCGGGGTCTATGTAGTTCGAGTTTGAAGCCCTTTCATCCGTGCCAGCGACGCAAATCTCCTACTGTTTTGTTGACTGTTATTCTCTCCATTTGCATTGTACTTCTTGTTGGGTCAGTTCTTTGGTTTCTGAAAATCAGGGCAAAAGCATTTGGCGGTAAGTCAAAAAGGCTTTACAGTGTGACCTCATTTCAACGGGTCGGGTTCAATGAAGACGATGTGTTACCTTCGTTAAACAATGAGAATCTGATTGCAACGGGCGGGTCAGGTCATGTTTACAGGGTGAAGTTGAAGTCGGGTCAAGTTTTGGCGGTGAAGAAGCTATGGGGAGGAAGCAGCAGGAAGCCGGAGAGTGAGCTGGTTTTTAGATCCGAGGTGGAGACACTGGGTCGGGTCCGGCATGGCAATATTGTAAAATTGGTGTTTTGTTGTAGTGGGGAGGATTGTAGGATCTTGGCCTATGAGTACATGGAAAATGGGAGCTTGGGTGATGTTTTGCACGGCGAGAAGCTTGGGCCGTTGGCAGACTGGGCCACGAGGTTCAGCGTTGCGTTGGGCTCAGCCCATGGGCTGGCCTATCTTCATCACGACTGTGTTCCGGCCATTGTGCACCGAGATGTGAAGAGTAACAACATATTGCTCGACGAGGAGTGGACGCCACGCGTGGCGGACTTCGGGCTCGCCAAGACGCTAGAGCGTGACGTGGCATCCGGACATGGTTCCATGTCACGGATAGCTGGATCGTACGGTTATATTGCGCCAGGTACATTCGGTTTCTAAATCTTAACATCTAAATATTTTTGCCTGTTTATGTCTTACGTGGACCTTTGTGATTAACACGTACTCAAAACATAAAAAACTTATTTGGCTCAGTCTAAAATCATGATTAGTGTCTGGCCTTATTTGTGGACTTGTATGCATTATTGATATCAATCTCTCTCCAATATACTATTGATACATGTGGCTAAGTGCCTAAATCTCCAGAAACAACAAAGGCTTTCTTCCAACATCTTTCACTATCCTACTGTTGTGGTGGGTGACCGACTTCATAGTCAAGTCAACAATTTTTATTGATGATGTGGTAGCAATTGGTGTGCAAGATAAGATTATTTGTCTACTTGGATTTATTAGATGTAATGCAGCTCTCTCTCAATAGGATCTTGACAGTTTTTCTACTTTGCTATCATGAAATAGTTACTATTTTACCTGAGTGCATTTCTTGGGGCAAAGAGTGTTTATGTAATGTGTCATTTTGCATATAGACGAACTCATACTTGTGTAATCTCTTTTGCAGAATATGCATACACACTAAAAGTGACTGAGAAGAGCGACGTCTACAGCTTCGGTGTGGTGCTACTGGAACTGATCACTGGTAAGAGGCCGAACGACTTATCGTTTGGGGAGAACAAGGACATTGTGAAGTGGGTTACTGAGGCTGCATTGTGTTCTCCATCCTCTTCTGATGGGGACGGTGAAAATGACAATCGTTGTGCGATTGATCTTAGCCAGATTGTTGACCCAAGAATGAACCTAACTACAAGGGATTTCGAAGAGATTGAGAAGGTTTTGAGTGTGGCTCTTCTTTGCACCTCTTCGTTCCCAATTAACAGGCCATCCATGAGAAGAGTGGTCGAATTGCTAAAAGATCAGAAACCATCTCGTCAGAAATGATGAAGCAAATTAAATATCTTGCATTGATCCCTCCATCAGTGGGAACTTTAGGGCAGTCATTTTTGCTAATCTGTACAAGCACTTGTTCTGTGGTGCAGAATTTCATCACCTGGCTTAGGTTATTGGGTCTTTTTCTTCGTTATAAACTAAGGACTAACTGACTAAGTACAGAAGTTGTCAATGTTTAGTAAATGTCATTCTATTTCGCATCTATATTACGATAAAGAGAAGCGCTAAAAAAATCCATCACATTGTGTTCTGCATGCAAAAAAGGGTGCATGCACGAGGAGGTTGCTACGCATTACATTGATACGATTGATCATTCAACTCTAGGGCATCGATTTATGAGCGCAACTAGAGAGAGATTCGAGCGATCTTCTCATCCGGAGAGATACGACAAAAGTAGAAGAACCCGCCTAGTGTCCGCTTAGAACCCGTCTAAAAAAAGCCTAGCCATCTTAGGTTCCCGCCTAGCACTTGTCTAACGCCATCTAGTTTCCGTCTAGCACAGCATAACCCCGCCTAGGTTCCGCCTAAAACCTGCATAGAAAAAGCCTAGTCATCCTAGGTGCCCACCTAGCTCCGCCTAGCAGAGCATAACCCCGCCTAGACACTTGCCTAGGTCCGCCTAGTTTCCACCTATCACCCGCCTTGAACAAGCCTAACCAACCTAGGCTCCCCTCCTTGCACCCGCCTAACTCCACAGTTCCCGCCTAGCATAACATAAAGCATAGAACCCGCCTAGTGCAGCACGTCTGAACTAAAATTTAGTCCTAACTTGCTTTCTCACTCATTTCCAATGTACTTTTTCTTTTTTGGTTATTGCCAAACGTTGTACGTTTCTTCTACTTCTATCCATGAATCCATCATTGCTCACTACTGATCCACATGTTCCACTTTCTTCAGTAGATGTCGAGGTTCTTCCTCAACTACCATGGCTGATGCAGATCCTCTGTCCAGTTGCTGGTACCACCAACTGTAGAATAGTTTCTCTTCCACCGTTCCTGTGACTAGTTTCGACCATTGATGTGTGTGTATCAAAGCACTCAGTAAAATAGTTATGCAATAAGCTTTAGCACTTCCAAAATCTGTTTCTTGTTCCCTCAAGTAAATGCAAACCAAAAGAGAACGCAATTAGGACAGAATATTGGTCACCTGCAACATTGAATCCCCACCATTTTCTCTAGATGATTCTCCTTTTCCAGTATCCTCACCAGCAGAAGAAGTCTCTGGCCTTGATGAATTTTCAGCATTTGTCTCGTCTGCTGCTTCTTTCTACAGCCGCGGATTAAGGATACACTAAACAGAGAAGGTTTTGCATTGGACAAGAACTCGATCAAAGTAGGGAACTGTAGGTGTCATATGTAGTTCAAACGTCCAATCAAAGCTGTTGGTGATCACAATGCCAACCTTAAGAAATATGAGAGGGCCGGGATACCACACTCCTATCGGTACCAAAAGTGGCTGAAAACTGCAAGGCCAACCACTCCAGTGACTTTATCAGGTATTTTCTTAGAAAGCAGTCTTAATTATTGTCACATAATTCCTTCCAGGGAGTTCCAGCAGCATCATGATTTCCAAAGGAGTTGGCAAATGTTGCGAAATTCAGTCACACAGTACCCTGCAACACGAACTCGATCACTAATTTCTCTAATCTGGACATGACCATGCCATTGCACGAATCAACAACATCTGAAGTCCGAGGCTCTAACAAATAAATGGCCTCACTCGAGCCAGTATGCGCACAAGTTCCTACTGCGAAAGCAGCACCATATCGAGCATGCGGGTTGTAGCCTGTAGGACTCAGATGGCAAGAAGAGAATTCAGGCGTCTGCAGTTCCGCAGTGCAAGTTAAGAGATCAAATGCAATTCTAAGACCAAAATATAAAATAAAAAGGGCAGCAAGAAACACCAAATGCTTTGTGAAACAATACATGAAAATATAGATCGACCTGCTCTGGCTGAGAGCAACAGTTTACCTAACATCATCACTCACATCTGACACATCCACTTTCAAGGCTTTGTTGCTTGCTGTCTGTAGGCCAATGCCAATTAGTGCATACATATATAGTTACATACCGCATCATAATTAACGAGAAAATTAGTCTTACCTCATGTCTGTATTCTAACATACTTATGAGAAACACAGATTGATACAATATATGACAGATTGAGTTCTTCGAACATTATCACTCTTTATGATTGCTTCCTCAAGTTTATCCTTTTCAACATTCATTTGCAATCCCCAGAGCTAGGTTGTTGGTATTTTCCATCTATGATACACTTGAAAGAGTGAAAGGGGAATCTGGTAATCAAGCTAAAGAAAGAAAGCATTTAAGCCTGCGTGCTTATTCAGCATTCTCTCAAACAGTTACCGCCAAAAATATATAGGATCCACATTTGATGCTGCTGTGTTTGACTAAATATCTACATCAACCTGTTAGTCTGTTACTTTTTTTTTTTTTTTTTTTTTTGAAAAATCCGTTAGTGCTTTTTTATTTTTTTTTATTTTAATAAATGACTGGTGCGGCTGCTATCAAGCCTTCATTGGTGAATCTGTTTTCTAATTAAACTGAAATTTTGAAGAAATTTGGAATGTGCTCTCACTGCTCTTTAACCCTCTCTAAATTAAATCAGTCTTTTTACTTTATTTACTTTTGCTTTGCAACTTTATATTTCTCAATGCACGTGCTTCCACGTGCAGTCTGCAGACACCATTCGACGTCGCTTTGAACCCTTTTTTTTTATGGGAAAAAGACCATTTGCACAAAAAATTTGAAAAACTTGCCCATTTCAATGTTACCTACCCATTCCAATGAATCTTGATAAAAATACCTAATTACCCTATACTAAAACCATATATAAATCTCTCTCTCTCTAATTAGGGTTTCACTTCACCCTCCTCCTCCTCTCCTGTACCACCACCTCACCACCGGAAACCACAACCTATGCCTTCATTTGCTCCACCAACTCGGCCTCCACCGCCGCCCACTTCCTCAGACGAGGCTGATCTGCCTCATGTTCCTCCTCCGTCGGATTGGGGAAGAGCAGCGAAGGGTGTCCATATCTGGACTGCAGCGAGCTTCAGACGATGGGCTTCTTCGTCGAGGTCGAGGTCGAGGTCGAGGGGCGGCGATCCGGGTCCAGAGGCTTCAGATATGTTGTATTGTGGGAGGGAGATGTGTTCTTATAGGCTTTTTCTGGTTATAGGAGGAGGAGGGTGGTGTTGCTTTTCGTTGCAGTGATGAGAGTAGAGCTGATCGAGGTTTGGGATTTGGGTGTGGAGTGAAGATGTGGGGCTGAGATTGATGGAGATGAAGAAGAAGAAGAAGAAGAAGAAGAAGAAGAAGAAGAGGAGAAGGGGAGATAAAACCCTAACCCTAGAAAATGGTCTCCATCACTATATGGCAGCAAAGCAATGAAGGAGCGAGGCTAGCGGCAACGGCGACGGAAAGAAAAAAAACTAGGGTTTTTTTTTTTTTTTTTTTTTTTTTTTCTCTTGGTTAGGGTCAGTAATCGATTACTGACCCTCAGTAATCGATTACTGGGGGTCAGTAATCGATTACCGGGGGTCAGTAATCGATTACCGGGGGTCAGTAATCGATTACCGGGGGTCAGTAATCGATTACCGGGGGTCAGTAATCGATTACTAGGGGTCAGTAACCTGATTACTTCATGAAATCTGTAGAGTTTCATTGTATTGTATGTGCAAGTTCTTTATGTTATTGTCAAGTTATCAATGAAATCTTAGTACCAGTATAGTGTGGATGTTTTGTGATCAAAGTTTTACAACTTCATGAACTCTGGTTATGGATTACTGGGGGTCAGTAATCGATTATTGGGGGTCAGTAACATGGTTACTGGAAAATATAGAATCTGTAACCTGATTACTGGGAGTCAGTAATTGATTACTGGGGGTCAGTAATTGATTACTGGGGGTCAGTAACCTGATTACTGACCGATTACTGACTCCCAGTAATCGATTACCGGGGGTCAATAATCGATTATTTACTGTAATCTGTAAATTATTTACTGAGGGTTAGTAACCATCGTCAATAACCTGATTATAAAAAAAAAAAAAAAAAATTAAAAATCTGGCGAAAAAAAAAATTCCGGCGAAAAAAAAAAATTGGTGCCCGGAATCCGGCGACCAGGCTCCGGCGACCGGCCATGGGAGGCCGGAGGAGTTGGGTGATATTTCGGCAAAGTTTGTTTTTTTATCTTCCACTTTCTCAACACATTATAATTCAAAAATATGTTAGATAAGACAAAAGGACAAAAAAGGAAGAAAAAAAATTAAATTTGTACTAGAATTGAAAAAGATTTGTTCAAATGGGCAATAGAGTTGTTACCTTATGTTGAATAGGGGAAAAAAATAAGTTTGTCATTTGAATGGGCAGTCAGGAGGTCAAATTAGCACCAAATAGACATTTTCCCTTTTTTTATTTTAAATAAAAACGACCCTTCATAATTCAAATTAAGCACACGATAATTAAAACCGTCCCGCGAAACGAGGACCGCGGTTAAATCCAGATTAAGATAATCCCGTAAAAAGCCAAAAACGACCTCCCAACCTCCAATCCCACTCACGCCAGTAATTCACCGCTGTAGTTTTAACCGCGGTTAAAAAAACCC
Organism: Potentilla sterilis; assembly: GCA_963682095.1. NCBI lineage: Eukaryota > Viridiplantae > Streptophyta > Magnoliopsida > Rosales > Rosaceae > Potentilla > Potentilla sterilis. The sequence continues at coordinate 35,081,839 of OY821764.1, forward strand.
TTCCCGCTCCTAATCCCAAGTATAAAACCCCTCAACAATAGCCTTCGTCCCATCATTGCCTTCAGATCCACCTCAGGCGTCTTAATAAACGCCCCGTTTTGGTTTCTCTCTCTCTCCCCGATCCCGGCCTCATTTCTCCGTCGAATCTCCGCCGTCGCTTCGTCGTCTTCAGCCTAAAATGAGGGAGTGCATTTCGATCCACATCGGTCAGGCCGGTATTCAGGTCGGAAACGCCTGCTGGGAGCTTTACTGTCTCGAGCACGGTATTCAGGTACTCTCTCCTCTCCGATTTGGCTAGGTCTAGGTCTCCGATTTGTAGATCTGCTTCGTTTTGTGATGGATCTAGGGTTTTCGGTACTGTAATGTCGCTATTTGTTGTACATTGATGTGAAATCGTCTGTGATTTGCTGTGTGAAGTTGAACTTTGTGTTTTTGTTGAAGGATCTAGGGTTTCTAATGGTCATATGTGATAGAGAATCATACGGAGCACTTGTTTGGTTTTGTTATCGTTAGAATTGTTAAATTTGGACTCATAATGCTGCAAATTAGGCCAACTCCGTGTTGTGCAGCTTGTAATTAATGTTTAATTGGATTTTTACTCAAGTATTTCAAATGCTAGCTTGGAAATGCTTGTGTATACTGTTGCTTGCAAATCTTGTAGAATTCACAGTGCATTTTGGTTAGTTATTTGCTACTCGGAACCTATAGTCCAGCTGGAAATGAGCTTTGGTTATGAATTCGTTTATTTGTTTCGATAATAGTCTAAAACACCAAGCTATTAGAATTTCTAGTGGAACAGAACAATTGATTTTTGTTTTAATCCTAGAGTACTTGCATTCCTGTATGATATAGAAGATGATTTTAACTAATCTGGTTTCAATTGTGTTGTTTCAACACTTTTTTTTGTTTGTATGAATTGGTTTGGTTGGATTGATGCGATGTGATTCTAAAAATTATTTCGATATCTTTTACAGCCTGATGGCCAGATGCCAAGTGACAAGACCGTTGGTGGAGGTGATGATGCTTTCAACACCTTCTTCAGCGAGACTGGTGCTGGGAAGCATGTGCCTCGTGCAGTGTTTGTAGATTTGGAGCCCACTGTTATTGATGAAGTGAGGACTGGAACATACCGCCAACTTTTCCACCCTGAACAGCTCATCAGTGGCAAGGAAGACGCAGCTAACAACTTTGCTCGTGGCCACTATACCAGTTAGTATTTTACTCCCCTCTCTTTCTTTGCGGTTTTGTTACTTTTTTTTTCCTTCCTTTTGTTAAGTGTAAAAGTACTTATGTTTGTCTTTCTTATTTATCAGTTGGGAAAGAGATTGTCGACCTGTGCCTGGACCGCATCAGAAAGCTTGCTGACAACTGCACTGGTCTCCAAGGGTTCCTGGTCTTCAATGCTGTGGGTGGAGGCACTGGTTCAGGTCTTGGCTCCCTCTTGCTGGAACGTCTCTCTGTGGACTACGGCAAGAAGTCCAAGCTTGGATTTACTGTCTACCCCTCTCCACAAGTATCTACCTCTGTGGTTGAGCCCTACAACAGTGTTCTCTCAACCCACTCCCTTCTGGAACACACTGATGTTGCTGTGCTGTTGGATAATGAGGCCATCTATGACATATGCAGGCGCTCCCTTGACATTGAACGCCCTACCTACACCAACCTCAACCGCCTTGTTTCACAAGTATTGTTCTGCCTTCTCGTTTCAGTGTGTAACCCTTGGCTTATTTGTCACACTAAAGGGGCATGGATACTAATTTTCTTTTGCTGTCTGTATTAGGTTATCTCATCTCTGACTGCATCTCTGAGGTTTGACGGTGCCTTGAATGTGGATGTGACTGAATTCCAGACTAATCTTGTCCCATACCCCAGAATCCACTTTATGCTTTCATCATATGCTCCTGTTATCTCAGCTGAGAAGGCCTATCATGAGCAGCTTTCAGTTGCAGAGATCACCAACAGCGCATTCGAGCCTTCCTCCATGATGGCCAAGTGTGATCCCCGCCATGGTAAATACATGGCCTGCTGTCTCATGTACAGAGGTGATGTGGTGCCCAAGGATGTCAACGCAGCTGTTGCCACCATCAAGACCAAGCGTACCATCCAATTCGTTGACTGGTGCCCCACTGGATTCAAATGTGGTATCAACTACCAGCCCCCAACTGTTGTTCCAGGTGGTGATCTCGCCAAGGTTCAGAGGGCAGTGTGCATGATCTCAAACTCCACCAGCGTTGCTGAGGTGTTCTCCCGCATTGACCACAAGTTCGACCTCATGTATTCCAAGAGGGCCTTCGTCCACTGGTACGTCGGTGAGGGTATGGAGGAAGGTGAGTTCTCTGAGGCCCGTGAGGATCTTGCTGCGCTGGAGAAGGACTATGAGGAGGTTGGTGCTGAGGGTGAGGAGGGCGATGAAGGTGATGAGGGAGATGAGTACTGAGTACCTATCATCAATGTCTACCCAATTATATTGTTGTTCCTAAAACTGCTATGTGCTTGTGGTGTGTTTCTATCATTGTAGTTTGAAAACATGTAAGCGACTGTGATGTGCTTTATCCTGTTATGTTGTTAACAGAATGTTGCTTTGTTGTTATACAGAGCTAGAATATCTAGTGGTCATCTTGGTCTACTATTTTATGATCCAGTTTCGACTCTTTTTCCATTACTGAATAAATAAAAGGGTTAATCGACTAAATGGTGTCTGACTTTTTAGACATTCTAACTTTTAGTATCTCAATTTTGTAAAATATCAAAACAATGTCTCAGGTTCTTACTCAGATAGAAGAACGGTGTCTGGAGACGTTAGTAATAGGGCTGTGTTCGGGTCGGTCCGGGCTAGAAAACTTGGAATCCGGATCAAAACCCGGAACTTTCGGGCCGGGTTTTTAAAACCTAGAAACCGACCAAATCGGGCCGGGCCGAGTTTCCGGATTTTCTTCAAAGAACACCACCGTGGAGTCGTGGGGGACGTGGGAGGAGCTACTGCTTCTGCTAGCATGCGCGGTGAACCGTCAAGGCGTCGACGACTGGAACTCGGTGGCCGTGGAAGTCCAAGGGACTCGGTTGCAGTTGAAGGCCAAGAGGTTAGAGGAATGAGGGAAACACGATGATGACCAGATCTGGAGGAACACGACTCCAAACATGCAGATCAGAAGACAAACAGAAGAGAATCCATAATCCTCATATCTGAAGACAAACAAAAGTGGTTTGAGTGTTGCGTTGGAGGCAGTTAACCCGATCTGGGTTCTGATTCTGGTTTTGATAGAGGAAGAGGTCGTCGTCGGGGAGGATGATGAAGAAGCCGTAGGAGGAGGCTGACGAAGCCGGAGTCGACGGCGGTGAGGTGGGACTGGCGATGGTGGAGGCTGAGGGAGGCGAGCCATTTGAGGATGGGTTTAGAGAGAGAGAACGCATGGAGAAGAAGAAGAAGATGAGATCAAGGCTGCTATGGAGAATGAGGAAGAAGAAGAAGATGAGATCAAGGCTGCTATGGTGAATGGGGAAGAAGAAGATGACTGGTTCGGGTTTTCGGGTCTGTCCGGGCTAAACACATGTGGAACCCGGCCCGATCCGGAAGTTTTAGAATCGGTTCGGATCGGGCTAAAAACCCAATTTTCATAGTCAAAAACCGACCTGATCGGGTCGGTTTTGGGTCGGTCCGGGCCAAAATTTCGGGTTTTGGTTTTTAAAAAACAGCCCTAGTTAGTAAAGAATATTCTTGTTAATACTGTGAAAAAGATCAGAATATCTTTATTTTATGTTTTTCTTAAAAGATTGGTGTCTGGAGACGTTAGTAAAGAATATTCTGTTAATACTGTGAAAAAGACCATAATATTTTTGTTTTATGTTTTTCTTAAATTTTCTTTATTTTACATTTTGACGGAGCATGGTGGGCCCATGAATTTGTTTATTTAGCATACTACAAATATAAATATCCTCTATACTCAAAGGTAAACAGTTAATTTAGTCATTAATTATTTTCTCTCAGAGATTAATTTATTTATTAAATATTACAGAAACTGAACAAGACTTAAAAGAAAAGCGAGAAAAATTAAGAATATTAAAAAACTTTACGAAAAAGCTTAATAGAAATAGGATAGGTTATTGGAATTTAATTTTTAGATTTACAAAATGTATCTATATTCTAGAAAAGCAGATTGCATATCTGAAACAAATACATCTTTGGCAACAAAAATTGGCATGTTGAAGGCTAGATCTTAGGATTGGTAAGTAATTAAGGTTTAGTAAGCAAGTAAATAAGTAAGTAAGTAAAAAAAAAATCAGTATTAATTAGGAAAAATGGTATATTGGTCAGAAATGCCAACATAACAAACTCCGTTAGGGATTTAACGGCTCTAGGTATGTTTATGTCTGAATTCGTAGACACACAGAGACCGGTGGATATTGGTGTGATTCCTTCCTGCAAATCCTGCTAACTAAGGGAATACCGGGTGGGCCGGTCTATTCAGCTCTGATGCTTAAGTCAGTATAGATGGGATAAACTGATAACTTAGGTGGGAATGAGTATTTGAAGTATTGATTACCTATTAATGAGGGTGGTTGAGACTCATATATAGGCTGTCGGGCATGAAGACTGGCCTCACCCTTCGATGTGGGACTGGCCCCCTTCTGCACAAATTACTGGACTGTTCCGGGCCCTGCTTGGGGAGCTGCCATCCCCGGTTCCCTGGCCCCGATCACAAGTAAGATATGTCCGGGCGCGGGACCAGGTGTCCATGCCTTGTTCCCGGGCCCGGGCCGGGTCCGAGAGTGTTGGCTGCGGGTATGGGGGCCTGGGTAGCCTCTCTATGGTTACTGTCAACAAGTCTCCCAAGTTCCCGGTCAAGTGTCATCTTGAATGGGGACTTAAATCTGTCTTGCTTTACAGGCCCGCAGACCCGCAGAGATACGAACCCAACGGTGCCCTAGCCCCCCAAGTCCGCGTTTAAGATTGGGCTTGGCCGGACGTTCGGATAAACCTGTTATGATGGTGCATAATGTGATGAGTGCATGGTTATGATGTTCATGGTGACAATGACATACGGGTGCAAGATGTAGTGCATGAGATGATGATAATGTGGCGTTGAAATCCGCCGTGCCATGCTATGTCCAGGAAAAACCGGGTGAATATAGCGCACGGATGGAATGAGTCCCCCAAGTGAGAAAGGTGGCCGCAAAGGTTAGCAGTCAGGGGGTGCCTTAAATGGAGTTGTCTTGATGAGGTAACATGGTACCAGCGGGAAACGTGCCCTGTGTTAGAGGAGTACCCGGTGGGGTGTTGTAGGACTGCCTTTGTTCCTGCAGACGTGAACTTTGTGCAGGGTTATTAGCCTGCGGGAAGAGTTGTCTTGTATGAGAGGAGTAAGTCTCCCGGTGGGGTGAGGCGGCCCTGTGTTCGTATTGGCCGGCATCCCCGATCGCCTCTCAGCCGTGTGTTACATGCATGAGGTATGTGCAGGGGTTTTAGCCTGCGGGAAAAGTTGTCATGTATGAGAGGATCAAGTCTCTCGGTGGGATGAGGCGGCCTTGTGTTCATATTGGCCGGCATACCCGATGGCTTCCCAGCCCGTGTGTTACAGGCATGAGGTATGTACAGGGTTTTTAGCCTGCGGGAAGAGTTGTCCTGTATGAGAGGATCAAGTCTCCCGGTGGGGTGAGGCAGCCCTGTGTTCGTATTGGCTGGCATCCCCGATCGCTTCTCAGCCCGTGTGTTACAAGCATGAGGTATGTGTAGGGTTTTTAGCCTGCGGGAAGAGTTGTCCTGTATGAGAGGATCAAGTCTCCCGGGTTTATAAAACCCGGTGGTACCTGGTGTCCGTAGGTCGTACAAGGCTGTCCGTAGGAATGTCTCGGTTCGTACAACCGGTTATTCCGTAGGAGTGAGCGTTAAGCAAGTGTGGACCTGGCCGGTGGAATGCCGCAGCCAATGGGTCAAGCTGAGTGTACCGGTGAATAGGATAGCGTTTAGTTGGAGCAGGTACTACAGTTGGAATAGCGTAGCCTGTACATAATATTCCTACAGGGTTTTTAGCCTGCAGGAAGAAGTCTCTTGTGTCAGAGGAAGAATTCTCCCGGTGGGATACCTAGCCGTTGTTTCTTGGCTGTAGTCAACCGCCCAGTGGCGAGATAAAATAAGCTTAGGGTTTTTAGCCTGCTGGAAGAATCGTCATGTACGAGAGGATCACATCTCTCGGTTGTAGCCGTTGCGGCCGTAAGGGTGGAATAAGTTCAACAGGTGGAATGCCTCGTACCGGGTGGAGTAAATGGTAGAATGCCCCGTACTGTTTCAATATTCCAGCCTTAGGTTGGAATAGGCTTCGGGCGGGATAGTTCGATTTTATCCCCTGCTCTTTCACCTACCCTCTACATACGAGGCAAGTGTCTGACATGCATTGAAGGGGGTATTTCATCAGTCCCATCAGTTATGATGGCCTGGGAAGTTACCAATACTGGGACACTTGCCGCTAAGGGACGGTCAGAGATGGATGGCCCGGATCCGCAGGCGTTTGACTTGCCCTACTGAGTAGTTTGGGGGGGAATTCAAGGGGCACTCAGGATGCTGGACTTGTATATAAACCCCTGCCGCTTCGTGCATTTTACTTTTGGCTGAGAACTATTCCCCTGTTTAGCATGCAAACACACAATTGCTCGGTGTTTTCTAGTTGTTGAGTTTCCGTCGTCGTGCATATCAATCGGTGAGTTCTGCCCTTGTGATTCTGAAACTTCCTTTTGTCTTGTCTGTGGGTTGATCTGATTGGCACCTGGTTGTATCTTGGTTTGCCCGTTGGATGGGACCCCGCTGGTACAGAATCTCAGCGAGATCTGGCAGTTTTCGGCTGATAAGCCCAGTGGTCGTTGTGAGGCTGCGCTGAGGCATTACATGCTTCGTGCTGCCCCACGGCCATTGTTTAGATTGTACTGCTGACCGGCCAAAGGGTAATATTCTAGGAGCTCCAGTGAAACCTCTGCATCGGCCGCCAGGCGACCGTTGACGGACGACCAAGAGAGGATGGGGGACTGGCTTGCCTCCTCGTCCTCGGAGCCAGATGCCGCCACCCGTTCGACTGGCGGGTGGTCATCGTCTGGGTCTCTAGGACCGGAGGGTGCTCCCTATGGGGTGTCCTTGGGCACAGTCCACCCAGCAGGAGAGCCGGTCTACACATTTGTGGACGGGAATTGGACCATAGTCTGTGATAAGCCTTAGAGCTCTTTAAGTCCTGGGGAGATTGCCGCTTTTCAGGCAAGGTGGAGTATTCCCGGAGAGGTAGATCTGCGGCCTCTGTATACCAGGGAGTCTACCTGTAACCCAGAGGAAGGCTGGCTTGCTATTCATGAGGACCAGTTCCGTCATGGGTTCTCTCTCCTGCTGCCAAACTTTGTGCAGTACGTGCTAAGTGTCATTCAAATATCACCGACGCAGCTCCCCGGTAACTAGTGGAGGCAACTACTGAGTCTAGGCTGTCTTTACTGGCTGTGTGAAATGAGCTTCCCAACAGTGCACGAGTTCCGGGCCCTGTACAGGCTGATGTACTCGAAGAAGAGTAAAGCCCGGGGGTGTGTGAGTTTTTTCGCCCGGGGCTATAAGCCGGTGATAACCCGCCTGCCCTCCTGGCCCAACAATAATTGGAGGAAGAAAGTGGTGATGGGGGGGGGGGGGGGGGGGGAATTGGCAGAAGAGCAGTAGGAATTACCTCGTTTCCGGGGCCTTTCAGCCAATTGGCTATCAGTCGTACGAGCTGTCTGACCTGGAGAGAGATAGAATCGTCCTGGTATTTGGGTGCTGGTCCGACCTGGAGCGGAGTTCCTACAACTTCATCCGGTGAGAGGTGTTGGAACTGTGTTGCCTCGGGGGGAATCCCGGTGGGTGGTGGGATGTAGATTGATTGTGCTTATTTCCTTGGTGTTTTGTCTAACCCCTTTGGTTGGTGTTCTGCAGGTGTATCTTCCCGGACGACCATTAAACCCCACGAGACGTTGTTCGTGGACAATCAGGATCTTGTCTCCAAACTGAAGGAGAAAGGAGATGCCACGGTTAACTGGGAAACCGGCGAGTTAACCATACACAAGGAACCCGTGGCCATGGATGTTGCGGATGAGGATTACGTCTTACGACTTGTAAAGACTCCTGTTGTAGGGTCGCCTGGCGGCGTCTGGATCAGGGAAGACTCCTGGTGGGCCGTCCAAGCCCCCGGGTGGTGCTGAAAAGATTCCCCGACGACTGGGACCGGTGCCTATTGTCGCCAGACCCCTTTTGTCTGCCGCCCGATCATCTTCTTTACAGGTTGATCTGGGTGAAAAGAGGAAGAGGGTTCGGGAACTGCCGGCCTCCGGTCAAGTTACGTTTACCGGCCGGTTGGTTGGTGAGAGCTTGGCCAAGCGGCTAAAGCTGACGAGTGGTGGCGCCACTACCACCCAGAGCAAGCTTCCCGTGGCCTCTAGCTCTTCCGCTCCGGGCACAGGTGCGTCGGTGTTGGAGAAGACTCCTGCTACGGAGCTGAGACCGGAGGGCGGTTGTCCGGACAACCCGTTCGTCCGGAGGCTGCTTATGGATATGAGGGGCATGGAGCTGGATAAGGCTGGGGCTCCGGAAGGCCGGCAGGAGGAGCACTGGCGGAAAAGCAAGGAGATGGTCATCCAGGTAAGGATAGTCTGCCACTGGTATTCGTCCAACATTACTTTGTACTTCGTTGCTTTCTAACCGGTGTCTATCGAACTGTAGTTGCTTTACAGCTTGTATCAGTCAGATGCAAGTGAAGAGTTGCCCGAGCTGAAGAAGCAGGTGGCGGCGTTGACAAGCGCCCGAGACCTCCTGGAGGTGGAGAAATCCAAGTTCTAACGGGAGAAAGCCCGGTTGGAGAAGAGGGCCAAGAAGTAGGTGGGCAAGCTGGAGGCCCAAGTCGAGGCTCTTTAAGAGGAGAAGAAGGTCCTGGAGGAGGAGAGGGCCGAGCTGGAGACCAAGGTCGAGGAGCTCCAGCGGTAGGTGGTAACGGCCTCAGCTTTTGCGGGCGGGGCGGTCGATGAGAATGATCCGGAGCTGTACCAGTGGGCTGTTAAGAAGTATCAGCAAAGTGATGGCTTCTTGATCTGCTGGAACGGGCCCGGGAGGCGGGGATAGCTGACGCCTTTGACGACTGGAAGGCTAAGGGCTATCTCGACGTATCGAAAATGCCGCCGCCGCAGACAGATGCAGAAGAGTACCCGGAGGGAGAAACCAATCCGGCCGTGGATGACGCAGCGGGTGGAAGCTGTTGAAGGATTGGTTGTTGAAGAGGGGGAGTAGGCGGAAGTGCCTTAGCAGACTCCACACTCCACACTCCACACTCCACACTTTTTTTTTCTACCGGATTGCTTGCCGGTGGCACAGTCCCCTGTAAACATTGCCTTGAGTTTTAATGAAGGGACATTTTGCCTGAGCCTGTGTTATGCCTTTTTCAATTTGCTCGACTTGGCTACCAATGATTTGCCATTTGCATTTACTTAGAAACAAAGTTGGAATAGATGACTCCTGAAATTACACCGGTCGAGTCGGTTGGAATGTCTAGCTAATTATGTTGGAAAAAAAATTAGCATTTTATTATCGGGCTGATAAGTTGTTGGACCGCTGAGCTTCTCTAAGGGTTTGAGCTGGGGAGAGGGGGGGGGGAGGGGGGCGGGTTTGAGCGGACGGTTTAAGATTTCGACCGGTCATACGAGCCTTGGTGTCGCGGGAATGAAGTCCCAGTCCCCTGCAGTCCCTACATGCCGGTTTCTCTTTGATACCGCTGCAAGTTGCCGCTTCGGACTAATCCTTTTATTGTTGTTTTCAAGGCAAGGCAGTCGTTTGTATGGTGTGTGGTGTGTGGCTTCATCATGGTAGGAGCAGTATTTACCGGTCTGCGCCCTGGTCAAGTTCCCCTTTGGGTGTTTTCTCTTTGGCGGTGGAGGGATGTTGTTCCCGTTCTCATACAGGATATCCTCGTACGAAGAGGTTAAAGTGGAGAATACATATTTTCGTCCTGCTGACATGATTGGCAGATGGCGGGTTTGTTGGCAGGACGAGGGCTTTCCACCTCGTTGGGGGTGTCAAAATTGTCCCGTCGGCGCTACTGGCTCTCCCAATTCCTAGGCTTTCTGTCGGACGAAGCTCTTCGGTCGTGGCCCTACTGCCAGTGTCTGACTTCCTGCCAGGCAGGCATCACCTCCTCCTGCCTTCTCTTGTGTTGGCGACTCCCATAGGTTTTGTGGTCCGCCTGGGCGTGCCTGATAGTCATCGCCATCAGTTCATCGTAACCCTGCGGGAGCTCCACCCGCACAGCATACGAAAACTTCCCGGGCATGAGACCCTGCTTGAAAGCCGATTCGGCAATCCCCTTGTCCAGGTCCCTGACCCCGGCCGTGGCCGTTTTCCAATGGTTAACGAAAGCTCACAGTTCTTCTCCGTCTGCTTGCCTGCAGTTCAAGAGGACTGTAGAGGTCTGGGCCCCTTCAATCCTTAATATGAATCGGCCAATGAATCTGTCGGCCAACTGCTCGAATGCCTCTATAGAGTACACCGGTAACTCGAAAAACCAGCTGAGTGCCTCCCCGGACAGAGTCTCTTGGAATATATTACAGCAGACGGCGTCGGAGTAACCCTTGACACACGTTTGAGATCGGAAGTTGTCCAGGTGCTGGTATGGACAACCGGCCCTAGAGTATGTCAGCTTTAGTGATTTGGTGCCTGATCTTCCAAATTCCAGAACCCTGGGTGAGAAGCGCCCGGCTAGCTCATTGAACCGCGCACTCTCCGGCGGTCTCGCAACCTTCCTCTCGTTGGCCTCCATCTGGGCCTTCATCTCTGACACCGAGTCCGATAGTATTCGGAAGGCCCGTGCAGTCGGGCTTAGGGTATCATACTGGAATGAATCGCTTGCCCGCCGGGGGGCCGGGAGGATTTCCAGTAGTGCCGTGTCTGTCGGGAGCTCCTCTCCCGCCACACCGGTGTCCCTCTCTCCCCCTGATGACTGTCCCACCTCCTGGTGTGGGGACGCTTTTGGCGGCGATGCGAATTCTTTTGTCAGAGTGGCATTGCGCTGCTGTCCTCTTTCCAAGACAGCCACCAGTGCGGCTTTCACCGCTTCCATGTCTTGATACCGGTATCGGCTTCTGCCCTGTCCCGGTCGCTCTCTTTTCGCAAGCGGTTGACTTCCGCTCTCATCTCCTCTATCTTTCCCGCCATATCGTACTGGCCGGGACTGGAAACATTGTCCTGGCTATTGCTGCCTGCCGGCCAGCCTATCTTCCTCTCTACTCGGGGCACTGGCGGACGCCGGTGCGGGTTCCATGTCCAAGACTTGGTGGGTTTCCGCCGGGCCCTTACCGCGCGCATCTTCGTTATACTCACCGACTGTACTGCCCAGATTACGGTTGGTGGCAGTGTTCTGACTACAACCGCCAGCGGACTGCTCCTTCCCCACCCCCGGGATCTCGGCCAGCACCGGAAATCATCCCGGCCCCCCTTTCTTCTGTACTTCCAGACATACTTGCCACGTAAACCCCTTTTTTTTGCGATCCGTAGGCTGATCGATTCCCTTCCCTCTGGTAGGACAACACAACTTTTTGGACTCTTCCCACAGACGGCGCCAATTATTTTTGTCTGAATCTGTAGACTCACAGAGACCGGTGGATCTTGGTGTGATTCCTTCCTACAAATTCTGCTAACTAAGGGAATACCGGGCGGGCCGGTCTATTCCGCTCTGATGCTTAAGTCAGTATAGATGGGATAAACTGATAACTTAGGCGGGAATGAGTATTTGAAGTATTGATTACCTATTAATGAGGGTGGTTGAGACTCATATATAGGCTACCGGGCATAAAGACTGGCATCACCCTTCGATGTGGGACTGACCCCCTTCTGCACATATTGCTGGACTGTTCCGGCCCCTGCTTGGGGAGCTGTCATCCCTGGTTCCCAGTCCCCGATCACAAGTAAGATATGCTCGGGCGCGGGACCAGGTGTCCATGCCTTGTTCCCGGGCCCTGGGCAGGGTCCGAGAGTGCTGGCTGCAGGTCTTGGGGCCTGGGTAGCTTCTCTATGGCTACTGTCAACAAGGTACTAAGGTTAAGTCAAAGTTAAAAGGTGAGACACCATTTTGAAGTTTTGAAAACGTGAGATACCGAAAGTTAGAAAATAAAAAAGGTGAGACATTGTTCAGTCCATTTTTCCTAAATAAAAAGGTGAGTGTATTTTCGCGACACACGTGCATTGCAGGCGCATGACCAGAGGTGCCATTAGAGAAAAGCTAGCTTGTTTTTGATTACCTAAATGCAGTTTGAGGGGTGGTCTTCCATACACATATACACTCCACCTAAATGTGTTGTTTTCTATGTTGTTGATCCCTTTAGTTAACTCTATGTTTTAAAATCTCTTCTATGTATTGTTTATCACATAACAATCAAAATTATATAAACTCCGGAAAATTATTCAACACACCGTGGTGAAAGTGAACCGACACTCAAATATGTAATTTTAACCATTTGTTTAATCACCAACTATTCATATAGCGCTCATATTCGAGGGGTGAGTGAATATGAAGTTGTAAAATATTATAACTAAAACAAATTAGAGAGGAGTCACTATGTCAACATGATTAGCAACAACAAAAACCGCAAGAAAAAATACCATAAAAAGCAACCTCCACAATACTCAGTTATTGAGATGTCAAGAGACACTAACGAAGTTAAAAAAAAACTGCTACGTAAATGCCTTACACACTATTGATGCAATAGCAACTCAGTGTGCTGAACCCGCTCCCATAAACTCCTAGTTGCGCATAAAGTTTATGAAACAGTTTGCTTTTTCTATGATCAATGTTTTGTTTTGAAGCGTATTACATTAGAAAAGTTTTCCTTTGTTTTTGTAAGAGATACTAAAGGACCTTGATTTTGTGACAATTGGACAATTGCACATGCAATTCGTCTTATAAATGAAAATAGATCTTATAATTCGACACTGTCTGACAGGACCCGCCCCGGATTACACTCTGAAATTCAGATAAGATTCTGCGGGGACCACCTTAAGACTAACTCTATCGATAAATCGATAAGTCAATCTTAAGATGGACAACCCTAAAACCTGCAACAACCAAAACACTTCTAAATTCCAGTTCCAACCTTAACACATGGAGCCACCTGCTCCCCAAATCACAACAACCGCCACAAATAAAACACCAAAAATCAAGCTCAATTTATATTCAATTGACTCACAATTAATCAGAGCAACCTAATACAATGAACTGGAAATACAATTGAAAATAGAACAGGAATGTAAGAATAAGGGATCACAGATCCCACTTAGCGGAAGCGACAACGATGATAGCTATGCCTCGACTCCGAGTACTCTTGACCTCTGACCACTACTCTGCACATTGGGCGATTTAAACCGAAGGGCCCAGGGGAAAGTAATTTAAAACGTTAGAGAGAGTGGATAAAAACATTATTGAATAATACCTTATATAAAAAATATTATATTACTTTCCCAATATTTTATAATTAAAAACCACGATGCATGTAATTTCATAAAACGTCCCACGTTTAAAAAAAATCATAATCATAAATCAGCCCCGCTAATATATCAAATGAACAAATAATATTTCCAAATGAAAATATTTCGAAAACCAATAATAACATATCATGACCAATCCCATTGGCCGAATCCCAAATAATTTTGTAGTAAAAACCCAACCCCACTGGTATATCGAATAATCAAATAAAATATATCTGGACCAATCCCATTGGCCCATTCCCAAATATTCTTGTAATAAAAATCAAGCCCCGCTGGTTCGGGAATTCATTAAATAAATGAAAGTCGCATAGGAGAAAATATTCCCGAAGACAAGTATATAAAAATTATCACTGGGCCAATCCCATTTGCCGTTTACTAAAATCGAATAAAAATAGGAGAATGTTAACCACCATATAATAATGAGCCTCCAAGGCTAAGGGTCAGAATCTCTCTTCTCTAAGACTCTAGAGCGTCCCACGCTACCTGTACTCGTCGACCACCGAGGTGAATTTGACCTATATGGTCAAGTCATCACATCGCATGGGCTCAGGTGACCAAGCTAGCTAGCAATAAACATATATGGACCCTAGTATGGTGAAAAATCTGAAAACAAAACCGAAAACACACTTCCCCTATATATCATAAATCAGTACGGTTCCCAACCGCACATCGGAGGCTTATAAATATAATTAAATAGAACAATACCCTCGAAGAAAATATACATCACCGGCATATCTCATATGCCGTAAAATAATCTTGAAAGAGAATATATATATATATATATATATATATATATATATATATATATATATATATAAAGCAATGACATGAAATTCATAAATAGTGAAATCGTAAAATTCCCGGAAATCTCATTTCCGGATAAATGTACGTACTATTAAAAATAATCGTAAATATATAACTCAAATTCATATTTCACAAAAATATTAAATTCATAAACATCTGAGTTATATATATATATATATATATAAGAATTATTGGAGACCGACAATTCATTTCATACTTAAAACATTATAAAAATAAATTGCATTTCATAATTATATGCATGCATTAAAATAAAATCCACTCACAGTACGGCCGAGCTTGCCGCTATTCCGAGCTCTCGTTACGTCGAGTAACCTCTCGACCTGTAACAGGAACGTATTTATAAATATCACTGAACTCGAAAATTATTTATAAACGTTAAATCTACGGACGTCCTCACTCGAACGAAACCTCCTAATTTTTCCCTTTTCAGTTATCGGTAAAGGAATTACGCCTCAATACCGAACAATCTACGTCTGAAATTACTCAGGACACCCACCCTGTGTCCGATCAATCCTTTTACTAGTTATTTCGTCGTGACAACCCTTTTAAAACAGCTTTTATCTATTTACGGTAAGTCAACAGTAAATTTTAATAATCAAACAGTAATTACTCTAGGTCAAACAGTAATTGTGAAAGTCAAACAGTAAATGGTTAAAGTTCAATTACTAATTACCATTTACTTTTACTGTTTACTGTTTTACCATTTATTTTTCACCTTTTACTGTTTTACTTTAACTTTTTACTGTTTCACTATTCACCCTTCTTCCTCCCGTCACCGGCGTCGCCACCACAGCGGCCCAAAACCTCGCCAATCGACTCCAATTCAATCTAATTTGACCGCCACCACCTCAGGACCTCGTCCTCTTCACCTCCGCCGCCAAAAACCCAAGCAACCGCCTCATACGGCGGCCGACACGGCTGCCAAAATCCCAAAAACTTGAAATTCACCAAATTCCAACAATCTAACTCTCAAATTACACCTAATCGACTCTTTTCTATGCTCTGAGCACGATTACAACCTCCAAATCCACCAAAATCACAAATTACACAACTCTCCAATTTGGAATAAAAAACCCGAGAAATTTCAAATTCTAAATTCTCCTTACCTGGTGCAAACTGGTTCAATTCCTTTGATGGAACCGTTGCACATGTTGCTATCTTAAATTGCCCTCCAAAATCGGGCCGAACCGTGGCCGGAGGAGGGAGCTTCGTTCGATCGGTGGCGGAGGTTCTTGGAAGTCATACGGCCGAACGGCAGCGAACCACGCCGCATTGCTGCCACAGGCGAGAAGAGGAGGCCGAGCCGGTTCGAACGTGACCGGAATGGCGGTCCAATTCGGTCAGACGGCGGAGGTTCGGGTGGAGCTCGGGCCGATCGGGGGAGAGGAGAGAGAAAGAAGAAAAAAAGAAGAAAAATGAAGAAAAGAAAAGAAAAAGAAAAAAGAATTGGGGGATTTCCCTTTCGGGAAATTTTCCTCCTGACTATTTATACTCGTCAAAAATCGGAAAGTTACGTATTTTACATCGTAACTTTTTCATGCGAACTCCAAATTAAACGTGCTACGTGTTCACGAACTCGTTTTAACGTCTTCTACCTAGTCATGAAATAAGATCATCGGTCGGGTCAACTTATTTAAATATCAACCTTTAAAATTTCTGAATCGTAAAAATAAATCCTGAAACGTAAAAATAAAAGATAAAATTGTCAAAAGGTAATTTGAGGTTCGGGTCGTATCATCGTCTAAGAGGGGTGTATTGTATATGGATTTGTATGAATTTTTTTTTAATTCATAGACTTTCATAATAGTCCACAGACTTTTTAAAAAGACCACAGACTTACATAGATTTCTGTTGATTTCTTTAAAATCATTGATTTTGATTACAGAATTTTATTGATTTATGAGAATCCACAGAGTTCATTATGAACGACTTCTACAGATTTCACCCCAAAATAATGTTATAACAGAAAATAATTAAAACATAAAGGAAAAATATCTCAATGTAACAAATAAAATCACAGGTAAATGTATCAAATATAAAACAAAACAAAAATACCAAAAAAATGGAAGAAAAAAATATTTTAACAAAATTTCATGTTGGCGGACGTGTCCCTAAAACAATGAAAAGATCATTCTTCTCCTTGATCGTCACTTTCTTCATTGTAATCGTTTTCATTATTGGCATTTTTTTGAACATTTGGTTGGACATCTTCCCACATATGACTAGCAATACTCATTCTCCATTCATTAGCACTATCCCTCTGCTGTTCTTGGGTTTGAAAATCATCTCATTCAAAATTATTTTCTTGATCGGCTCTGGGGTCCTCTTCTGGATTTAGAGGAAATTCATCTGAACGGCATTCCTGTCGATGAAAATTGTGCAATCTTGCACAAGCCAAAACTAGTTCTGCTTGTGTCTTGTATGGAAATGGTGGTGCTGATTTGAAAATAGTGAAACGTGACTTGAATACTCCAAATATCCTCTCAATTACGTTCCTCAAGGAAGCATGTCGAAGATTAAATAACTCAATTGCATTAACAGGATGATTTTCTTCACCAATAAAGTCTTTGAGATGATATCAGGTACCTCAAAATGGAGATAAAAATCGGCGTCGGTTGGGAAATCAGCAGTCACCTAATAATGAAAGAAAACGTATAGTAATTAGTGAGTTATATATTAGTTACATAATTATTTTATATAATTATTGACCTTATATCCTATTATAGACCGACTACAAATATGTAGTTTGATTTATATTCATTTGATCAATCTTATTCATTAATTAACGAGTATTGAAAAAAATAAAATTGAAAACTCCATAACTGACTGGTGCAAACGATAATATTTGTGTTTTATAATTTCATTAATAAATGAGAAATAAATTAAAAATATTTGAAAAATAAATTCAACAACAATGAACATGTTAGTATAAAATATTATAGAAAAAATGAAAGGAAAGAAAAACATGAAAGCCAGATGATATGTTAAAAAATAAAGAGATGACGGAGGATTAACCTCTTCATAGGCAGAAAAAGTCTGTCGTGGACTTTTCAAAATCTTTGGTCTGGAGACTGGAAAAATATTGGAGTTTTGTGTACATAATTTACACTACAAAGTCCATGATTATCCATGAGTTACTAATTCCATAAGTATGAATGATATTTTGAATAACCTCAAAATTCTATTCATTTTTAAAAGTCTATAATGAATACCCCTACATTTTAGTAGACTCCATATTAATTTTTTTAAATCCTAATTGAATACACCCAGATTTTTATGGACTTTTAAAAGTCTATATCGAATACACTTGGACTTTCAGATTTCATTAATTTCTATTAAACTCCCACTAATTCCATACACAATACATCCCCTAAGTGTAAAAGAAAAATATTATTGATCTCTTTGGAATGGGTGACCTCCAAACGAACTTGTACCATGTTGCTTGCCCCTTCCTAGCTGATTGAAAACGAAAAACAGAAATTATATTTTTATTCTCTTGTTGGCCTTTAGACTAGCTCAAGTGGTGAAGGAGAAAATAGTTAGGTCAAAATTATTTGAGGTTGGATTTTCGTTTCTCTTTAATATAATATAAACTTTGTTTTCTTAATACTTTCTAGTTTATTTGAAGTCGGATTACATACAATTTCATATTTTTTGTTTCACAAAACTCATTTTCTAGTAGAAAATTGCTAAAATAAGTGAAGAGTATACACTACCACAAATTCCCACAGCCTTTTGTTGCAAGTTTTCTCATGGAGGTGTGAGGTGTCTCAACTCTCACTCTTGGAATAGAAATGCAAAGTACCCCAAGCACATAATTTTAGATGTTAGTAATTTACTTTTACAAAATATTAGTTGGTCCAAGAACCAATAGGACAAATGTGCAACAAGAACAAGAAACAGAAAAGCCTGTGAACATAATTCCTTCACAATATTCTCTGGGGTTGGAGACATTTGGGTCCTTTTCTTCTGCTCCTCCTTAATAGCTTTGACCCCTTTGTCTTTTCCCACATTTACTATACTCTGCAGCTACTGTAGTCTACAGCATTTAGCAACTTTACTCTCTCCCAATATCAAGAAGCTTCTCAGAGAATCACTGAGAGTGTCCTCTAGCTGGTAGGATAGAAAAGATAAAAGGAGGGCGCTCTTTGATTAAATGCAATGGAGAAGAAGAGGAAGCAGGATCAGAAAGTTTCTTGCACCCCTAGTCAAGAACCAGAGACAGACCACCATATCTTGGTATGAACCCTCTTTCCCCCTTTCTCATATTTCTACAAGGGGTTGTAAAAATTGTGGGTTTAATACTTCAATCTAAAGTGTTTTAATGGAAAAAGAAAATTGCTGAGCTTTGCCTCTGTGGGGTTTCACTGTTTTTTGTTTTCTTTTGGGTATTTTTGTTCTGTTCTCTTTTTGGGTTTTCATCTGATTTGTAGTATATTTGGTCTAAAGTAAGAGAAATACCCAAAGATGTAATCTTTGAGGGTTTCTTTCATGTCCTTTCTCTTAGGGGTCTGATTCTTACAGCTCTTTAATTGGGTAATTTAGATCATCTATTGCAAATGACAGTAACTCATCCTTCTTTTGTTTCATCTATCATTTTGTTTTGTTAATCTAATTACTACTGTTTACATGCTTCCATTGTCTGAGAATTTGAGATTTCTGAAGATTCAAAATGCATGCTCTAGTAAACAAGACTCACAATCTATAAACTTCCACTTTCTTCAACTTACCACTTGGTCAATCTATATCTACACAGAGCAAGGATGACCAAATCCAAGACAATGCTGAACCTCTAACAAAGAGTACAGAAACTAATAGTCCTTTGAATGGTACTGTAACTTCCCTAAGTCGCCAATACCCTGTAACTTATCCATGGCCGTACACGCCTCAACATGGTGGGGAGCAATCTCCTTTGGTGTCTAGACCTTTTGTTGCAACTCAATCACCGCAGTTTCCACATCAGGTCCAGCACGGCCAGCCTCCGAGGACTTATCCCCAGTCAGCTGCTCCTTTTTGGCCACCACAGCAACCTGGTTATCCTTTGCCTGCCTCCAATGCACCATCAACTTTCCAGCCATTTGTTGCTGTTGGAGCAACTGATATTAGTGGTGGAACTTCAATAACAAACCAACCTCAGGTTCCTAATTTCTATTACCATGTCGGGTACCCATATCCAGGCTTCCCAGGTAAACATGTAACTTTACTGTAGTCATTTCTATGTTCTGCGTCGTTACATTCTTCTTTGAGGCACTATAAATGATTGATCCACAAACATTATATCTTTAATGCCTGACTAGAAACATAATCAAAAGCATGCAATTGTTCAATAATATATGATTGATCATTGATAGTTTGTGTAACTATGTGACGTCTGCTGTTTTACAGCATTTCCTTCTTGTATAGTGCAAGTTTGATTAGAAAGTTTGATATGTAGAATATCTAAAAGCCGCTAAAATTTGAGTGATATTTGATATGAAAGTGAAGCTTTATTGTTTACAGGTTCATGTGATTCCTCATCTTGGTGGAATCAAGCACAACCACCACAACCTCTGTGCACATATGCTTTTCCAGGAGGCCACATCCCTACCCCACCTGCATCGCTGCCTATTTGTTCTACAAAACTTGGACAAGCCGTTGGAAAAGGAATTATCAGGCCTCCAGCAAAACTTTCTAATAAGCACCAACAGCTTTGGGAGGCTCAAGTATGGATCTCAAATTTTCCTTAAACTTATGTTTTCTAATTCATAATCTAGCCAATGTGATATGAACAGAGTATTTTCTGGTTCCGAGATTGTAGTCTGCAGAAAACGATCAGCTATGGAGTGCTGTCAACCACTTGCAATCAGAAGTAACTGATTATAAAAATCGCTTAACAAGGCTCGAAGCAGAACTATCTTCTCTGAAAGCAGTGGCAGAAGAGACCACTGCTCAAGTTGGTGGGGCTGTTTTATCTGCAAAACCATCAAAGAGAGGGAGACCAAAGAGATCAGTTGCTTCAGCTGATGCAGTGCAATCTCCTGATAAGCCTCACTGCCGAGCTCGCGGCAGAAAACCTGCAGTACCTGCAGTATGCAATGCTCAACAGTTTGATAGTAAATCACATTTGTTTGAGAAAGTAATCCTCAACAAGGTGGAAAGCAAAGACAAAGAATATCACTTAACTGCCGCCATTGAGCAAGGAAACAATGCCTCACATGTTGTCACGCATTCTGGTGGAAATATGGAGATTAAGGGGACCAGTTCAACAATACCTACATTCCACTATCAATTACAGCCGGAACTTGCTGGTGTCCAAACATGTGGAAACGGGAGTTCTGCGTCTTCAGAAATGAAAGATACTGATATCAAGGCTAACAACTGCAGGACTACCTATCCTATCTTTCCTCAGAATATTCCATGGCCTTTTAACAATACCTCTGAAATCGAGAGAAATGAGCTTAATAGAGGCCCCAAAGGTATGTACAACAACGGTATTGTTATCTCACAACAGATCATCCCTGGATGGAGTTTTGTGAATGAAGAATATACATCAGAAAAGCTGGAAGATGCAGTGTTAGGATCAGGAAAGAAAGACAATGAGGAGACCATGGGAGGTGAATCTATCGCAATAGCTGAAAAATTTTCTCTGACAAGCAATGAGGGTGGCTTCAACATGAATGACAGAGAAGGAACTAGCAATAAGAGTCTTGCTCCACCCAGTAACTAGTGACGGCGTTTATTTCACTAGTCTGCATTAACAGTTTAAATGATAATATTTTGTTGTATCCTGCAGCATGGGTCTTGCTATTCTATTCACAGAAATGTTGGCCCAAATTTTGTAGCTAGGAAGAGCAGGATTGTATAATGATGGAAAATGTGGTAAACACAAAAAGGGGATTTTGACTCTCCCTCAGATGTGGTGAAGTGAACGTAAGAAGTCTGTCTAATTTAGGTGTTCCGTTTTCTTAAGAAACTCTATTGTCTGTCTTCTTCAATTCCACAGATTGCACTATAGATAGTTATAAATAAGCACGGATACTCGCACTATGTGCCATAAGCCCATAATGCCAGGTTCTTGATAACTAGAACACGAAAACCACGACTCTAGTGGTGTCACGGGGATAAATGTTCTTAACCACTAGAATTCAACCTTTCACATAACCAAAACCATCTAAATAATTGCTCTTACGACTAGAACTCAATCTTTCACGTAACCAAACTCATAGGATGATTTCATCTTCATCATATAATCTTTGACACAAATGCATTTACAGTGGCAAAACAAATAGTGCCAGAAATTGGTCAAGGAAACATGACCCATATAATCATGTTTCATACTTCTAATTAACCAACAAAGGGTCATAAAACCTTGGACGTTTGCACTTGAATTTATCTAGGGTTCGTACATGGCCCCCTTCCCTGAAAACATGGTGTTGCCTGTCAAACTGCAGGTCTATGTCGTAGACTTGTAGGTCAGGTCTAACTCTAAGTCGTATTCTGAGGCACAGAGAACAGTTGAGATTCATGCCCTGCGACAAACGGTATCGCGTCATATTCTTCCTATTAAGGTCCAGGAGTCTAGAAGCTTAATGACAATGAAGCATGAGCCGAAGTTACCGTCGTGCACGTACTGAAACCCCAAAACCTGGACGCCGGAGAAAATACTCACCAAATAGGGTTGCTTTCAAGACTTGAAAATAAGCTATGAAGACCGGTATGTTATAGTGAGACTCGTATATGATCTTGCTTGCTTGATAATTAACTAAGAAAAACAATGACATTTCCAATTACGATGTATTGTCTTATTTCATCGAGTGAGCTAGATTTGAATTTGATTTACAGACGGAATATAAAGAATAGTAAATTATACAGTAGCACCCGACCAAATTTACAAACACAAATAACTCACTTTCAATCATTTTTAAACAAAAAATGACATAAGTTTTGCCCACTCTATTAACTCACAAGTTTCTCTCTCCTCCTTTTTGAGTTATTTCCGGCAATTTCAAGTTTTCCGGCCAAACCGTTAACAATTTGGAGAAGATTCAAACTACAAAATTATTCTTTATCTCATGGGTTTTCATTTGAGTACAGTATTGCATAAATTTTGAGAAACTTTGAAATTTCGAATTTCAACCACCACGAGCCACAGTAGCAGGTTAGTAGGGTTGACAATAGCAGCTTGCCTCATGGTTGACAGTAGCAGCAATTTTTAAGGTCGGCAACGACATCTAACTTCACGGTCGACAGTAGCATGTATGTTCTCTATCGACAGTAGCATTTAGTTTCTCTATCGACAGTAGCAAGTAGTTTCTCTATCCACAGTAGCAGTTAACTTCTCTATCTACAGTAGCAACCTTATGATTAGTAAGGTTGTAAGGAGGTGACTAAACACATATATAAATAGTAGCAGTAGCAGTAGCAGGGATGTAAACAATAGTATCAACAACTTCTCATTCGTAGTCGCTAGTAGCAGCCATGCCACTCCCCAAACGACAGTAACTTCCTATTCAATAGTAGCAGCATCTTCCCAGTCAACAGTAGCAACGACTTCCCAATCGACAGTAGCAGCTATATAGTCAGCAGTAGTAGAAGTTTTCCAATCAACAGTAGCAACGACTTCCCAATCGATAGTAGCAGCTATATAGTCAGTAGTAGCAGCTACATTCACGATCAACAGTAGCAGTTAGCTTTGCAATAGACAGTAGCAGCTAGCTTTGCAATAGACAGTAGTAGCAACTGGGACTAAATGCATGTTTTTAAATATTAAAGGCAAAAGAGTAAATTGGTTGATAACATGTGACAGCTTATATATTATGCACATGGTATTGATTTGTACATTTTTGTCATAATATGTTCAATTCAATATGTATGTTATCTATTTGTTAAATAAATTATTGTCATGCACTTTTTTTGTAGTTTGTTATATAAAGAAACGTTTACATGGTATATAGTCGTGTCATCAATTTTTAACATATTGCATGATCAATTGTATATAGTGTTTTAGCTAATCTGGCTGAAATGTAACGTTTCTGTAAATCTTGACCAAAGAACTATCACCTTGAAACAAATTTGAATGATATCTGCTATTTTGTTAAAAATGAATCTAATAAAAGCTATGCAGATAAAATTGTCTCATAAATTGGTCAAATTGGAGGACTACTAATTAACCAACCATAAAATGAAAGTTTGTTAATCTCTTATGAAATTAATTTGGATAAGATCAGCTAACAACAAATGACATCAGAATTTTCAACCAAATTGTCTCTCTTCCTCTCCAAAAAGGAAAGTTGTTACACATCTTGACTACATTTCCCATTCCGACTAGCTAGGTTCCGTTACATGTACAATACTCAAAGCTCGAATCTCCTTCCCTTAATATCCTTCACAACCAAGGTAATCGCATGTTTTCATTTTTCATACACAATAAATTCTCTATTAAACAGATTATATGTACCTTGTTCACTAAGACTAGAAAACTTAGCAAGTGACTTTTCTCCTCATGCATGTTCCATCACACACGCTACACCCAGTTTTCCTGATTAAGCAAGGCAAATCCCATGATACTATCCAAAACAGACGTTAACATATATAACTCTCTCCATCTCAGTCAAACACTCTCTCATCTTTTCAATCGTTTATAATTCTCATTCCTCCTCCAAATCTTCCGCAATACAGTTAACAAATCTAAAACCCCATTTCAATATGCAATTCAATCAATTGGTTTTCCCCAGTTCTCAATTCTCTCCTATGGCCAAAACATTTTCTCAGGGGAATGCCAAGAATCACATGGTGTGCTTCTCCTTCGCCGCCTACGCCAAAATCCTCATCAACCACTTGAAATCTACAAACATCCCAATCGAGAGGGGCCTTAGCGACGCGGAGATCACGTCGATTGAGGCCACCTTCAACTTCACTTTTCCTCCGGACCTCCGGAGCATTCTCGATGAGGGCCTTTCTGTTGGGCCGGGATTTCCAAACTGGCGAGCGTCCTCGGCCCTACAGCTCAACATCCTCCTCGACCTCCCTGCCCTCGGCCTCCTCAAGCAGGTCTCCGAGGGAAGCCTCTAGTGCCCGAGTTGGGGTCCGAGGCTCGGCCGCGGAAGAGTCAATGCGGGGTTGGAGAAAGTGAAGGGTCTGTTGAGGAAAGAGCCGGTTTTGGTTCCGGTGTATAGGAACTGTTACATTCCCTGCGAGCCGAATTTGGCGGGAAATCCAGTGTTTTATATAGACTCGGAGAGCGCGAGGGTTCTGAGTTTTGACGTGACTGGGTTTTTCAGGGAGTTTGGAATGGCGCACGCGCCGGCGTGGGCGCCTAAGGAGGCGAGGAGAACGGAGTTTTGGAGCGACGTGGCAGCGCGTGGGGACACGCGTGGGTGGTGGAGCGGGAAGCTGGGTGGCGGGTGCTTGGATGAGGTGTATCGGAGGCTGAGGGAGGGAGGGTGGAAGGAGGAGGAGGTGCGGGAGATGATGATGATGGATGGTTGTGGTGAAGAAATGGAGGCCCAGGTGATTGGGCGGAGGCGGGAGGAGGATGTAGGGTGGCGCGTGGGGTTGTTGTCGTTGGTTCTGTTGCGTGGGGGATGGACCAGGGAAGATGTGGTGTACTCTCTTGGTCTTCACGACCAGAATGGGATATGGGAGAATAGGGTTGTTGATGAGAAGGTAAAACCGTATTTGGAGTTGCAGCTTTGCAATTAGAAAAGCTGGTTAGATGATATTTTTTGGCTTATCATTGATTAGATTAATGGATCTAAAATGTGTAACCAAATTACATTTTCTATGATGAAAAATGTGTATTCGAGATTAGATTTTTCGTTTTTCAGTCTATTATCAAGTTAATCAGACGCTGAAATTGAATTAATTCAGATATATTGGAGTATCTATACCCGAAATACTAAATTTGTTTTAAAACTTTGGTCTCGATGTTAAATTTAGAATGTTTTCTTCATACTGGAAAACATGTTTAGAATGATTTTAGGCAAACGGCGAACCTCAAGAGTACTACGGTTTGAGAGTAAATTAACATCATTAGAACAAGTAAAGAGGGATGCATATGTTCTTACCCGTCTAGAAGTTCTATATATAGCTTAAAAACAAAATTACCTTGGTTACCCTAAAACAAGAAGGTTAGGCAAGAATCGACCATCTGTATTTGGAATCATCCACAACAACAATACATGCAAACAGTGGCGGAACTATGAAGGGATGGGAGGGGGCTGTGGCCCCTCCATTAATCAAAATTTCTTTATAGTTATAGTGTAATTATGTGTGAGTGCAGTGGCGGAACCAGAAGAAACATAATGGAGGGGCAAAAAAAAAAATTATGCGAAACTTTTATACTATAATTATAATAATTTGACCATACTCACACATAATTACACTATAACTATAAATAAATTTTGATTAATGGAGGGGCCACAGCCCCCTCCCATCCCTTCATAGTTCCGCCACTGTGTGAGTATGGTCAAATTGTTATAATTATGGTATAAAAGTTTCGCACAATTTTTTTTTTTAACCCCCCCCCCCCCCCCGGTTATGTTTCTACTGGTTCCGGCCACTGCATGCAAAATCAAAGCAAAATATATTCGTGATTCGATAGCACTTGTGGTCCTTCTTTTCTTTTTTTGTTGAATTCAAAATATTCTGCATGAAAAATAGCTACACGTGCATCTCAAAGAGGACATCTTGTCATTTGTCCTGGACAACTGAGAATATTGGGACGCAACACTTGAGGATTATAACGAACGTGGTTTGCATCTTAGAAGTTAATCAGTGTTGTGGCTAGTCCCATTATGCTTGTCTCCGTCGGTAGACACTACTTGACAAATGACCTGCAAAGTTGCAATCAGATCTCGAAAATAGATATTTTGTATAACTAAACCGATCATCTTAGCTAGTCTCTTGAATAAGTCTTAGTTTTTCTTGTTTGCGTATAATATTCAAAATTTTCTTTCCGGATCGGCTTTGAAGTGGCACCCGGTAGCAGGGTCGAGAACGGAGATGGCTTCACATATCGATTCTTGTTCTCAAATTGGTATAGACGTGGATCGTTATAAGAATGTGAGTCGTGGTGTAGCGACTACAATCCGTCATTTCAATGTAATGTAATTTTTTTAAGAGTAGTGATAGGGGGCCTTAATAAGGCCTAAGAATTTTGGCCTTAACCCTACGTGGCGTGCCACCTCATCAAGACACATCATCACTATCAAAAACTTTGTTATGTCATATTAGGGTTAAAATACAATCTTGTCCTTTTAAATCTAATGGCTCTAGATTATTTTGTCATTTTTCAAAAATAAAAATAATTTTAAGAAAAGAAAAATATTTTTCAAGATATTTTTTTTCTTACACTCGTTTTTTAAATTTAAACACCAAATATAATTTTTTAAATTATAATTATTCAAAAATATAAATTTAAGTGAATATACATACATATATATATACACACACACACACACACATACACACACACACACACATATACTATATATATAAAAAAATAGTACTATTTCAAAAATAATAATTTCAACACACTATATCAATGTCTAAATAAACTTCATATATATATAAAATTCATTTAAAAAATTTGATACAAATTTATTTTATCTACTTTTATTTTTCTAAAATTCAATGGATATATATATATATATATATATATATATATATATAATTCTAAATCTAAATTTTGATTAAGAGTCAAAAAAGATTTAACATTGAATTTGATTCACAAAGATATAATGTTTTAATGTCAAATATCGTAATTGTGTCAAAAAATAAATTTCATGTAGTCAACCCAAAAAAGGTAACAAAATCATCTAAAATAAAACATAATTTGGTTGTAATTATTGCCCAATTTACAATGACTATTAATTAGGTAGTTATGAGTAAATTATATTTCGTAATTATTACTTTTTTTAGTCATCGTAATTACTGATTTATATTCTGACAATATTGATGATGTGTATTTTAAAGTCATTAGATTTGAAAGGACAAGATTGTATTTTAACCTAAATATAACATAACAAAGTTTTTGATATTGATGATATGTCTTGATGAGGTGGCACGCCACGTAGGATTAAGGCCAAAATTCTTAGGCCTTAATAAGACCCAAAACATTTTTGTTTTTTTAATTATTAATGAAAATTTATTTCTTCTAAAATAATAATAATAAATAAATGCAATCCTTAACCCTTGGACTCATGATTTAACATCACATTGGAATGACTTGATGTGATATGATGAAAACAAGTACATGTGCAAAGGCTTAGATACATAACTTAGTACACTAGCCAAAGAAAGAGCCATCATCCCCATAAACTGGAGAAAGTATTGGCCCTTAGTCTCAAGGAGGCAACGCAGAAACCATCATGGCAACGGCGTCGCCACCCTCTCCTCCGCCAAATTCTTCAGCCTGCAGGCTTGAGCCACGGCGACGCCATCTTCCTCAGCCAGGATGTTGGGCACCAACTACTAATGGACTGCAAAAGAGTATTTACTATGGTGAGTTTGTGATTATTGACTGAGAAGCTACTTCGTTAATCATTCTCAATTGGTTGTATATTCATTCTTTGTGCACTTTGCAGAGAAGGTTCCCAGTATAGTTCCATATTAGCGCCTAGCTAGCTAGCTAATCATTTGCTTAATTCGGTAACCAAACATAAACAAGTTCACCAAAGTGTTAGCTAGATTGATCAATCAGTTTATTATACATTATACATAAATGAAGCAGTAAGAACACAATAAAATTACAGAACAAATCACAAACATTATTTGGTTACAATATATAATATTCATGCTGTTGGGTTCACAATCCTTCAATTAGTACCACCAAGAAGAGCCTTAAGTTTCTTAATCTCAGCACGATCAAGGAGTGTAGTCTTTGCTATCAATTCAGTATGGAAATCGTTTTGAAACAGTGCATTCTCCAGAATCTGCACACCTGGGTCTTCACTACTGAAGGTAGCAAATACAAGCGCTGGAGTATCACCTGCATTTACTTGGAAGTGAAGCAGACCTAGAGGTAACACCATAAAATCACCCTT